>CAUYUJ010001481.1:136626-216626 GCA_963575745.1 Prorocentrum cordatum | reverse complement strand
TTTGTCCTGAATAGTTTTTTGCCGATCCCGAGGCCCGGTAAGGGTTCCCAGAAGCTGAAAATAGCGAAAAACCTCCCGCCGTGATTTTCTTCACAACGCGAGCGGGTCTGAGAATCTGGGAGGCCCAGATTTGACCTCCTGCCCTCTCGGAAGACACCCCCCCGTCCCCTGGCCCGGGCCCTTGGCGCGCCCACGGCCATATCGCGGCAGGCGCGGACGGCCATCGGGGCGTCGCGAATAACACACGACGCCGCTCCTCGGCCATTGCTCCACCGGGCGTGGGCAACTAACCAACATGAAGGGGCCCAAGGACACACAACTAAATACACACAAATAAAGATACTCCCCATATCTTCCCATATGTTTGGGGTTTTCGTCTTCCCCACCACTTCCCGTATTTTCCAATATTTTCTCGGGAATCGACGATTACTTGTGTCTGTGTGTTTCTTTCCCTCCTGACAACAGGGCGAAGAGATGTGCGTCCTCAGACCCGCGACGGGAGGTTCTTCGCTGCCTCCGGCCTCCCAAGCACCCTCACCGGGCCTCGGGGTCCCGGGGGAAGAGGGTTCGGACCTCTGGGGCTCGACGCTGCGACAAAAATCACGACGCCGGAGGTCTGGGTCCACCTTCGGGGCCCCAGGGGGCCCCTTCAGGTCCCCCTTCCTGCGAACTTCGGTCCCCGCTCAGGTTGCCCTCCCCCTCATTCTTCCAGACCTTCCGCCCTGGCCTTCCGCCTCTGTGTCGATATGATCTACGTGGGTTCTCCCTTGAATTGCGTAGGGTTTCCCTGCGGCTCGATGATGTGTTCCGAACCTTCCGCGGAGGTCGGAAGGCATGGAAGGTGGAGGTGGAGGGTATTGCGCACGAGACGCCCGAGTTCCCCTGCAGCTCTCGTCGTCCGGGGAGGGGGGGGACGGTAGCAGCTACGAGGGCACGGCTGGGGGAGCGGCCGCGAGGGACACATCAGACCCCCTCGCGCTGTGAAAAAAAACACGACGGGAGGTTCTTCGCTATATCTTCGGACTCTGGGGGCCCCTACCTAGGGGAACAAAAAGTGACACAAACATAAAAACTCCGAGGTCCGCGCAGATTTCTCGGATCGGCGCTGGACCCTCCTCCCTGGCGCGCGGAGCGCGCCAGGGGCGGCGCCGGAGGCGCCGCCGGGGGGCCCCAGCGCCGATCCGAGAAATCCGCGCGGACCTCCGAGTTTTCATGTTTATGTCACTTTTGTTCCCCTACTACCAAGCCTCGGGACTGCCAATAAACGACTCGGGACGAAGAACCGGTCCGGGGGAAGGGGCCCAGACCTCTGGGGGTCGACGCTGTGACAAAAATCACGACGTTGGGGGTCTGGGTTCGGGATCCCGCAAGGGGGTGGGGCGGGCCCAGGGTGTGTGTGTGTGTGTGTGCGTGTGTGTGTGTGATTTCGGTAAGTTTTTTGCACCGAGCCGCCCAACGCAGGTGCCCCCCAGCCGCCCAGCCGGCAGCTCCCGAAATAGTTGCCGAAAAGTGGGGATGCGGGGGGTGTCTGTTTGCGGCAGTTCGGTGCACCAGCGGATCGAGCTCATGCCCCCCCTCAGGGTCACCCCCCCTTTTGGTTCAAGTCGGGCCTGTCCCTCTGCAGGGACCGGAGCGGCCTAACCCCGTCTGGCGGTGCGCCTTTTTCCGCCAGAGCCCGCGCGGGAGAGGTCGACGCCGGGGCACCGGTCGTCAGTGGTCCTGCCGGGGCGTTGCGGACACATGGCGGCACGAGGGGGGCATGTGCAGGGGGTCGCCAGAAACTCTGACGACCTGATGCTTGTTTTAGGTTACGGCGGAGACTTTGGATAAGGAAACCTTGGATAAGGAATCCAAGGTCTGGAAGCCAGTGCAAAGCCAATGGTGGATCGGCCATGGATAGAATCGCCGCCCGCATTGGATAAGAAATCCTCCAGAGTCTGGCGCCTCCTGGGACAATTCCTTGACGAACGCCTCCACCGCATGTTGCTCCCATCGTACTGAAGGACCCCCTCGCAAAAATAATTCGGAGCACCCGGAAAGGTGTCGAAAGAGTGTCGACACAATGGCGGGCGAGTGTCTCCCAAGGCCAGACACGTGAAAACCCTCGAGTTCCGGTACTTTTTTCTGGTGCTCGAAATTCTTTCTGGTGGTCAAAGGCAAAGTCGGTTGGAACATCTTAGGTTTTGGGTCGGGCATGTCCCCCTACAGGCCGATTTTCGACGAGAAATATAAACTAGAACCACGCGCGCGCTTCGCGCGCGCTTAGGTTCTGTCGAGTCACAGACCCAGGAATCGTTGTGAGAAGAAATTGGTGACGCGAAGCGTCGTGGGGGCGTCCTTGGACGTCTGGGGTCTCCTGGGGCCTCTTGAGGGGCCTCCTGGGGGCCTCCTGGCGGCCTCTTGGGGCGGAAGGCTCGAGCTTGCGGTTCGTGGTCCCCCTCTGGGCCCCCTCTTGGGCCCGTCTTGGGGCCCTCTTGGGCCATCTTGGGCGCCTCTTGGGCCGTCTTGGGGCCCTCTTGGGCTGTCCTGGGGCCCTCTTGGAAGCTTCTTGGGCCGTCTTGGGGCGGTCTTGGGCGCCTCTTGGGCCGTCCTGTAACGTCGGAAAGCCCAAAAGACAACTTTGTTGAACATGTACGTTTTACGAAGGGAATGGGCCAATTTTTGCGTCTAGGGGCCCTCTTGGGACGCATGTTGGAGGCTTCTTGGGGCCTCTTGGGGGCGTCCTTGGACGTCTGGGGTCTCCTGGGGCCTCTTGAGGGGCCTCCTGGGGGCCTCCTGGCGGCCTCTTGGGGCGGAAGGCTCGAGCTTGCGGTTCGTGGTCCCCCTCTGGGCCCCCTCTTGGGCCCGTCTTGGGGCCCTCTTGGGCCATCTTGGGCGCCTCTTGGGCCGTCTTGGGGCCCTCTTGGGCTGTCCTGGGGCCCTCTGGGAAACTTCTTGGGCCGTCTTGGGGCGGTCTTGGGCGCCTCTTGGGCCGTCCTGTAACGTCGGAAAGCCCAAAAGGCGACTTTGTTGAAAATGTACGTTTTACGAAGGGAATGGGCCAATTCTTGCGTCTAGGGGCCCTCTTGGGACGCATGTTGGAGGCTTCTTGGGGCCTCTTGGGGGCGTCCTTGGACGTCTGGGGTCTCCTGGGGCCTCTTGAGGGGCCTCCTGGGGGCCTCCTGGCGGCCTCTTGGGGCGGAAGGCTCGAGCTTGCGGTTCGTGGTCCCCCTCTGGGCCCCCTCTTGGGCCCGTCTTGGGGCCCTCTTGGGCCATCTTGGGCGCCTCTTGGGCCGTCTTGGGGCCCTCTTGGGCTGTCCTGGGGCCCTCTTGGAAGCTTCTTGGGCCGTCTTGGGGCGGTCTTGGGCGCCTCTTGGGCCGTCCTGTAACGTCGGAAAGCCCAAAAGACAACTTTGTTGAAAATGTACGTTTTACGAAGGGAATGGGCCAATTTTTGCGTCTAGGGGCCCTCTTGGGACGCATGTTGGAGGCTTCTTGGGGCCTCTTGGGGGCGTCCTTGGACGTCTGGAGGCCATCTTCAGCATCTCGGAGCCCTCTTGGAGGCCTCTTGGAAGTTTCTTGGGCCGTCTTGGGCGCTTCTTGGGCCGTCTTGTCTGACTGGGGAGGCCCCCGGCAAGCCCCGACGAGCCTCCGGGCCCCCCGGGGTGCACATTTGCGGTCGGGGTCCCGGCCCCGGGCCCCCGGACCCGGTGCGCCGATATATGTATATTACTCAAAACATACTTCCACGTGGTAGAAAAAACGAGAAATTCGTCCCCAGACTAGATTTTTCTATTTTTGAATATCCCTCCTGTAGAGGGACAGGCCCGACTTATGCTCGTTCGAGTCGCCGTCCGCTGGATCTCTCCTGGTGTGGAGGCCTCGCGCCCGAAGGACCTTGGAGCTCTTGGGCGTTGGGCCCCCCAACCTCGCGCGCCTCCTCGTCACCCTCCTCCTTGTCCTCCCCCTTCTCATCCTCCTCTTTTTCCTCCTCCTTCGACTCCCCAAACACTTCTGAGGTCTTTTAGATGGGGCGAGATGTTGTTCAGATGTGTTGGGAACGTCTTCGACGTGCTTGCATAATTGCTAAGCCTCCGGAAGCCTCCAGGGAAGCCTGGGGGTCAGGATCCGGGGCGAATGCAAAGCTTAGAGTCTCCCACTCCACCTCCTCCTTGTCCTCCACCTCCACATTCCTGGAAGCCCCTTTGGGTCCCTGGAGACTCCCTCGAGCCTCCGGGAAGGCCTGGGTGCCCCTGATGGTCTCTGCACGCCACCCAGAGGACTTGGGAAGCCCCAGGCAGTCCTGGTAGCCCCTGAAGCCGTGGACAGTGACCTCCCACGTGGAAACTGAGCAGATGGGCTCGGATGAATGCACCGAATCGCCGACACATCGCCGATGCATCGGCGACGTCGGCGACGCATCGGCGCAGTCGGCTTGGAGCAAATCGTGCTCCACATCGAGCCGCATCGCCGACGCATCGGCATCGGCGATGCGACTGTCGATGCGGCGCGGCCTTCCGACCCTGGGGAGGCCTGCAGCGGGAGGCTATGGCATCTCCCTGAAGGCCCGCGGATGCTCCCTGCAAGTCCTGGCAGGTTTTCAGTCGGGCGTGTCCATCTACAGGAAGAAGATTTAAACATAGTCAAAACATAGTCTGGGACGATGGAAACAAAATGTTTGACTATTTGGGGGAATGTTTTGGCTATTTCCAAATTTTTCGCCCCAAATCCACCTGTAGGTGAACATGCCCGACCTAACGCAGGTTCGAGAAACGCCCAGGCGTGGGGGGGCCAACGGAGGTAGAGCAGCGCGAGGAGCAAGGCAGACGGCGGCGACGGGCGGGACGGCGGATCCGAGCACTCGAGGCACTGCAGTCGGACCTGGGCCAGAAGAACGTCCCTCAAGAGTGCGATACCCCCCGTCGGCCAGGACAGGCAGAACGTCCAAGGGCACACACACCCAAGGATGCACAAGAACATCCAAAACACACGACGAACACGAGGGTACCCTCCCCGAGCCGACCCCGATCTTGCACCTCGGTCCGGCTCTTGGAGGAGGGGGTGGAGGAGGAGGAGGAGGAAGAGGAGGAGGAGGAGGAGGAGGAGGAGCCCAGCGTACCATGTCTGTCTGGCAGAGAGGCGGCCGCTAGGGCGCCTCGGGAAGCGGCGAGGGCGCGCCTCGAGTGTTGAAGCTGATGTGCTGCGCTCCCAGCGACGCGACGTTGGTCGGCGGAGCCGCTTTATAATTCGGGAGGGCAGAGCAATGTCTCGGAACGAAAGGCATGATGTGATGACGGTGCGAGAGAGGAGCAGGGGAGGCGCAAGCAGCAGCATGGGCAGAGCTCAGGAGCGAAGGACAGGAGGGGGGAGGGCCGAGGAAAACGGCGCCAGGAGAGGCGACGGGCGAAGCTGGAGCCTGGGTGCAGGGCTCGGGGCTGCAGGAGAGCGACGGGGTGGGGTCGGGGGAAGGCTCGGCAGGGAGAGGCGTGGCCAGGGCGGCCATCGGAAGGGCGACGGACGTGCGCGGGGGAAAAGAAAAAGCAGGCTGCTCATTTTCCGAAGCACACTCAGAGGGCAACGGTGGGAGCGTCATCGGAGCTGTCGGCGACACTGACGGGGAGCGCGTCTTCGGAGAGCGCGTGGAAATCGGAGTTGGGGATCGCGCCGAACGTCGAGCAGCCACCAGATTCCCAGGATTTCGTCCGACACGTGGCGACTGCGAGCCCGAACACGACAACGGGACTTGCGATCTAACGCCGACGGACCAGCGTCCCGAATCACGGCAACGTTCTTGTGGCGACGGCGAGCCCGAACACGACAACGGGACTTGCATTCTAACGCCACTGGAGAGATGCTCCTCTTCGAGGCAGCGAGCACGTGGCGACGTGTAGCCCGACCACGACAACGGGTTTTGCGATCTAACGCCTGGGCCCAGCTGGGGCGACCCGAGGCAACCAGCACATGGCGACAGTGAGCCCGAACACGACAACGGGACTTGCGATCTAACGCCGATGGGAGGCGACGAGGCAAGCGAGCCCGTAGACGAGAGCGTCACTGGCGGGGACGGCGACACACAGGCACAGGGCGAAATTGGGGCCGGCGGCGACAATGATGAGCAGGCGGACGCCATCCGTGAAGTTCTCAACGCCATTGATGGAGATGGGGCCGCTCTCAGAGTTGATGGGGAGCGCGTCATCGACGGGGGCGCGGAGGAAGGTGGGGGGGGGGTCGCCGAAGCCGAGGGAGAGCACGTAGCTGGCGGCGTCGCTGGAAGCTGAAGTTCATCATCAGCGTCGGAGTCCGACGGGATCGTGGCGATGGCCGTGGAGACGGTGGCCGTGTCGCTGTCCGACGACGAAACGGCAGGGGTGAGCCGTGGAGACGACCCCGAGGATGAAGATGACGAAGAGCTGCGGATGAGGTAGTCCCGTCGGCCGAGCTGCTCGCGGTCGATCTCCGAGCACTTCAGCGGTGACGCGAGCTGCATCGAACGTACTCCAGCGAGAGCACAGCTGCGGAGGAGGGGCGGGGACAGGGGCCACACGGGCGCCAGCCTCGCTTCGTTGTACATGTTGTAAGCGGCCGCCATCGCCGAGAAGGTGGCCAGCGAGGGCTCAGATAGGCCCCATCTGGTCATCCACGGGAGCGGGAACGGTCTCGCGAGAGCCTGTCGAAGGGCACGGTGCATGACAGGGCATCTCGCGTAGTGTCGCAACGAGTCGAGCTTGCCGAGACAACCAAATACGCAATGCTTCTGCCCGTCAGGTGAGATGATACGGGCCGAAGTCATCCAGCCATCAGACCAGGTGCGCAGGACAGCCATGGCCCACGAGCACGGGCAGCGGGCGAGGACGCTCTTGCACACGCCCCAGTCGATGTTCGATAGGAGGCCGGCCGACCTGCCAGCGAACTTCCTCAGGCGCAGCACGAAGAGGTCCGTGATAGGCTTGTTCATCATCGCAAAGGCCCGCAGCGCTTCGTGAGCCGCTCTCTGAGGTCGAGGTCGAGGACGGCCGCTCTCACGAAGTTCAGCCAGCGCAGCGTCGGCAGCACGAGCCCCAAAGACGGCCAGCGGGCCAGGAGGAGGGGTGCCAGCGGCAGCCAGCTCCATGTTCTCCACAAAGGCGGGGGCCAACCAGAAGGACGGGCACGGCTTGCCGGTCGCCAGCATGGACAGGGTGGCATCGCACGGGGCGGAGCTCGCGTGGTTCCGCAGCTGCTGGAGGAGCCTCTCCCAGCCAGGGAACGTGTGCAGCGCAGCCCGCGTGATGGTGGCGACGGCCAGGTGCCCCCACCGCGTGCAGCGCGGGCCGCCCCACTGAGCGATCTGCGCCCAGAAGTCGAGGGCGAAGGTGCCGAGCGGGATGCGGAACACCTGCGCGAGCGTCGCCAACTCAGGCTGCAACACTGACGATGGCGGCCAGCAGAATTGGGCAACGTAAGATATGGTCGTGACTGCCCGAGTATTGTACAGTGTAGCGGAAAGGCTGGCGGGAGTGGTTCCCCGCCCGATGGCTTGGGCCCTGAGACGCAATTTGGCGACGGGATCAATCCAAGAAGTGGACGGAACAACAGCAGGCCCCAGCCAGAGGCCCAGGTAGAGCAGCTTGGGAGCCACCTCGAACGAGCTCCACTCGGGGACCAGATGGGAGACCCAGTAGGAGACTGTGGCTGAGAGGTTGGGCGAGAACCTGTCAGACAGCGGGACAATCTTGCATTTTGAGACCTTCAAGGCGAGGTTGGCCATGTCCGAGGCCATCTTCATAACCCGATATACATGAACTAGGTGCCGCATGGCCAATAACGTGCCCCCAATGTCGTCAGCACAGGCCCGAACCAGGCCAAGGCCAGCGGCCTCCACCCGAGAGGCCAGGTCGACCAAGAAGACAGCCGTACTCAACGCATAGAGAGTGCCCGATAAGGCACAACCTTGGATGATGCCGCTCTGGACCCAGAAGATGTGCACTAGCGAGCCTAGGTGCGAGACAACCCCTTCCACCGATGCATATAGGAACGTGACGAAGGACACGAATGCCTCAGGCAGCTTGAGGGCCCTAAGGGAGAGAATGAGGAAGTCCTGATTCAGGGACGGGAAGGCCTGGCCGAAGTCCAAGGAATACAGCACAGGGATATCGGTAGACCCGCGAGGCACGACCGACATCTGACGGCTCGACACGTCGAGCTCGAGGATGTTGTTGCCGAAATTCCTACCCGGAATGAATCCACGCTGGCACGGCGGGGCGAGAGATACCAGGGCGGGTCGGATCGCTCGATTGACAGTGGATGAGATGAGCTTCAGGTCACAGTTCCTGAGGCCCAAGACCCGAACCTTGTCTGGGGAGCGGGAGCAGCTGGCATCGCGGAGCTCCAAGTCCGTGACGTTTTTGGGCAGAAAAATCTGGATCGTGTCACTAGTATTCGCAAACAGCTCCTGGCCCCTGAGAACCCAGCCAAGAGCGTCCCATAATATGTCAGCCCCCCACGAGGGCGCCGCCCACGCAGCATACGGGAGAGCATCAGGCCCAGGGGCAGAGTGTTGGGCTGATCGAATCGCACGCCGTAGCATATTTTTCGACGGCGAGGGGAGGTGTAGGTCGGCAGGAAGGTCAGGGGCAAGGCGGCGTAGGTAGGGAGCAGCAGCAGCGGCGTCCCACGGCTTTTTCTGGAAGACAGGGGCCCAGTGCTCCGAGAGTACCCGCAGTCGATCAGATGGAACGCTGACCGCAGAGCCATCAGGCGCAATAACCGCTGAGAGCGATATCCTTCGGTTGAGAGGGGACCAGAGACGAGCGCGCCGTTCAAGTGCGCGGACTTGGGCACGAATCTGGACGCGGTCACCTTCACGCCGTCTGCGATCTTCAAGTTCAGCCTTCGCTGACTCAGCAGCCTCAGTCTGGACCTGGTCGACCCAAGCCTGGAAGGACGGCGGGTGGCGGATCTCGACCTTCCCGTCGGTAATCGATATCATGTCAATGGCCAGGGGGTGGGAGTCCTGGAGCCTGGAAGCCATACGCAGGTCTTGCCTCCAAACCACACGGGCGAGAGCACGAGCGAGCAGGAGGCAGGTGTGCGGGTGATGTGGCCTGTCCCGAAAGAGGGCGTCCCTGGTCTCCGCGGCCGAAATCTTCAAAAGCTCCTTGTACTTTTCAACCTTGAACGGGGGCGACACGGAGTCCCACGGGATGCAGGAGCACAGCCCCTCCAGGCGCCGCTTGAAACCAGGCTCCGAGAACAGGTGTTTGGGAATGGGGCGGGACTCCACTGGGCGAGGCGGGCGGCAGGCAAGCGAGAGAACAACGGCAGCATGGTCAGAGATCTTTTTGTCAAAGACAGCCGCCGGCGAGCCAAGCGTGCCAATCTGGACAAACAGCTGGCAGAGCTGCCAGCCCGTGATCGAGCAGAAGACGCGGTCGATCGTCGCGCACGAGTCGTTGAACTTCTCGTAGTGCGTGGGGTCCTCGCACGCAATCTCGGTCAGGAGGGCGAGGGCCTGGCGCCACTTGGGCGCCTGCACGCGGTGGCACTTCGACAGCATGCGCACGGCCGCCGCGGGGGCAGCGAGCGCGAGAGCCTCGTGCGTGGCAAAATTGAAGTCCCCGAGGACAAAGGTGGTGTAGATGTCGGGGTCGAGGGCGGCAGCACGTTGCGATACTCGTATCGCAGCAGCCACTTCACGAACTTGCTGGGCGGACAGACCATGATTATGAATGTTGAATATGTCGAGCGTGCGGCAGTCATCCCAAACACGGACTAGCATCACTCGGCCAGGAACCAGGACAGTGGATGATGACGACGGAGCGGAGAGGCCCTGACAAGCCAACGGCGGAAGCACCACAGCAACCCCACCCCGCCGATGCCCGTCATCTGCGTCAGAGATGAAGCTGGAGTGGATCGTGAGGCCCGACGCAATCGATCGGAAGAACGAGTCGAGCTGGAAGTGGTCCTGGTGCACCTCCTGCAGCGCGATGACCGTGGATAGGGGACGGAGACTGAGAACATACTTTCTCTTCAGAATGGCCTTATCCCCGCCAGCCTGAAGAAGAGCCCGATAATTCCAAGTAGCGATCCGAAACGTAGGCGCCGCTGACCCAGGCGGCGGGGGAGGAAGATGAAATAGTCCAGCAGCGCTAAAGACACCACTGGCTGGGGTCGGACGGATGCGTGAGCTCCTTGACAGCATTGCGAAGCGTGTCGATAGCCATGGCGTGCTTGGCAAGCTGCGCAGAGTCCCAGTAGATCTTGGGCGGGGTGTCGCCATGGAAGACATTGACGTGCATGATCTTGTCCCACCCAATGGTGAGGACGCCATGCTCGCGGTCGGAGTAGAATCGCTTGCCTGGGTACTGCAGCTCGATGATCGCCCTGGCCTTGCGCAGGGTGACCTCGGTCTTGATACGCTTGGGTGACTTGTCGGGGCCCAGGTGCAAACGGCAGCGCTCGGCGCCTGGAGGGTCGACCCAGAACTCTTTCCAGCCATCGGGTCCCTTGAGGAGCGAGGTGGCCTTGCTGGCACGGCGCGAGGCGATGGTGGCCGAGCCCGAGAAGCAGATCTCGAACCTCCTGGCCGGGGACTCGCCTTTCTGCTTGATTTCATACTGTTCATCATCAAAGCCAATCTCGCCGAGCCACGGGCGTAGCGATGAGACCACTGACGCCAAGGTAGTCGGTCGCTGTGAGACGGCAACAACGATCGTGGTGTCCTCCTCGCGGTCGAAGGAGGTGGGAGCAGCCAGCTGCTTCCTGGGAGTCTGTTCAGCGATGGCCATCTGGCGACGTAGCTCCGCCAGCTGGTCTTGAAGATCCTGGATGGACTTGTCATGCTCGTCAGCTCTGCCCTCCAGCGCGTCGATGCTGCGCTTCTGCTCGTCGAGCTGGGCTTGGAGGCGTCTGTTGAGCGAGTCGAGCCTGGGGGCGATTGCCGATTGAACCTGGCTCTCGATGGCACTGGATTGTTTTGCCACCTCGCCCTGCATGGACGACAGCATCTTGAGCAACGTGTTGTGATTGGAGGTGATGGTCTTGGCGACCGACTCTGACACCTCGGTGGTGATGGTGTCTCGCATTGAGGCAAACTCCTCTCTGCACAGTTGCCGAAGAAAGTCACCATCATCATCGTCATCATCGTGAGGAGAAGGAACAGGAGCACCGACACAAGACGAAGCGAGGGCCTGGCGCTTGCGCTGGGTGAAGCGGCCCGTTCCCTGGCCTTTGCCCGAGCGCTCGCCGTCGGGGAAGGTGGGCATCTCGTCAAGCTCTGCAAGCATCTGGCGCTCCTGGGTATTCGCAGGCGCGGCAGGGACTGCATCAGCCATGAGACGCACTGGATGTGGGGGTGTCCGCCAGCCTTTGACAGCTGGGTGGCCCTGGAAGAAGGGCTGCCACACTCAAAACGGGCCTGTCCCGATCTTGAGCCAAAATGGCAACGGAGGAGGAGGAGGAGGAGGAGGAGGAGGAGGAGGAGGAAGAGGAACACCCTGGGTGCACCTGCGCTGCCCGCTCTCCGCGGGGTCATGGCCTTCCGCCCCCGCTGTGGCCCGTGCCCAGAGATCCTGCCGGGCCTCCGGCGACCAGACTCATACCTTCGCTCGGCCTCTGCCCGCTGCCCGACGAGCGAGACGTCGCACTCCCCGAGCATGGGGGAGGAGTGAGCCGTTCAAGCTTCTCGGGCGGTTTCGTCGCTTCTCGGCGTCTTGCCGACCTCTGCATGCGCTCCAGCAGCTGCGCCTCGCCGAGGGCGTTCCAGGGGTGCCCGTATCGCCCCGAAAGGCCACCAGAGAGCCGAGTTGTGATGCTCCAACTTATTTCATTTAGCCTTGATCACCAGAAGGGATTTCGAGCACCAAAGAGGTGGCCGAAACTGGATGGGGTTTTCACGTGTCGGGCCCCTGGGGGCGATACTCGTTCGACATTTCGCTAGCGTGTCGGGCAGGCACTGTTTCGATACTTGTCCGGGTGCTCGAAATGAGTTCGGGGATGTGGCTCTTGAGCACGCGCAGCATGAGACTCGAGGCCCTCTCTAAAAACGCCCTACCTGTTCTTAGAGACCTCCTAGATGGGGTCCGAGTAGATGGGGTCGACGGAACACGCCTCATCGCCACTGCATCGCCGATGCATCGGCGATGCATCGGCGATGCATCTGCGACGTCGGCGTGGGGAACATCGGGCCCCACATCGAGCCGCATCGTCGATGCATCGGTGATGCGGCCCCATCCTCCAACTACATTTTCTCGGACCCCACCTGGGAGGCCTGGAGTCCTCGCGTCGACGCTGCCGCAGAGCCCTTCCTGACCAGCTCCCTCGCGGAGAGGGGGCAGCGCAGGTGCACGCAGGGTCCTCCTCTTCCTCCTCCTCCTCCTCCTCCTCCTCCTCCTCCTCCATTCCTCTTCCTTATAGATAACTCATCCCTGTCGCACCCCGAGGCCAGTTTTTAGGGCGGGCTGGGCGTTTCGCCTGAGACTTCCTCACCATGTATAACTCTGAAACTTAAAGAGGGACAACAATTTCACATATGGAGGGCGGGTGGTTTTCAACAAATGGCTCTCGCCTTAGCGCGTCGCGCATTCGCTTGAACAAATGGCAGAAAAGAGGTTCACGGACTGAGGGCCGGTGGTTTTCAAACTGTGGCTCTCCCCTTAGCGCGGCCCACATTCGTTTTTAAAAATTGCAAGCGTTTCACGAATCGATTGCGGGTGGTTTTCAAAATGTGGCTCTCGCCTAAGCACCGCGCACATTCGTTTTGAACACTTGCAAGAGCTTCACGGATTGAGGGCGGTTCCTTTTCAAAATGTTGCGCTCGCCTTAGCGCCGCGCACATTCGTTTCACGGGTTCCCATGATCAACGTACCAGAAACGGTGTTCTGGAAGGATTCAGGATTATGCGGGTGTAACAGTTATGTTGATTCAGTATTCAAGCCCCCAACATGGCGCTCTGGTATTACTCCTGACCGTCAAGACGCAGCAGTCAGGTTGATACGTGGCGTTGAAATCCCGAAAACAATGTTCTGGCATGCTTAAGGATCTTCAAAAAGTTGTCTTTTAATGATTCAGTTCCCTCAGTGGAAATGAACCGTTGTGGGGGCCTATGAAGAGGGAGCTTGGAGGGAGGGTTAATTCCAACATCGTTGATGACTCTTGGCTTCACACTGGTCCTCCTCCTCCTCCTCGTCCTCCTCCTCCTCCTTCTCCTCTTCCTCCTCCAAAAGCCCTGGGCGGGGAGGGCGCCGCTGCGGCAGCGCTCCCTATGACCCTCCGAGGCGCAGGCGCGCCCCTCTCGTCGAGCAGCCCCTCCCGTGGTGGGGGAGGCCCCCGTGGGCCGGCGCCGCCCGTCGCTTCCCCGGGCGCACCGCGGCTTCGCCCGCGGCCTCGTCTACCAGACCTCTGGGTGACCCAATAAGGGGGTCCAGCTGCAAGGGGGTGGTGCAATAGGCTTGGGGCAATTGTGTTGCAAATGCACTGCGCCGGAGAATTCTATTGCATTGCATTGCGAGTATGTATTGCACGCGAAAGTGCAGCAAAACATTTGCGTCCCGAAATGTTTTGCATGGCCCAAATGTATTGTAACCCCGCAAATCTACTGCACCAAGTCTATTGCACCACCCTCTTGTCGCTGGACCCCCTTTTTTTAACGTAGGCGGCACAAAACGCGGTAGCACAAAGTGCCAGAGCACAGCATACTGCAGCACAAAATGCTGCGATGGCCCAGAAATCCACCCTCACTGCCGCAGCTTCGGCAGCATAGAGCGGAAAGGGGCGCCAGACAATAGCTGAGCGAAACCGCCTGGAAAACGGCCTGAGTAATGTGTGTGTGTGTGTGTGCGTGTGTGTGTGTGTGTGTGTGTGTGTGTGTGTGTGTGTGTGTGTGTGCGTGTGTGTGTGCGCGTGCGTGCGTGCGTGCGTGCGTGCGTGCGTGCGTGCGTGCGTGCGTGCGTGCGTGCGTGCGTGTGCGTCGTCCGTGAAAACTCAACCTCGAAGCCGAGGCAGCTGAGCATGAAAAATGAAACTCTGTTCGGGTCTCCACGATTATCTGGGCAAGGAGGCGCCACATTCTCGCGAGGACGCGATATCACCTGCATCGAAACTCACACTTCGACAGAGTGGAGGATGGTTAACTCGCAGCCATCTGTTCCCAAGCGACGTCGAAGTCTACTCGCGTCGATCAGAAGACCAGGCAAGCTAAACGACCTACTGCACTATATCACCATGGTCAAATGTCATCGTGCAAATGCATCTCGCGGTCCACGACGACGTCGAAGTCTACTCGCGTCGTACACAGGAAAATGGATCACCTCGAAACTGAGTTAGACAGCGCTGCTCCGGCCAACGCTCCACCACAACAGAAGATAGCGGTCTTTCCGGCTGCGCAGCCGAAAGGTCGCACCCTCTTCATTCACCGTGTCCCAGACGACGCTGAAGTCTGATTACTCGCGTCGTGAAAAAAAAAAACGATTGCGTCGATACCGGGGGCGATGAGACCGCTCCTGGCTGGCGCTCTACCACAGCAGGATATCGTGCCGCCTTGCAACAACACGCCGCACTGACCTGCTGCGCCACAACGGCCGTGCCAAGCCGGCACCGGGCACGCGCGTCACGCAGCGGCAGGAACAAGAACGCTGCGGGTGAAGGCGTTCTGGCGCTGTGCACGCAACAGCATGCTGTCGAACGGCGAGTCAGGCTCACGATGGCCCGCCGCGCCAACCTCGTAGACTTCGACCGCCTGGGCCTCCGCGGCCCAGCCGCGTCTCCGCTCTGGCTGCGTTGCAGGCTGGCGCACGGTCCTCACCAGAATGCTGCCAAACGGCGACGGTGGCTCCGAGTCGTCGACCGCGCCCGCCTCGCAAGGCACTGCAGTTCCGAGCGCTGGGGCCCCGACGGAACTCCGCACCACCACGCTGCTGCACGGCAAGGGTGGCCCGCACTGGTCCATCACGGTGGGCTCGCAGGGCTCGACCACCACGGAGTCGGAGGCCTCGTCCTGGTCCGCACCCAGCAGCTCACACATGGATCCGTCCGGCGGGCTGAAGGCCCTGAGACTCTCGCCGTCAGCCGACGTGCTGCTGCTGCTCATCGACCCAATGCGGTGACCCGTCACGCCGCAGTGCTCCAGCTCTGGCGGGCGCGGCTTGGCGCCCTTGCTCGAGGTCAGCAGGCACCGGCTCTTCGACGTCGACAGATGCAGCCCAGGAACCAGGAACATGTTCAGGGCAGCAGGACGGAGGTTGCGGTACATGGCACGAGGCTCGCTCGCAAGAATCCCCGAGATGTATGTGGGCAAAAACGCTGGCGCAAAATCGGCTCAAGCCAAAGCGGCCCTTGAGCCAAAATGGCTACGGATTGTCGCTGGACCCCCTTTTGGGTCAACCTGAAGACCGCAGCGCAGCCCACACACACCAAGATTCGGTCGGGCAGGCCTTCCTACAAGCGGATTTTGGACGAAGAATGAAAAATACGCCGACAAAACATTCCCAAAGAGCCAGAAAATGCCCCAAAATTCGTCCCCGTAGTATTCTTTGTCTATTTTTGGATCTTCCTCCTATAGAGGGACACGCCAGTTCGGGCGCCGCGGCCTTCTGAGAGCGTTCCGGAGCGCTCTGAGAGCGTCCTGACAGGCTCTGGAACGGACTTGTCCTCTCTCTGGCCCCGTCCGAACGACGCCGACCCAAGGCCGCTCAACATCAACCCCGACCCCTCCCCGGAAGCTCCATCCTGGCCGGCTTCTCTTGAGCATATGACTGCCACGGGGCTCTGGCCAGCGGGGTGAGGTACCCGCTGCTGGCCGTGCTGCTTGCCTTCTCTCCCCTCCACCCCGCCATTCCCAGACCTTCGACGATCTGATCTTTTCAATGTACGGCTCGGCCACGCGCAAAGGTGACCCTAGGCAAGAGTGACCTTTAGTGCGCCTCTTTAAGTGGGTGCGGGGGGGGGAACCCGCTGACATCGCATAAATTGCAGCAATCGCGGGACCCCAGTGTGCCCGCACGAAAGGTCACTCTGGCGAGAGGTCACTCTCACGTGTTCCCGAGCAGTCCCCAGAAGTCCCGACCCTTTTCCCAGGGCAGGTTTTCGTCCAGATTTTTTTGTTTGGCGGTCCTGGCGCCGCAGCGCGGGCGGGCGCTCCCGCGCCGCGTCGATCGTTCAACCTTGAATCGATCGCAACCTCGATCGTTCAAGAATGACTTCAGTCGGGTCCAATGGCGAACCGTATCCATCGGTGCTTCTGAAAACCAGAATTCAGCTTTGAACGCCTTCGCCGGCGTCGCCAGCGCGCCAACGCCGCATGAACCCACCGTATGTAACCCTACAGCTGCCCTGGCCACGGCCCATCATCGGCCCAAGATCGGTGTTCGTGCCATCCTGGCTGGGCCGGCTGCTGACGTAGCTCCCGGTGCAGGGGTCCTGCCACCCGGACCGCCCGAACGGGGCCGCGGCAGACACTGGGTTGACCCAGAAGGGGGTCCAGCTGAAAGGGGGTGATGCAATAGGTTCGAGACAGTTGTTTTGCAAATGTATTGCGCCGGAGAATTGTATTGCATAGTATTGCATTGCATTGCAAGTGATGTATTGCACGCGGAAATCCAGCAATACATTTGCGGCCCGGACTGTATTGCACGCCCCGAATGTATTGCAACCCCACAAATGTATTGCACCAAATCTATTGCACCATCCCCTTGTCGCTGGACCCCCTTTAGGGTCAACCCGAAGACAGGGGCGCAGGACTGCGCCGCCATGACGACGCATCGGCGCTAGTTCGGCGGCGCGCACAAAGGGGCTGGGAGGAGGGGGGAGGGCTTCTCAGCTGGAGGCTGCTCCCCCCGCGGCCCCCTGCTGCGCGCGGCTGAAGACAGGGGCGGAGGACTGCGCCGCACTGACGACGCCTCGGCGCCAGCATCGGCGACGCCAGGCTGGAGAAGGTCGGGCCCTGGACAGATGCACCCGCACCGTCGATGCCTCGGACCATGCGGCGGCAACTTCGCGGCATCTTCCGACCCCGACTGCTCGGGCCCCAGCCAAGCGGCCTGTGGCCACGCTGCCCACCTGCAAGGCCCCATGCTCGCATGCTCGCCGCCGCGGTCCTCCACCTCGTCCGGCACGGCGGAGGCGGCAGCCGCGTCCTCGCGCGGGGCCGCCGCAAATCTAAGACGAAGCCGAGGCCAGGACGACATGGGACCGGGACAAGTCGGGGATCTCTGAGATCTGGCGGTTCTGGAGAATGTATCGGGCGCCGCGGCTAGGTGGCGACATCCGAACCCTCCACCAACTATCGATTCTCTGGAGTCGATGGGAGACAGGGATAGGGCTCGGATTTCGCCACGTGCTCGACGAATTCCGACCCTAGCCCCGCCGCCCATCGAGTTGCCCGAGTCGTTGATCGGCGACGGTAGGGTTCGGACTTCGCAGCCCAGTGGCCGTTCCAGAGCGCTCTCTGCGAGCGGTCCGCAACGCTGCGGAGCGTTTCGTCCCAGTCCTCGGCCCGCCCGACTCGGGTGGCGGGGAGGTGGCCGTCGCTGCGCCTGGGCGCGGCTCGGAGAGCGGGCCAGGGTGGACCTCGAGATGGGGCCCCTGGGAGCCAGCTTCGAGCGGAGCTCGGAGCTCGGTCTGGGGTCCCAGGCGAGCGAGTGAAGGTTGGTCAGGCACTGGCGGGTGGCCCCCTCGCCCCCAGCCTTGGCCTTGGTGTGGGTCAGTACACGCAGGTTGCGTGTACCTCTGAGCGCATGCCTGTGCTGCGCTTGCCGTGGGACGCTCGTTGCCGCTTCCGCTTGCGCTCATGCTCCCGCTCACGCCTGCGAACCCGCTACGCTTGCGTACGCGCTTCAGTCTTCATGCTTCTCGCTGCGGTTGGGTTATTTCTTTCTTTCTTTCGCTAAGCCTAGAACACGAACAGTGTTGGCCGATTGTACATGCCACGGTTGAAATACAGAGCTGCGCGGTCAACGGAATGGAGAAAGCTGACGGAAGCAAGAACTACATTCTAAACATCACGATTCCCAGTGATCTTCGTCACGGCCTGTGCTGCCTCTTCCAAAGCCAGAGCTTCAGCAGTAAATGAAGAAATAGGTGTTGCCATAAATGCCCCTGCGATCATTAAAGTCGTTGTGGTTTCGTATTGCCCACGTCGCACCACAGCTTCAATGCACCACGCTGCAGCTGAACACGAACTCGCCCTTGTGCCACCATCGGTGTGGACGATCAGGTTGCATCGTTCCAGGTCTGCCGGGTCAAATGGGAAACTTTGGTACCATGACTTTCTCTCGTCCATGGTGAAGTTCACGAGGTGGTCCGCTCGGATGTTCCAGTCGCGCCTGTGCCAGAACACAACGTCGTCGCAGTCGCGGGCCGGCCGCCAGCCAATGCACACTATGTCCCAAAAGCTCCTTGTTATACGATGCATCAGCGGTGCCAAGGACGGAGTTGTCAAGACGGTTGAGCCCATGGTGATGCCAGCAAGCGGCCGGCAGTCCGTGATGAAGATAACGCGCCCGCGGTCTCCATCCCACTTCACAGTAGGTGCTCCCGGCCCGTGGTCTCCAGGGAGATCTTCCAGCAGATGTGTATGAGTCCTTCTTCGTTTTCGTTTGGGACACTTTGGCGTAAGAATGATATTTTGCTCCGCGCTGTCGGGCTGGCAGCAGAACAACCCCCACTTCGAACACAAATGCTTCTCGAAGAAAGCGTACGTTTGCAACCATTCCGATTCCTGTCTGCACGTATCCCGCTGAAAACGCCATTCGGCGTCGAAGACGGCCACGAAAGCGTCCTCCCATTCAACTCTGTGTCCAAACCCTGCGTGTATCAGTCCTTCTTTACGACTGGCTACGCGTCGTGGCTCGACTGGCTACGCGTCGTGGCCGTTCGAAGACATAGGCCCAAGGCATGCGCGCAGGGCCAAAACCTCCGACGCGACTGGCCTCGGCTCGCGGGCCCCAGATCTCTCGACGGCTCCCCTTGGGATCGCTGTTCGTCCGGGTTGCTCAGGATGGACCCCTGGGCTCGAAGACCGTCCCAGCATGCTGAAACTGAGGATGCAAGCCTTGCGCCAGCCTAGAAAATTGTGTTCGAACGGGCCCGCTGGGGCCTTAGTTGAAGCACGAGGTGGTGGGAGGTTCCTGACATCCTCTTAATATCATCACTCCTGCCGCTTATCCGGCAGGGATTCCTCACGGTAACAGGGCCCACACAAGAGGCCGCGGGAGGCAGAAATCGAGTACACACATCTGGCGCGATGCTTCAGGAGCTCCTTCTCCTCCCCACTCTCCACTGTCCCTAGCTGGCTCCACAGGGCAGGGAAAATGAACCGTCAAACCACTTCCTGTGCTGACCAGTTCACCTCTCCCTGGGGGCAGCGCGACCCCCCCCGCGCGCACCCCGCCAACCGGCCGGGCCTGCACCGCCGCGCTGTGACGCCGACGACTGCGCCGAAGACGGCCCAACGCGGCCTCCATAGGCGTTAAACAGCTCAAGAAAAGCCCCTGAAACGGCACAGGAGGTCCGAAGAAGCCCCCGACAGTCTCCATGAGGCCCCCAAGAGGCTTCTAGGAAGCTCCCAGGGGGCCCCATAGGAGGCCTCCTCCTCCCCACTGCGGGCGCGAAGACGAGGTCGGAACCGCGACGGTAGAGAGCCGACAGTAACGACGGTGACAACGGCACTTGCGGCGGCTGCGCCAACAGCGGCCCTTGATGCCAACCGATCTGATTTCCAGCCCGCGTCCCCACAGTTGGCCCCAGGGCCCGCAGACGCCGCCCCCCGAAGAGGAGGAGGAGGAGGAGGCGGAGGACGAGGAGGACGAGGAGGAGGAGGAGGAGGAGGAGGCGGAGGAGGAGGAGGAGGAGGAGGAGGAGGAGGAGGAGGAGGAGGAGGAGGAGGAGGAGGAAGAGGAGGACACCGCGCCGACGCGACACTCAGCGAGGGCCCCGCGCCAGCCGGAGCGCGGCCGCGCATGCGAGACTCCTGCCACGGGAGCCTCTGGTGGAGCTCCCCCTGGGGCTATGCGACGGCAACGACTGGCCGACCCGAAGCCGGCCGCCGCCGCCGAGGCGGCGCGCGCCCTGCGCGCCTCGAAGGCCCTGCGCGCCAGCAGCTTCGCCGCGAGAGCTCGGCGTCGGCCCCTCCGCGCGGGGCCGCGCCGAGCGGGCTCCGCGCACGGGCGGCTCCACGCCTCGGGCTGCGGCGCCTGCCGGCTGTCGCCGCCGCCGCTGCCGATGCCGTCGCCGCCGTCGCTGTCGCCGCCACCGTCGTTGCCGCCGTCGCCGTCGCCGCGGCCGCCGTCGTGGGAGGGAAGTGTGGGGGGAGGGGGGGCCCTGAGATCCTCGCGTCGTGAACAAATATCGACGCGCATGGTTTTCTGCAGCGTTCGGCCTCCGGGGGCCCTCGCCGGGCCCTGGGACAGCCGGAGCACGGATGGGGGCGAAAAGCACGCTGTACGCTGTGAAAGATCACGACGTCGGAAGTCTGGGAAGGTAGAAGGAATATTCGAGGGCAGACCGGGGGAGGGAGGAGGGATGTGGGAAGAACAGGAAAAGAGGAAGACCTTTGACTTTGCTGGTTTGCTCTTGCGGGCGCGCCGACACGCCTCGATTACCGGGGACACTCTGAAGGTTACCACGTTGGACGCATCGTGCCACCCTTGGGAGGCAACCCTCCCCCAAGCCTTGGCAACACCTTTCTTTCAGCATTCATCTAGCCGTCAGCGGACAGGCTTCGCCAAGAAATTGGGATGGCGATGCAGGAGAGGAGGGGGATGAGGATGAGGATGCGGAGGAAGAGGATGAGGACGAGGAGACCGCCTACTTGCACAACCCCATCTGCGCATAGTCTGAGTACATACGAAACTGTAGACAACACATAAGTCAGCCCACTTCGCCCTCGCGACAACCAGCAGCCTCCACAGCAGTGGTCGAGGGACGGGTGAGCAACAGATGGACGGGGTCGGGGTTGGTATAGACCGGAGGATGAAGAGGAAGAAGAGGAGGAGGAGGAGGAGGAGGAGGAGGAGGAGGAGGGGGAGGAGGGGGAGGAGGAGGAGGAGGAGGAGGAGGAGGAGGAGGAGGAGGAGGAGGAGGAAAAGGGGGGGAGGAGGAGGAGGCGGAGGAACTGCAGGCACCCATTGTGTGTTATTGTTTTCAACTCTGGCCGCCTGGTTTCGCGGTTCGCGGCTCGCGGGCCCTTTCGCGCCGTCGCGCGGGCGCCCTTGAGAGGGACAGCCGTCGCGCCCAAGCCGCGACGCGCGAACCGCGGTTACGTCCGTGCCACTGCGCATGACCCGTACGGTGGAGGTTTGAGAGAAGGATCCCTTCGATGAGGAACCCTGCTCCCTTCCTTCCGAACGCCACTGTGGACAGGTCTCCAAGGGCTAGCAGGTGGCACATAGGCCACGGTAGCAACGGCGCCCGCTGTGGTCACTGCCCCCTGTTTCAAGCGAAAAGCGAAGGGGGCGGCCGCGCAGGCCCCTCACGCACTCCGACCACAGAATACCTACGTACAGACACACAGTGACCCACAGAGAACGGGGTGCCCGCAGACTCGTTAACGACCTTCCCAACAAAAAGCAAAAGAAAGTCAAACCTGGAACTGCACGAACTGTGGCCTCAGACATCGGATCGGCCAGCCTTTCAGAAAAAGGAGGAGGATGAGGAGGAAGAGGAGGAGGAGGAGGAAAAGGAGGAGGAGGCAGCAGCAGCGCCATTACGACAATATCTGGCATTTCTGGCACCGCCAGCGCCGTTGCGGCAAGAACTGGCATTTCCGGCACCGCCAGCGGCGTTACGACAAGAAGTTTGAGCCTGGACTGGCACCGGCAACGCCGTCACCACAAGGCCCCAAAAACCTACTCGAAGATCCCCTTGAGCTTATCGATCTTCGCCTGCAACTCTCGAGCCAATGACCCGCTCGCCTCCTGCCCCTGCTTCTCCTTGCCGCCGGTAGCGACCAGGCAAGCGACCACGAAGCGAAGAACCGGCTTGAGGCTTGAGCTCAGGCGAGACGGCCATGTGCAGCTTCACAGAGTGCTTGTCGAAGGCCTTGCAGAACTTGCACACATAGAACTGGCCAATCAACTGGTCCGGTTTTTCGATGGCACCGTGATGCGCCAACGCCTCCTTCGGGGCTTGGTACTGCTCGTCGGTCGCGATGGCGTTGATGATCCGGCACCATCACATAATCTGCTTGTGGCCTGCGTTCGACGTGTCCTCCGACTGCGCCTTGAGTTCCTTGATCCGCTCTTCGTAGCTGTGCATCTCGGTCGTGAGAACATCGGCACGCAACTACCGGACGTCGAGGTCAAGCTTGAGAGCCAACTGCGAAACAAGAGTGAAAATCTGTCGCTGCAACTTCATGATGTCCTTCTCGTCTGCGTTGGATGGGCCACTGCGCTGCGACTTCGCGCAAGGACAATCCTGCAATACCTTATCCATGAGAAGGAAAATCGGTGAAATGTGTCTGCACGTGCGTGTTGTATGCTTCCAAACTGGCGCACTCTCGGCTTCAAATTTTGCAACGAAGACAAGAATGATCAGGATCGATGGCGATATCGTGGCATGCGCCCCCCTTCCCCTCGCAACGCCCACGTGCCAATGATGCAAGAACATGGTCACGTGCCGATCGCTTGCTCGAGTATGTTTTTCTTTTGCACCACGGGCACTGGTTCGTGATAGCGGTGACTGTACCTGGATGTTTCTTTTGATGCCCTGGCTTCTTACTGCAAACCTTCTGTCTGGCCAAACCTGCAGCACCGTGAACGAATTCTCCACAAATCGTCCCATCAGGCATCCGTATGTCGCATCTGAAAAGAATTTGGTCCACGAGGCCGTCGGTAGGATCGGGAGGTGGTGGGGGAAGTACGTCAGGATCAGGATCCACATGTTGAACAACCGCCTGCACGAGAGATTCCAAAAACTCACATCTGAGAGCATCAATGTGGGCATGGCGAAACTTGTCCACGTGCATTGTGAAAACGGAAAAATACTGCTCGATGAGGAACCCAGGGTCTCGCGACCGATGGGTGGCCAAACGTGGGCCACCCACCTCGCTTTGAAAGAATAAGGAATGCTCCAAGGTCTGGGCCCCAGGAAGACGTCCATGATCCACTGCCGCCGCCGTACAAGGGCTGCGCCCGCGATCCGTCAGAACTGGTCCGCCGATCTCCCCTGGCCGGTCTGTCAAGCTGCGTCCAGACGTCGCCGTCAGGGCCCTCCCAGGAGGCCAATAGAAATACACGCATGCGCGAGGGAATGACGTCTCGACGTCGGCGCTGTCCGCAAACCCAGGAGCGGCGACCGCGAGGGATTCGGCCCCCCCTCACCGGAGCCCCAAATCTCGCCGAAATAGGCGCGCCTTCCCGAAGCGCCGACCGCACTCTTTTAGTCTTGCACTCCATCGACCGATACTTACGCCGCTGCTCACACTCACGCATCGTTGTTGGCCCTCTTTCGAAAGCGCCTCGAGGGTCCCCTGACGCACCGCACCGCAGCATGCCGCCTGCAGATATGCCTGCACATCGAGCACGTCCCCCCGTTATGCGATGCCGCCTCCGTCGCCGTTGTCGCCGAAGCGCCACCGCCGTGCACAAGCTGGAGCCTCCACACAACGATCCCCTGCCTCTTCGGAGGAGGAGGAGGAGAAGGAGGAGGAGGGGGAGGAGGAGGAAGGGTGGAGGAGGAGGAGGAGGAGGAGGAGGAGGAGAAGAAGGAGGAGGAGGAGAAGGAGAAGCGGAAGAGGAGGACAAGGAGCAGGACTTGTCCGGCTCGCGCCGACGGCGTGGTCTCGCAGCACGCCTGCCCCCCGGGCCCACGCTGCTAGCTTCTCAGCGTGAGGCCCGTCCCCCGGCGACAGCGGCGTGCCGCTGCCGTTCTTGAGCGTCCGCCCCGCCCTCTCGGCGGAGATGCGGAGCAGCGTGCCGCGCCCGTGAGGGGGCGGCAGCTCCGCGGAGGTGCGCCCGAAGGAGATCCAGCACAGGCCTCTCGGGCAGCTGCCGTCCGCCACCGTGATCTTGCGGTAGACGTTCCCGTTCGCCGCGTGCTCCTCGCGGCGGCGCGCCGAGGGGTGAAAGTGGGAGGGGGCGTGCCTTCTCAGCAGGCGGCGGGGCATCCCACAGAGGCCCCCTGGCCCTCCGAGAAGCAGCCCCTGCCTTCGGATCAGGCTCTAAGCCTCTCAGGCGGCTGGGGGCATTCTGTAGAAGAAGAAGAAGAAGAAGAAACGCCATGAAAACATAAACTTCTACTTTTGGCGCTCCGCGCGGATTTCTTGGATCTGCGCTGGACCCCCGTCCCTGGCGCGCGCAGCGCACCAGGGGCGGCGCCAGAGGCGCCGCCAGGAGAGGCCCCGCGCGGAGCCAATAATTCCACGCGGAACGTTACAAGTTTATTGATTCATAGCGTTTTTGTTTGTATGTTTATTTTTGTTTATGCTTTTGTTTTCGTCGGAGGCCTGAGAAGGCCCAGCCCCTCTGAGCTGTCCGAGAAGACCCAGTTCCTCTGCCTGCCCCCCCCCCCGGGTCTGCCGCCGATCCTCGCCGGACGTCTCCAGGACCACGGCGTACACCTCCACGGCTCCATGCGACGGCATGCAGCTCAGAACGAAGGGCTCGGGCGGCCCGATGGCGGCGTCCGTGCCGACCACCAGCTGCCAACCGCCACCGAAGGCCTTGTCCGCTGGTCTGACGTGTGTGGCGCTGCTGCTGCCAACCTCTTGGCGGGCCTACCTTTCACTACTGCCACTGCTCGGGGGTTGCTTGATGTGCCCCTGGCCCAAGGTGCCCCCTGCTTTCGCCCCATCCTTGCAGCCCCTCGGGCCCCCTGGCCCTCGTGATGGGGTGCTCTGGAGGCCGTGGGGGCCTCCTGGAAATCCTGGGGGCACCTCAGACCAGGGGTACTTCTAGCAACACACGAACCGTGGACCAGGGTCGGCTAACTTGTGGCAGCGCTCTGTTGCGAGAGGACCCAGCCGCGCCAAACAGCATTGATGCCGCTGGGTGGGCGCCACACAGTCGATTCGTGCAGCAACGTGCGTGGCCCTCTGTTTGGGACTCTCTATGCGTGGAGCCTAATCGGCGGAACTCAATGTTTGTGGAGACCTATGTGTGTGGAGCCCGATGCATGGAGTACTGTGCGTGAGGATTTGTGTGTGCTGAGCACTAAGCCCTAGGGGGACGTATGATGTGTGTGGTGTGTGTGTGATGTGTGTGTGGTGTGTAGTGTGTGTGTTGTGTGTGCAGTGCGTGTGTGTGTGTGTATGTGCGTGTGTGTTTGTGTAGTGTGCGAGTGAGTGTCGTGTGTGTACTGTGTGTGTGGAGTGTGTAGTGTGTGTAGTGTGCGTGTAGTGTGTGTGTAGTGTGTTTAGGTGTGTGTGTGTGTTGTGTAGTGAATGTGTGTAGTGTGTGTGTGTGTGTGTGCAGTGTGTGTAGTGTGTGTAGTGTGTGTGTAGTGAGTGTGGGTGGTGTTTGTAGTGTGTAGTGTGTGTAGTGTGTAGCGTGTCCGTGTGTAGTGTGTGTAGTGGTTGTGTCTGTCTGAAGTGTGTGCGTGTGTGTAGTGTGTGTAGTGTGTGCGTGTGTTTTGTGTGGGTAGTGTGTGTAGTGTTTGTGTGCGTGTACTGTTTGCGTGTGTGCAGTATGTGTATGCGCAGTATGTGTGTAGTGTGTGTAATGTGTGTAATGTGTGTACTGTGTGTGTCGTGTGTGTAGTGAGTGTGTGTAGTGTGTGTAGTGTGTGCGTAGTATGTGTAGTGTGTGTAGTGTGTGCGTGTGTGCACGTAGTGTGTGCAGTGTAGCGTGTGTAGTGTGTGTAGTGTAGTAGTGTGTTCAGTGCAGTGTGGGTAGTGTGTTTGTGTGTGGATTGTGTGTAGTGTGTGTAGTGTGTGTGTTGTATGTACTGTGTGTGTTGCGTGTGGTGTGTGTTGTCTGTGTTGTGCCGATTGCTTGTTTGTGTGTGCTGTGTGTGTTGTATGCGTTGTGTGTAATGTGTGCCTGTGTGTTACGTGTGGTGTGTGTGTTGTGTGTGGTGCAATTGCATGTATATAGGTATCTGCATACGTCTATGTGTACATACATGTTTATATGGTGTGTATATGCACAGGTATATGTATGTGTACATGTATATGCATATGCATTTGTATGTATACACGTATTTTGTGTATAGAGTGATTCAGGCTATACGTACAAGTCTATGTGTCTGTATATGTAGGTGAATACGTACATGGTATATGTATACGTGAATGTGTATGTATATGTAAATGCCTGTGTGTATGTCAATGTATACATAAATAAACACGTAAATGTAGTATGCGTGTGCGTATGTTTTGTGTATGAATATGTTTACATACGTCATTATAAAGATGTATATGTATGCATGTATACCTATGTGTGTTGGGTGTGTTGTGCGTGTTGTGTGTGTTTGTGTTCTCTTCTATGTGTGGAACCTGTGTGCGTGAGGCAGGATATACTCATGTACACGTATATGTATCGATCTGCATCTATGTAGATATTGGGAACATGCCTGGAACATGTGTATGTGTGCGTGTGCGTGTGCGTGTGTGTGTGGGTCTGTGTGGGCGTGTGAACGCTGTGTGTGCGAGTGCGTGCAACCTTGCGACTGGAACCGTACGTGCGTGGAGACCGATGTGTGGAATCCATCGCGACTGCCCGGAATCAAATGTTTGGAGCCCGTTGTGGAAACCTGTTTCTGCAACCCCCTGTGTGTGGAACACTCTGCGTGGAGACTTCTCTGTGTGTGCATGTGTGTATGTGTGTGCGTGTGTTATGTGTGTGTGTGTTTGTGTGTGTGTGTTTGTGTGTGCACGTGGATCCCCACGTGCGGTACCCAATGTCTGTAGAACCCAAATTATGTGTGGAGCCCTCTGTGTGTGTGGAGTTTTTCTACGATCTGGGCTTGTTTTTTTGTTGCGTGTGTGACCCTTTGTGCGTGGAGCCATGGGGTCCAACCCGCCACCTGGAAAAGGCATCGGACGGGGGCCAGTAGAAGGTGAAGACAAAGGGGTCCATGTGACGCCAGCCCTTGGGGGTCCAAGCAACATTGTGCGAGTGCGCCGTACAGGGCAACTGAGGAGGGGGGGGGGCGTACGCATCCACAGGGCGATATAACCATAGAGATCTACTCAGCCACTTGCGAGTGCGGCAAACAAAGTTCGTGGGAGGCTAATCCATAGAACGCCAAGCCCGTAAGGATCTAGGCAGCCACCTGTGAGAGCATTAAACAAGGCCAGTGGAGCGGACTGGTGGTACAGTTCCGCAGGACAGAAGCCACACGGATTCAAGCAACCACTTGTGAGTGCATCGAACAGGGCCAGTGAGAAGGCGTACCGTAGGAGCCCATGGAACTCCAAGCCATGGGGATCCAAGCAACCACCTGCGAGCGCGACAGACAAGGCCAGTGGGAGGGAAACCATACGGGTCCATGGGAAGCTGGGCGATAGGGGTCCGAACAGCCACAAGAACAAGCCACCAACAGGGCTAGTGAAGGGAACGCTACAGGAGCATACAACAACAAAAGCCACATGTAATCAGCCAACGGTCATCGAACAGTACGACCAGCAGGCCCCAGTCCCTCCAACGCAACTAAGAAGCCTCGCGGCAAATTCTGTTCGGGAGATTTAATCCCTGGTCCCTGGCAAATAGCGGTAGTAATTCGAAGTAGGCCCGCGACCTCTGGCCGCACTCGCATGCACAAGCGAGTGCCGGGGCGGACGGAATCGCTGTGCGTCCTTGCCGCTTCGCGGAAGAAGAACGCTGGGATCCGGTCCTCGGGCGAGTCGCCGTCGCACACCGTGGCGAAGAAGCCGGTGCCGTTCCGGAACTCCTTTTGGGTCGCTGCGTCGGGGTCGCCAGCGGCCAGGATGAATGCCGAGGCGGACGAGGTGATGATCGATAAGGGGACTGAGAAGGGTGAGAAGAAACTTAGGGGCAGGGGCGAGAGGAGGAAACGGGAGGGGCCCATTGGAACCCAAAGTCCTTTCGGCTCACGACGTGGGCCGTCAAGTACCACGCGCCGGGGTTGCGGCCCAGATGCTGGAGCTCCCGCACCTTTACGCAACGGAAAGGGGGTCCCGATGGGGAGCAGTGCTGCCCATCGTTTGGTCGATGAGGCAGCTTTCTTCAGCCCGATTGGGATAGAATGGCGCCAAGTTCTTCCAAGCAAACGCCTCGCGCGAACTGCCCAGTTCCGCACCGCCCAATGCCGCTCCCTGCGCTGCTGCCCCCCATGGGAAGCGGGTACTGCGAGCGCTGGGCCGTGAGGCTGTCTGTTCCGATGTCTCCTGGCGGTCCCTCTGCAGACCGTTGTGGGGGCGGGTTCCCCGTGGACTCCCTGAGGACGACAGCCCCAAGATCAATCACATATCATGGCCGTCCATCGTGGGCTGTTAGAGGCCTCCTAGATGGGGTCCGAGCAGATGGGGTCGGAGGATCGAGCCGCATCGCCAATGCATCGCCTACGTTTCGCCGATACATCGCGGATGCATCGGCGACGTCGGCGATGCATCGGCGACGTCGGCGTGGTTAACATCGGGCTCCACATCGAGCCGCATCGCCGATGTATCGGCGATGCGGCACGATCCTCCCACCCCGTCTACTCGGACCCCATCCAGGAGGCTTAGAGCGATGCAAACCTAAACTGATGGGGGGCGCAGCGCACCAAAAGGGGCACCATGAGCGCCACTGGGCGAACCGGACCACGAGCGGGGAGAGTGCACGACGGGGAGGCCGAACATGGCGAGCCACAACAGGACCCTGCTTCCTCAGGACGATTTCTCATCCAGCGTCTGACAGTATGTTTCCCGCTCTGTCATGGGGTGCGTTCCAACCCCAGGGCCCCCCCAAAACGACAAAACACGTCCCACCCGGAACGCCTTCCGCTCCCGCATCGTGGCCATCGCTGGCGCGGCTGCGGGCGCCGCGCTGGGCCCCGCCGCCGAGGAGGCCTCTGGTGGCCTCGGCGCGGCAGCCGCGCCGGCCGCCGCTAGCGAGGAGGTCTCCGACGGCCTCGGCGCGGCCGCCGCGCCGGCCGCCGCCAGGGAGGAGGCCTCTGGCGGCCTCGGCGCGGCCGCCGCCGGCGGGGAGGCCGCGCCCTGGGCGGGCGCCTCTGGCGGCTGCTGCGGCGCCGCCACCGCCTCTTGGGGTGCTCTAGGGCCGTCTTGGAGGCCATCTTGGGAGGAGAAAGAGGAGGAGGAGGAGGAGGAGAAGGAGGAGGAGGAGGAGGAGGAGGAGGAGGAGGAGGAGGAGAAGGAGGAGGAGGAGGAGGAGGAGGAGGAGGAGGAGGAGGAGGAGGAGGAGGAGGGAGGAGGAGGAGGGAGGAGGAGGGAGGAGGAGGGGGAGGAGGGGTCTTGGAGGCCTCTTGGGCCCTCTTGGGTCTGCCTTGGGGGCCTCTCTTGGCCTGCGAGATCCCGCGGCCTACGCTTGGCGGCCTCAAGGGCTCCCGCCTGCCTGTGGGCGCTCCGGCGCCGCCGCGGGGGCCGGCGCCTCCCGCGGCTGCGGCTCCTCGGCGGTGGTCGCCCGCTCCCGCGCGGGGGGAGGTCTGGGAGATTCGGGCTCGAAGCTGACCTCCCCAGACCCCCTCGCGCCATGAGCAAAATCGCGGCGGGAGGTTTCTTGCGGTTTTCGGCCCCTGGGGGCCCCAGGAGCGTAACAGAAACGACTCAGGATGAAAAACCGGTCCAGGGGAAGGGGTCCAGACATTTGGGGGTCGACCTTGCGAACGAGTGTCGCCTCCCAGGGCCCGACACGTGAAAACCCTCCAGATTCGGTACTTCCTTGGTGCTCGGAATCCTTTCTGGTGATCAAGGCTCAAGTAGGCTGGAACATCATAAACCTTACGTCGGGCATGTCCTCCTACAGGCGGATTTTGGAAGGACAATGAGAAGCAATCGAACATATCTCAAAACGACTCAAACCAGTAATGGGGACATCGTCTCCCGGCTAGAATATTCCTCCTGTAGAGGGACATGCCCGCCTTAAACCAATTTAAACAAATCTTTAGAGCCTCCCTCTCCAATAGGGTGTACAGTCGGCCCGCATCATAAGAATGCGCGATCAGGGTGCAAGGGCCTTGGAGGGCAATCTCGAAGCTTTGCGAGCGGGGCGCGGCCAACGAAGTTGGCCAAGGATGGACCGAGGAGGCAAGGATGCAAGGGTACTGTACCCTTGGGAAGGTGGCCCATCCTTACTATGCGGGTTGACTGCAAGTCTTTAGAACCCCCCCGCCAATAGGGGGTAACTAATTCATTTGTCGGCGGCCTTCTTCACGGACTGGTGGTCCACCAGTGGCCCACCAATAGCCAATAGCGGAAGCCAACGAAGCTACAGTAGGAGATCGACCACAAGAAACCTTCCACAAGAAACCTAACCCTGAGACCCCAGGACGTCCATTGATTCGTGGTGTGGGACTGTTGCGCTTTCCATCGTAAAACCATCCACAAACCTAAGAAACCCAGGGCACCCTGGAGGCAAGCAGGGTGCTGAAAGGTTCTCGGTGTCTTCGGGGGATGCTCAGAACACTTCTCAGAAGGCCGTGGGACTTCCGAGTCGTCTGAGAAGGCCCGCCCCCTCCAACTTCCCTGGGCTCGCCGCCGACAAGAAGCCATTCCAAGGCTAGCTGGGGCTACCCGTGGCCATGCCGGGGCCATCCGAGGCCACCTGGGCGCCGAAGACTACCGAGCGTCTCGGGGCAGAGGAGGCCCCCCGCAGACCCCACAGACTGAAAGCCTTGGCATGAACAGGCCAGGCCGCGAGGGAAACGGGTCCTGGGCCACGGGGCTCCCCCCCTTAGGCCCTAGGACCGATTCTTCATCCCGGACCCCCTTACGCCGGTCCCGGGGCCTGTGCAGGGCCCCGGCCAGGCGAAAGACAATACGAGACGTCAGGAACCAGTTCCCTCAGATCCGTTCCCAAACATGGGACGCTCTGATTGCTTCAATGCGCGGTCCCCGGAAGTCCCGAGCCTTTCCCCGGGGCCAATTTTTCAACCCGAATTGCTCTCTGACGCTCCCGGAGCCCAGCGAGGCCCCCCGGAGGCCGAGCCACTGGCAACAACCTCCCGTCCTGGTCTCTTCACGACGCGAGCATGTCTGGGCTTCCTTCGCGGCGCAAGCAGGCGCTCGCAGCCCACCCGCCCCGCTGCGCAACACGACACCCATAGGGTCTTGACGCGGAGCTCAGCACCCGGACTGAACAAATGTGGGTCTGGCGCGATGCGTTATCGCCAGCACGTGGGCCAGCACGCGCCGAGCCAACACCGCAGCGTGTTAACGCGGACGTCCTGAGCAAGGCACGCGCTGCGTTTCACCACGGGCGCATCAGGGCAGCTAAGGCTCACAGCTGCCGGCTACTGTTAGGTCGGGCATGTCCTCCTAGAGGCGGATTTTGGACAAGAAAACGAATTAAACAGAGTCAACCATCAAAAGGGGTCAGAGGAGCACGGAACATCGCCACCAGAATTCTCTTCTACTACTCTTGCGCACTCCTCCTGTGGAGGGACATTCCCGACCTATGGCCACAGCGACACCATTAAATTTTGAGCCGACACAGGAGCAGACCAATAAGGAGGTGACCGTCAACCTCAACGTGATGACCTTCAACGTGCGCAACTTCGAGGAAACCGACCCATGCCAGCCGAGCACAGTCGAGGAAGGTCACAAGGCGAATCCAGAGGAGGAGGGAAAATAGAAGAAGAAAAAACGGCATACACACAAACTGTTGGCGCTCCGCGCTGAATTCTTGGATCTTGACTGGAACCCGCTCCCTGGCGCGCGGAGCGCGCCAGAGGCGGCACCGGAGGCGCTGCTGGGGGGACCCATGCGCCGATCCAAGACAAAAGCGCGGAGCGCCAAAAGTTTAGGCTCGTGGCGATTGTCCTTCTTCTTCGAGAAAAATGCTTCCTGCTGCAATCCGGGCGGGGCGCCCGGCGCAGGCTGCGCCGCCGGCCCAGTGGGCGGCGCCTAGAGGCCTCCCAGATGGAATCGGAACAGATGGGGTCGGAGGATCGCGCCGCATCGGCAATGCATCGGCGATGCGCCAGCAATGCACCGTCGACGTCGGCGACGCTTCAACGACGTTGGCGTGGAACACATCGGGCTCCACATCGAGCCGCATCGCCGATGCATCGCCGATGCGGCGCGATCCTCCGACACCACCTACACCGACCCCATGCAGAAGGCTTAGAGTTAGGTCGGGCACGCCCTCCTGCGGGCGGACTTTGGACGAAAAAATTCAAAGATCCGAAGCATATTCAAAAATGGTCAAACATAGTAGAGATCGTCCCCAGACTACTGTTTGACTCTTTCGATTGCTCCTTCTTTCGACGGACATGCCCGACTTAAATCTACTCCGGCCCCATCCAGGAGGCTTAGAGTTAGGTCGGGCATGTCCTCCTACAGGCGGCTTCTGGAGGGCAGATAACAACTAGTCAAAACAACATATTAAGAAGTACTCCACAAACAGATCCAACGCACCGCTCCCAGACTATGCTTCGATTATCTTTGAACGCTCCTTCTTTGGAGGGCCATGTCCGACTTACCTCCCCTCCGACCCCATCCGCGAGGCTTCGAGCATCCGTGCCGCCGCTGCGGGCGCCGCGGGCGGCGGCGCGGCCGCGGCGGCGGCCTGGTCGGCTGGCGGCGGCGGCGCGGGGCGCGGAGGCGCCACGCAGCCGCAGCTGGCCAGGAGGTGCCGCAGCTGGGGCCACAGGGGCTCCGGGGTGACCTGGTGAGCGCTCTTGCATTGGGCGTTGCGACATGGGGCGGAGCGGCAAGGGGTGGGGAGGGGAGGGGGGGGATCTGGCTCTCATCGGGGGGACCTTGCCAGGGCTCGAGATCGATACTCGTGGGCGTTTTTTGCTCCGGCGTTGCGACATTGGGCGGCAAGGGGGGGGGAGGGGAGGGGGGGGGGATCTGGCTCTGGACCTCTGCTTATAGTGCGGCTGCTCAGCGGGGTGACAGGGCTCGAGATCGACACTCGTGGGCTTTTTCTTCCGGCGTTGCGACATTGGGCGGCAAGGGGGGGGGGGGAGAGGGTCTGGCTCTGGACCTCTGCTTAGTGCGGCTGTCTGGACCAGTGCGTCCTATGAGGGGAGACTCCGCCTGCTCGAAACAGGCGCCCAATAACAGCCAAGATCCACTCCATGGGGGGGCGGGGAGGGGGGGGGGGGGCGAAGGCCCGCTCCGATCGGCAAAACAAGGAATGAAAAAGATCACAGATCGAAGCTCTCAGCGGTGCGTCTCGTGTTCGTTATGTTGTCGTTGTCCCTCGTGTTTGTGTTGTCTTCCCTTCGCCCTTGTGTTGCCAAAGCGTAGTCGAGACGAAAACGGCCTACGGAATCGCCCCCAAACACCGTCTAGGTTGACCCCTGGACCTTTTCTTGCTTTCGTTATGCTTTCGTTTTCCCTCGCTCTGTCATCCCTTCTCCTCTTTTTTGCTGCAAGAGCGAGGTCGAGACGAAGACGGCCCACGAGATCGCCAGTCAAACACCGTTTGGGCTGACCCCTGGACCTTTCAGACCTGGACCTCCGAGGGTCCGACCCTGGGGCGTCGCTCCTGGGGGTGTGGGGCGAGGAGAGGGGGGGGGGAAGGCCGGGTGCACTTCTCGGGCCCTCCCAAAAAAGGCCCCCGATTGGGCCCGAAAAGGGCCCCTCTGGGAGCCCCGAGGGGCCCCTTTTCTGCAGCCCTCGCTGCCCCCCCACCAGGCATCGCCCCCCTCAACCCCCCTTCCCATTGCGTGACGCCAGCGACGATGCGATTCTTTCCATCCGGTCGTCTCTCCTTCACCTCTGGCCTCGATCTAGGGCCCGCGATCGTCGGCCCCGCAGGGCCATGGACACTGATCCGGTGCGGAAGACTGCCCCCGCGGGAGCCGCGGATTGGAAACCCAGGGAGGGTGTCTGGCAAGAAGAACCCGGACATGCTACGCTCTGATTGTTTCAATGCGCGGCCCTCAGAAGTTCCGACCCTTTCCCCTGTGCTAGATTTTCATCCGCAATCGCTTTCTGACGCTCCCGGGGCCCTTAAGGGCCCCCGGAGGCTGAGAATGGCCCAAAGCCTTGCGTCGTGATATTTCTGGACAGGACACCTGAGAGCACACGAGACTCTTCCGACGGCAACGTGGCCCCAGAACACCACATGACATGCGGATTGCATAGGCCGGGGTAGACAGGACACAAGGGTACCCTCGATTCGGCATGGTCGACCTACCAATCAGGGCCGACTGTTTCTTTCTTCTACCCGCCCAACCTTGTAGAGTCCGCTGACGCTTACGCCAGTGTGCCTCGCGAGCCCAACGGACAACGCCATGAGTCCTCTCCATCCCGACAAGAGGAGGGACTGCTTCATCTTCAGCCAGCGCTCAATGAACATATCTAGGATCCTTGAAGCATTCTCCGAACGTGCCTGGGCATTCGCTGCAGCGATCGTACCGAAGGCCAGCGATAGCTTCAAGAGGCTCCAGGTACGCTGGGGACGGAGGCTGCGCTTCGCATCCTCCAGACTTGCAACCTCCTGCATGGCTTGCTGCATAACTTCCAGATCGAAGGGCTCGTCGTCGAGGTCTGTGGTGGCCTGCAGGAAAAGCTCCCCAACAATAAAAAACACGCCCCCTATGCTCGGAGCGTGCTTGCAGAGATCGGCGTCGCGCAACTCACATACCAATACCAACCTTGCCAATGTGATGCGCAATCGCTCTCCAGCTTCCTGCAAGGTGGCTTGGGCGAGTCGCAAGAGTGCCCGGCCAAAATTCACAAAGGGGTTCTTCTCGCTGAACTGCGACGCTATAGCGAAAAGCCACATCTCGTCCTCAGGAAACCGTATAAATACAGACATTCGGAAGTCCGCGCGAATTTCTCGGGTCGGCGCTGGACCCCCTTCACCATGCACGCCCCCCCGGCGCGCGGAGCGCGGCCGGGGCGGCGCCTGAGGCGCTGCCTTGGGTGTGAGAAGGGTCCAACGCCGACCAAAGATACCGTACGGACATCCACAAGTTTATTCTCCATCAGAAAGGTAGGTCGACTAAATGCTAAGAAGGTTTGCCAGCGTGTGCGCCAACCAATGTGTTATTGCACCCTTGTAACTCATGTGGCGCAATGTCTGTGGCGCAATCTTCTTGGTGCAAGCTACTCAGTGAAATCTAGAAGGACCGCGCTATGTGGCACAACCCATGCAGTGCAAGCCGTGTGGCGCAACCCATGGTGTGCAGAGTGTGGTGCAGTGTATCTGCTGCGCGCTGTATGGTGCAATCAATGCGGTGAACCCTACCCAGACCCCCGACGTCATGACTTTTTCATACGTCGACTCCGGAGGTCTCGACCCACTCTCCGGGACGGGTTCTTCATCCTGAGCCGTTTGTCTGACGGCCCCGAGGGCCGGTTACAGGGCCTCCAAAGGCCGAAAACCAGGGAAAACCTCCCGTCAGGATTTCTTCATTGCCCGCGGGGGCCTGGGCATGTGGTGCAAGCTGTGCCGTGCAGCCTATACAGCAGGCCCCGCGTGGCGCCCACGACTGGCCACCGACTGGGCACCCGAGGCGGGCACCTCGGCGGGGCCCACCCGGCGCACGCGGTGCCCACGGGGCGCCCAGGCTGGCCACCGCCGGCGGGGCACTGCGTGACACCCGGGGCGGAGCGCAGGAAACGCCCACGAGGCGCTCTCACTCTGGACGCCCGAAATAAGTACGGAAAAATGGGCACGATGCCCAGCAACAGATGTTGTCCAGCACCGACAGCGGCCGCTGTTGGGCGGGCGGCTTTTTGTCCTCAAAAAACAACGTCCGCGGCGGCGCGGACAGCGAGTCCAATTCAAAATGTACAGAAACTGATGTTGGGCATCGTACCATTTTTTCCGTACCCACTTCGATTGTCCCGACTCACGACCGGGCACCACTCGGACACCCAAGGAACCCTGGTGCCAAGACCCCCTCGTGCCGTGAAAAAATCATGACGGGTGCTTGTGTTCCATATTTTCGCCCTCTGGAGGCCCTTGTACGGGCCCTCGGGACCATCAAGAAACGACTCGGGACGGGAAGCCAGTCCTGGGGAATGGGTCGAGACCCCTGGGCCCCTGAGGGTCGACGTTATGAAAAAATCATGGCGTCGGGGGCCTGGGTATGGCTCCACCCAGTGCACGGGGGGCTCGCGGGGCGCCGACGATCGGCTGCCAACTGAGCGACAATCAAGACAACGGGTCTTGCGCGAGACGACAGGGCGACCTTACGCGGTGGCTTACGCGGGCCGCCAGCGCGGCACGCGACGCTACGCTTGAAGCGAGGGCGCTTGCGCGCGAGCTTACGCGGGCAGCTCACGCGCCGATGTCGGCGCAGACGACCCCCGGTTTCTTGCGTCGCCCAACTGGGCACCAGGCGAAAGCCCGGCGGACGCACCCAGCACACGTGGCGCCCACAGGGCGCCCACGACCGGTCCGCAACGGGGCACGCAGGCGAAATCTGGGCGGGCCCATCCAACATACTTTTGGATGGGTCCGCCAGGCGACAACAAAAGAAGCCTATACGCAAGTGCAAGCACCTTTTGGGGAGAGGGCTCCCGCCAGATGCTTCGCGTCGCCCGCCCTGAATACCGCGGTTGCCATGCCACAGTATTCCCCGAGTGCCTCTGACCTCCACACATGACGGCAGAACAAACGTACATTACACCGAGGAAAGCCTCCTTCAATTAACGTGGTCGTAAAACCTTTCTCTCTCTCTCTCTCTCTCCGTTTCTATGTGTGTTACTACCTTGTTCCCCAATCAGTGCTTGCACTCAAGGGTTCCTAGCGGAGATTGAAACGTTTGGCGAAAATTCCGGGCCGATTTCGGTAGGCGGCCGGGTTCCCCGGTTCCTGGTTCCCGGTTCCTGAGTTCCTGGTTCTGGGTTCCTGGGTTCCCGGTTCCGGGGCAGAGCGGCGGGGTTCCCGGCTTCACGGGTTCCTGGTCGATCTTCTCATCGATCGGTCTCACCATCGATCTCATTACCCACCTCTCTATCGATCTCACGATCGATCTCACAATCGATCTCACTATCGATCTCACCATCGATCTCACTATAGATCGCACGAGCGATCTCATGATCGATCTCACTATCGATCTCATTGAACCGACTTCACTATCGGTTTCACGGTCGACCTTAGAATCGTTCACTGATTGGGCTTTTCTCTGGTGTAATGTTCTACTTCTACGGTATGAAGTCGCTCTGCCCTCTATTCTCGAATCCGTACTCTCTATCCTGAAAGAAATCGAGACCTGAGGGACCTGAGCGTATCGGGAACCTTGGTCGTGCAACCCGGGAACCGGGCCGCCCACCGAAATCGGGAACCCAGAACCAAGAACCGGGAAACCGGGAACCTGGCCGCCTATAACAACATCGGCATGAAACCTTTTATGTTGTCTGCCGGTCTCCGCTAGGACCCCTTCAGTGCAAGCATTGATTACGGAAATCTCTCCCTCTTTGTCAGTCACTCTGTGCTTCTCTGTGCTCAACAATGCTCTCTCATATCGGAAATGTGCCGATTTCTCTCTTAGCAAAGACCTGGGGAATTTGTCCGCAACAGAGAACTCAAGGGCCCAAAAACATTCTATTGCTAGGGACGGGATCCAGAACGGGGAATCCTATCCAAGGCTGGGCAGCGAAAACTCCTGGAATCGAGACCGGGGAACCCAAGAACCCGGCCGCTTCCCGAAATCAATCAGAAACCATGACCTGCACTTTTAATATCCGTGAGGACCCCTGTAGTGCAGACGGAGAGAGTGAACACATGCATAAGAAACACATGCCAAGCACCTACATCAGGAAACTGCGTGAACGGGAAACCTGACCAGAAAAGAGCGGGAAACGTTGCTGCTGTCTCCTCGGATGGTGAGGCGAAGAAGGAGCCAAGGAAACGGAGGACGACAAAAAGAAGTGGGTGAGGAGGTTGTCATAATGGAGGACGAGGGGAAAGCGAGGAGGACCAGAAGACAGCGAGCACAGGAGTCCAGTCCACGGCGGGACTTGGGGGCGCGACGGCGGGGGCGGCTGCTCCTCGGGAGGTGCCGAGAACGTAGCCGCCATCGCGCGGAGGTGCGAAATCTGACGCCCCGCAGCCGCCGTGATGGCGCGATGGGGCCTTGCGGAGAGCGTGCTCGCAGCGCCTGGCGCCGTGGCGTGCCGTTGCCGCAAGTGCAGTGCGTCCGTGGGATGCTAAGCACCGCGCCGCCAGCAGGAGGGATGCATGGCACCGCACCTCCGAGCGTACCCTCAGGAGGGAGGGACGGGATCGCCGACGCTGCACCTTCGCATGCAGGGCCAGGCACGCTGAGCGAGAGGAGGACCAGAAGGACTGACTACCAGGAGGAACACAAGCATAAGGAAGTTAGGCACGAAGGCGAGGAGAAACAGCACGGAAAGGAGGACGGAGGAGGAGGAGGAGGAGCCCCACACCCGTTAGCGCAGCAGAGAGTGCACTCCAAGATGGCGAAAGGGGCAGCAGCGGGCGCGGCCTCGAACTGCTTGGAGTGCGAAAGCCCTATCCTGCCCTCCCCGCCTGCGGCATTGGTTGAAAGCGGAAAATAAGATATCAAGTGCGACAGCACTGGCATGCATGAACTCACTCGCTCTAGGGGTGTGCTCAAAATATGGCCAGAGATGAGGAAGAAAGTTTAAGGGCGCAACATACCCCCACTCAGGAGGGAGCGACGGGAGGAGCTCCCTCATGAGGGGGATCACAACTGGACAAGTGACATAATGAGATATTATCGGCCCCTAAATTGCAGCACCCGAAAACGCAAGGCCCAATAGCCTGTCTGAAACGCTTTGTAGTTGGCCAAGCATTGAACACGGCTTTTAGAAGGGATGTAATAATAAAACTGGGCAGCCTCCTAGCTAGAACATTAAGCTTCAGAACAGTCAGTTGGGCATCATGGGGTGCAGCATGAGGAAGCCAATAGCGAAGACGAGCAAGGACAAGATGATTGATGAAGTGATGGGGCTGATGTCGAACGATAAACTTCGTGATCGTCCTCTGCAGCTTTTTCGGGGGCACGTGGATCGGGGCATCTGGGATCCTGATGCACTGGCTATACACGATAAGCATGTCCCAGAAGAGAGAATTCAGGGAGAGCGGGCTCCACTTAAACGTTAGAGTCCTGTTGTCGTCTTCCTGAGCAGCATAATACATCGAGCGCGTAGCATGGAACTCTTCCGAGCGGATGGCACAGCGTAGCGTGGACGCACGACAGAGGGTTTCCATAGAGCGGCACTGCGCAGGAAGACCTAATTCTTTGAGATGGAACATGGCCGCGGGAGGAAAGGCATGTCGTGGCGCACGAGGTAGCTGTTGATGCGCCTCTCGCTCTGCACGAACGAGTTCTTTGGAAGGCAGGTAGAACTGACCTACGTGCGATGTGACAGGGACGACGTACGTGTTGAAAGCCTGCACGGACTGGATGAAACTCAGCCCCAGACTCCGCGCGTCCTCTGTTCGGCTCCTAATTGTCACACCGACAGGCTGCCATGCATCAAGGGAACCTTGCTCACCCACCAGAACTCCCAGGAGTTCGCCAGACCTCCGAACCTGATAATGAGAAACATCAAGACCCCGACCACGAAAAGCCTCCAGGACATCCAATTTTCTCCTCCATATTCAAGACCACAATGACACATTTCTTATAGTTTAGCGTGAGCCCTGTTACCTTACCTGACAGCACGAGCCGCACCAACACCTGCGGCAAGGCCTTGCAGAGGTTGCGAGCGACTAGGTATATGTCGTCGGCGAAGGCGCCGTTCTGCTGCTGTAATACGTAGCGGGGCACAGGATCCAGCACAAGCGCGAAGAGCACACCACTGAGCGGACACCCCTGCTTCATCCCACGAAATGAATTGAATCCATGCCCCCCTCCTCACCAGACTATTGAAGTCCATATATCATCATATAGCTCCTCAATCGCATTGACGAGGTAAGGCGGCAACTTCGTGCGCATCAATACGCAATTGATCCAGCTGCAAAAAACGCTGGGTAAGTCGTTCTTAAAATCGAAGAGCGTGAAGCCGCTCTCCGCGCGCTTATAGACGGTGCCCCGCAGTGTGAGAAGGCCATCCATGTTGATGATATTGTCATTCATCATCCTCCCCTTTGGCGAACCCACGCTGGACGATGTGGCAATTTTCGGCAGCGACATGATTTAATACCGATGCGATGGCGGAGCTGATGAGCTTGTTGTCAGTGTTCGACAGAGAGAGCGGTCGAACGACATGTGGCTCGCGAACCCACCCCCCCCCCCCCCCCCCCCCCCTGAACCACATCACCTTTAGGCAAACATACAGCCCTGCAACGGTTAAAGCAGGGGGCGACTCTGCCTCCAGAAAGGGCGCGGCAGCACAAGGCATATAGGGCAGCACGCGTCTTTTCTCCTGTCTTCTGCCAGGCGGAATAGGGAACTCCATCTGGACCCGTGGCCGTGTCACGCTTGGCATCGATCAAACCGTTAAAGTGCTCCTCAGTCAGGACCCAGTCGAACCTCTGGTGACTACTGGTGACATACTGGGGCCCCGTACCATCAACCTCCTGGATGAACTGAAAGAGAACATGCTCAGACCCAAGACAACCTTCATCATCGTTGTCAAAAACTTGGCCCCAGCAGTCGGCAAGAAGCCTAGCAGCCTCTTCAGGGTCTGTATGAACCTCTCCCTGTGGCCCTCGGACACCCACAAGCTTAATGCGAGGCCGCCGTGCAGCCCACGCAGCAGAGAGACGCTTGACTCGACGAATGGCTTGCTCAGCAGCTCCAGAACCTAGCTCACTATGTTCACAAACTTCCCTCTCCTCCTCTTGGTACATCTCACGCATCATGGCACTGAGATGCTCATGGAATCGCCCTTGATCGAGCCAGGTCATCGTCTCGGGGTTTTAAAAAAGCGAAGAGCTGCCTGTAGCCCAGGCAAGCGCGCCGAGCATGATAGAAGCTGCCTGAACGTGCAGCACGGACAAGTTTGAGACAGCAGGCAGCCTTCTCCGGCCGCGCGCGTGCTCCCGAGATCTCGACGCACCTCCGAGTGTGGCCAGCGGCAATGTGAAATATCTCTTTAATCTCCTGCACTGCTGTCGGCGGATGCGGCGAAAGTCCAGTGGTAGCGATAAGATCCTCGACAAACTCACCGAGCTGCGGATGCCTGGCCACCCACGGGGGAATATAACCTTAACCTGTCACTGCAGGCCGCGGAGCATGCAGGCAAAGAAAAACTGGAACGTGGTCAGAAGGCTTGGCCCTGTCGGTAACCTCCCAAAGGACTCCTGTGTTAGGACGATAGTCTAGTAGTGTGACAGTGTCAATATTGCAGTAGATGCGATCGAGACGAGCGCATGTCAGCTAATTGCGTATGATAGCACGATGAGTATATGCAGGTTGTTCGACTTCGGAGTAATGAGGAAAGAGATAGTCAAATACTGTAGCTAAACGTGATGGCGATGTCTTAGGTACTGGTGGTTCAAGATAGTGTCTGCACTCTCCATGTTTGTGGAAATTAAAGCCCCCTAGCCCAATACTCATAGCCTGGAACAGCGGGAGCAGGGGACGAGAAAGAGAATGGAGAATACCGCGTGTAGCTCGTTCAGACCACTCAGGATCCAGATGGGCGCTCGTAACTTGCAATGCACCTTCAGGGCCCTGGAGAATAAGCGTGAGAATACGACCAGCCACAAGCGCGTGCGAACCAATCGACGTGAACTGCTCGGCGAGCTCCTCCCTGACCAGCAGCGCAGCACCTCCAGCACGGGCCTCCTGGATGAAAGACCCGAAGGCTCGGAATCTCGGAAAGTCGCGGGTCAGAGTCTCAAGGCCCCCTTCCTGACCATGGGTCTCCTGCGCAACAATTACATCCATCTTCCGCGCAATGCTGGCCAGAGCTTTAAATTTAGACGCGCCGTGCTTATGAGAGGCAGAGATGGAGTGGAATAGGGTCTGGGCATTCCAGGTGCACAAACGAAGCGGCTGCGCGAGCAAGAAAGGCCTGGTGGACGCTTCTGGTCCACTCGAATCAGTGTTATCTACCGTGCCCCGAGTTGAGCTGGAACTTTGCGTCGATGGAGAAGCCGAGGGACAAGTGCTGGCCGAAAGAGTTGGGCATGAGTCTCCGACTACGCAGGTAGTGCCTTCATGCTCCCAAAGAGAATGGCCATCATTGTCATCGACGTCCGACGAGTATGCCAGCGGCTCCTCCTAGATGTAGGCGGCTTCGTTGTTGACGTCCTCCATGATCTTGTGCAGCTTGTCTGTGTCCAGGGAGAGGAAGGCGACCGTGTCCTGATCGAGGTCGAACGTGAACGACGCATGGTTGCCATCCGAGCAGCTGACCAGCGGCCAAACATCATTCCCATCAGACCAATGAATAGTACCCTTGTAACCGTTGATGATAGGCTTCGAACCTGCAGTGTACCGCGGGCTCGCTCCAAAGAGCTCGATGATGGGGTCCCGCACCTTGCTGAGCGCCCTCTGGGTGGTCCTGACGTCCTTCGGCAGGTCGGACCTGGCCTTCATGAAGTGCATCGATCCGTCACGTGGATCCATCCACTGGTTCTCCGATTTGTTGAAGACCTCAGTGAACTCCTTCGCCATGGCTTCGCTGGAGAAGGTGAGCGAGTAGCTCTGGCTGATGCGATGGTACTGCGGCGTGACATTGTTCATCATCACGGGCGTCAAGGTGTTGTCCTTCCAGGATGCAAAATGTGCTTGCCTCATGCTTGCTAAAACTGCACGAGGGAAAGTGCCGATCCAGCGCCGACACTTGTCATACTGATATGATCGCGAGTTGTGCCAGTTTGGTGCTGCAGTCTCTGCCGTTGTAGTACGCTGGATCTTGGCTGCGGGCTCTGTCAACCGACTGGCCCGCGTACTGCCATCTGCTGAACCACCTGCGGAGCTCGCTCCTGAGGTCGATACATCTTGCTGAAGACGAGCGATGGCGGCACTATGCTTCTGCAGCGTTTCACGCATCTGGACAATGTGGTGCGTTTGTGCGGTCATGCCCGCGTTCTGCTCGGCGATCTTCTGCTCCAGCCCCTGGGACAGGCTGGCGAATTGCGTGGCAAAGGTCTGCGTGAGCGTGGTGCCCAGTGAGTCTATCTGCGCCTTCATGGAGGCCTCCAGGGCAGCCTGGACCTGCCTCGCGATCTCCTCGGCCATGGCGGGAGCTAGACTGGAATGAGAAAAGAAGAAGTTGTGTCCGCTCGGGCTCTGCTCACTCAAAGAGATGTAGAAGTAAGTACCCCCCAGTACCCACCACGCCCACTTGAGCCAAAATGGCAACGGAGGAGGAGGAGGACGACGAGGAGGAGGAGGAGCACAAGACCGACGAGGAGGGGTTACAGCATGGCAGCGTGGAAGGCGAGGAGGACGGCGCGGATGAGCGGAAGAACGTGGCGGACGGACGAAGAGGGTGACAACGAAACCGCATGTTCATGGGCGGGCGCTGCTCTCGTCTTCCCCCCACCCCCTGCACGCTGGCCAATTAGCCGTTCGGTTGCCCTGACTAGCCACACGCTGGAGCGGACTGCCTCTGCCCCGCCGCCGACGAAAACAGTTCCCGGGCGGGATGGGGGAGCCCAGGGCAATCATCGGCCACGAGTGGGCGATTGGGGAGTCGATGCGCCCCCCCCTGAGCCTGCCTTCAGGTCGGGCATGTCCTCCTACAGGTTTCTTCTCGAGGAAAGCCAAGCAATAATCAAACAACACAATATCTAAACATATCGTCAAACACATGATAGAAAAATCGCCCCGTACTCGGGGGCGGCAAAAAGGGGGGCGTCCAAGAGGGGGGGGGTGCAAATCATGACCGGCGGCACGTGCGCGGCCCAGCGGGGGGGCCAAGGACGTACCGAACTAAGAAGAAGCGCCATGACATCTGGGGAGATATTATGGCCCACGCCATGATATCCCCCCCCCTAGTCATCACCCCCCTCTTTGCCGCCCCCGACATGCCATTCTTGGACTGTTTTTGGCTCTTCCTCCTGGAAGGGGACATGCCCGACTTGAGCCTGCCCCCCCCCCGACGCTGCCCCGTGTGTGTGTGTGTGTGTGTGTGTGTGTGTGTGTGTGTGTGTGTGTGTGTGTGTGTGGGTGTGTGTGTGTGTGTGTGTGTGCGTGTGCGTGTGCGTGTGCGTGTGCGTGTGCGTGTGCGTGTGCGTGTGCGTGTGCGTGTGCGTGTGCGTGTGCGTGTGCGTGTGCGTGTGCGTGTGCGTGTGCGTGTGCGTGTGCGTGTGCGTGTGCGTGTGCGTGTGCGTGTGCGTGTGCGTGTGCGTGTGCGTGCGTGTGCCCACGCTGGCCCGAAGAAGTCTGCGCGTACCTCTGGGAGTCCGTGCCCCCGCGGGGGGTCACGCGACACCCAGACCTCGGGCGCCCCGAGCAGACATCGAGACGGAGGCTTCTCGTGGCTTCTGGCCTCTCGGGGCCCTCACCGGGCCTCCGGGCCGTCCACACAACGGCTCGGGATGAAGGGCCGGCCCCGGGGAAGCGGTTGGGAGGTCGGGGGCCCGCGTCTCGAGAGAACCGAGACGTCGGATGTCTGGGGACCTCGCCTGGGGGTGTGTTCAGAACACACTTTCGAAGCGAACTTGCGACGAGGGCCGGTCGGGAGGCCCAGCCGAGCGAGATCGAGGCTCAATGGGTGAGCGGTCTCGGCGCCTTCTCCCTGGACGCGCGGTGTCCTGACTCGTTCCTATGCGACTCTCCGACTCATGAAGCGACGGTCGAGATAGCCACATCCTAGGACGCTCTGCTCAAGGCCGCCACTGGGGGAGGGGGAAGAGGAGGAGGGGGAAGAAGGAAAACACATTGCAAGGGCCGGGCCGTCCCGACGGGGCCCCCCGTGAGTCCCGACCCTTACCTTGCCGCAGGGACCGGCTTTTGGTCCCGAGTCGTTTCTGGACGGTCCCGGGGCCTGGTGAGGACCCACAGGAGGCCGAGCCAGGGCCAAACAAAAAACCTCCCGCCGTGATGTTTGCCACGGCGCGCGCGCAGGTCTGGGCCCTCCTCGGAGCTGATGCCACTCCTCATCCTGCTCCTCCTCCTCCTCCTCCTCCTCCTCCTCCTGCTCCTCCTCCTTCTCCTCCTTCCCCCCTCCTCCTCCTCCTCCTCCTCCCTCCCTCCCTCCCTCCCGACTCCTCCTGGCCCAAGCGGGGTCCAGGTGCTCGTCGGTGCACTGGTCCCCTGGCGAACCCTTGGCCGAGAAGCCCTCGTGCCACCCCCGGCCGGGCGCCTCCTCCAGGATGCGGCGGCAGGCGGCCTTCGCGGCCGCGCCGCCCCTCCTCCGCGTGGGGGCGGAGGAGGAGGAGGAGGAGGAGGAGGAGGAGGAGGAGGAGGAGGAGAAGGAGGAGGAGGAGGAGGAGGAGGAGGAGGACGAGGAGGAGGAGGAGGAGGAGGAGGAGGAGGAGGAGGAGGAGGAGGAGCATTCGGCGGCGCGCCCAGGGGGAAGGCGAAGCCAGGGCGAGGATAACAACGGAGGATGATAAGCCCATCGGGCGTCTGGCAGACATCGAGACGGAGGTTTCTCGTAGTTTCTGGCCTCTCGGGGCCCTCACCGGGCCTCCAGGATGCTGCGGCAGGCGGCCTTCGCGGCCGCGCCGCCCCTCCTCCGCGTGGGGGCAGCATTCGGCGGCGCGCCCAGGGGGAAGGCGAAGCCAGGGCGAGGACAACATCGGAGGAGGATAAGCCCATCGGGCGTCTGGCAGACATCGAGACGGAGGCTTCTCGTAGTTCCTGGACTCTCGGGGCCCCGCACGGGGCCTCGGGACCGTCCAAAAACGGCTCGGGATGAAAAACTGGTGCCTGGGAAGTGGTCGGGAAGTCGGGGACCCGCGTCTCGAAACAATGGAGACGTCGGATGTCTGGGAATCGGGAATATCTACGGTCTGGCGGCTCATGAGGATGTGTCGGGCGCCGCGGCCTTCTTAGAGCGTTCCGGGACGCTCTGAACGCGTCCTGGAACGCCCTGGAAAGGATTTATCCTCGTCCTAGCCCCGTCCGAAGGGGGAATGCAGATGGGGCGGGCCTTCTCACAAAAGCCCAAGAGGCCTCCGGCTTTCTGAGAAGCCTTCTCCTCCTTCCTCCTCCTCGTCCTCCTCCTCATCCTCCTCCTCCGCGTTCTCCTCCTCCTCCTCCTCCTCGTCCTCTTCCTCCTCCTCCTCCTCCTCCTCGTCCTCCTCCTCCCCCCAGGCCTGCTGAGCCTTCTCCGGAGACAGAGGGGGCGTCTCCGAAGGCCAGAGGGCTCCTGAGAGGCCCCGTCGCCTTCTGAGGAGGTCTGCCCCCCGCTCACTTCCTCCCACGATGTGCCGCCGAAGTAGTGTACCGCTGCCGCTGCGGTTTGCTCACGTCACGCTTGTTCTTGGCCCTGCATGCCCCGAGGCTCATGGACACCCGCTTGCAGGCAAGGCGTGCTGGCCTGGATGTGTGGTTGGATGTCGCTGCTTCGGGATGAGCTCAGTGAGATCTGCTCACCGCTCGTGATCCATGGCCAAGCTCTGCCCAGTCGTCGCCCACAATTTTTGGGAAGTGGTGGTCGTACCGCCACAGACGACGCAGCACATTGCTAGATGTCGCTGTGGATCACATGGTTTCTCGAGGTGTCGTAGATATACCAGTTGCCAGACTTGTAGGACCTGCCCGCATCTGCCTTCTCACGTCGCGAAGGCGGCCGCATTGGTTTCTGACACCGCGTGTATCGTTCGACATGAAGCGGCCGCAGCCTTCCGATGGCGCAGATGCTCAGTACCAGCCGATTCGAGGACCCTGGCGCCGTTCAGCCTTGCACACCCGCGGTGGGGTCGCCGCCGCCTCAACACGTCGCGAACCTGCTGGACCCCTCGGACCTCTCCTGGGGTGCGCTCTGACCTGGACCCCGAGGAGTATCCAGACGCAGCGGTGAGGCCACCCCCAAAGAGACCCCGCCGCCGCCTCCTCCGCCTCCTCCGCCTCCTCCGCCTCATCCGCCTCCTCCGCTTCCTCCGCCTCCTCCGCCTCATCCGCCTGCTCCGCCTCCTCCTCCTCCTCATCCTCATCCTCCTTCTTCTCCTCCTCCTCCTCCTCCTTCTCCTCCTCCTCCTCCTTCTCCTCCTCCTCCTCCTCCATGCCTTCTCCTTATAAATACGTTCTCCCTGTCGCACCCCGAGGCCAGCTTTCGGGCGGCCGGAAGACATCCTCACCATGTATGATTCTGAAGCTCGAGAAAAGGCGACAGTTTCACAGGTGGAGGGCAGGTGGTTTTCAAAATATGGCTCTCGCCGTGGCGCCGCGCACATTCGTATTGCAAAATTGCAAAAGTTTCGCTGAGTGAGGGCGGGTGGTTTTCAACATGTGGGTCTGACCTTAGCGCCGCGCACATTCGTCTTAAAGACTTGCAAGAGTTTCACCGATGGAGGGCGGGTCGTCTTCAACATGTGGCTCTCGCCTTAGCGCCGCGCACACTCGCCTTACACATCTGCAAGAGTTTCACGGATTGAGGGCAGCTCCTTTTCAACATGTGGCTCTTGCCCTGGCGCCGCGCGCACACTCGTCCTGAATATTTGCAGGGGCTTCTCGGATTGAGGGCGGTTCCTTTTCAGCCTGTGGCTCTCGCCTTAGCGCCGCGCGCATTCGTTTTCACACATGCACGAGTTTTGCGGATCCCCATGATCAACGTACCAGGAATTGCGCTGTGGAAGGACTCAGGCTTATGAGGGTGTACACATTTGTGTTGATTCGCGGCGTTTCAAGTCCCAGGAAGGGCGTTCTGGCACGGTTCAGGATCGCCCAGACGCAGCAGTCAGGTTGATCAGTGGCGTTGGAATCCCGAGAACCATGTTGTGGCATGCTTTAGGGGCTTCACACAGTTCGTTGCCTTCCAACGAGGTAGCTCCCTCAATACAAATGAGCCGTTGTATGGGGCCTGTGACGAGGGAGCTTGGAGGGAGGGTGTCTCCCAAGACCTTTAATGCCTCTTGGGTTTAAACTGGTCCTCTTCCTCCTCCTCCTCCTCCTCCTCCTCCTCCTCTTCCTCCTCCTCCTCCTCCTCCTCCTCCTCCTCTTGGGCATAGGAATTGGTACATGTTCCCCTCTGGTCCTCAGGGCTCGGATGTCCGCAGTGATGCCAACCCACTCGGTCCTGAGCTGCCGCGGGCCGCCGTCGCTGCCAGAGGCACCGATGGGAGTTTCGGAACCGCTGGGGACTGCAGACGCGCACTTCAGGAAGGGGTCGTCGACACTCCCAGGCTCGTAGCGGTCCCTGCGCTGGCGCTTAGCCTTTGGGCTCGCGGCCTCCTCCTTCCGAAGATTAGCACAACTGCAAAATATGTTCAACTTTCGGAGGTCCGCGTGGACTCCTTGTGTCCGCGATCGCCCGCCCTCACCGTGCCTCTGGCGGCGCCCCTGGCCAAAGAGAGGGTCCAGCGTCGACTCGAGGAATCCGCGCGGACCTCTACATTTTGATGTTCACCTCGTTTTGGTGGTATTGGATCCTCGTCCCTTCCCTCCTCCTCTTCCTCGCGTTGCCCAGGGGGGCTGGAAATCATGTCGATGATGGCCGCCTCGCAAGCGTCGCGCGGGGGCCTGGCGACGAAATCGTCTGCCACGTCACTGGAGACACGATACCAAATGGTCGGAACGGCCGCACTGAACCAGAAGAAGGTGCTGTCGATGTATGTCCGCCACTGCTTCTTGAGTCTCGCATACGCCTCCATCAAAATTCGCCGACCACCTGGGCACCCCCGGCGTATGAAAGAGAGGTTTATCAGCTACAGTGGAGGCTAGTCCACAAGAGCCTTCCCACACGAAGCTCAACCCCGAGACCCCAGGACGCCCCTTGCTTATTTGTTGAGGGAGCGTCACGCTGTCCAAGATAAAACCATAGAAAACCAAGAAAAACCCAGGGCACCCGGGAGGCAAGCAGGGTGCTCTTTGGCATGGGTCTCCACTGTACATGTTTTGAGCGGACCGCCTTCCTTCGGGGAAAAGAAGGGGGAGGAGGAGGAGGAGGAGGAGGAGGAGGAGGAAGAAGAGAAGGAGGAGGAGGAGGAGGAGGAGGAGCAAGAGGAGGAGGAAGATTACCAGGATTACCGCCATCGCAGGTGCGATACAACATGAGATGACTACTCCCCTCCAGCCTTGCAAGCCTTGTGGCCATAAGATTCGTCATGTTAGAAAAACCCTTGTCGCTAGTCGAACGGCGGACCATCCCGATGGGATGTCCCTATGTTTCCCGGTTTTTGTCAATGACTGCCCTGATGGCTGTCCAGATAGGCGTCCCGATATTAGCCCGATGATTGAGGAGGGACCGCCCGTCCTGGCATTCCTATAGGCCTACCACGAAATTTGCTTAGAACCCCAACATGTGCTAAGAACAAGAACCATGTTGTTAGAACAGAGAGAACGCGTTTCACGGGCGCTTGCCTTGGGAACATTCGGCGGCGCGTTTCAAACAGGGAGGGTGGGCCCCCCCCCAACACTCGGCGCCGTCGATCAAAACCAGGGGGACTCCCGTCCCCCCAAGCCCCCCCCCTCCCGAACCCCACCCCCCCTCCCCACCCCCCCTCGGCGCCGGCGCCGGCGCCGGCGCTGGCGGCCGCCACCAGCGCCCACGGCGGGGACGCAGCGACGATGACCAGAGGCAGCTCAAGGTGGGGGGGGGTTCAACCCCCTCCCCCCCCTGGGGCCCAGGGGGGATTCAAAACCGTCCTTCCCCCCCCCCCTTTCGCGCCGGAGCCGGCGGTGGCGTCGGCCAGCAGCGCCGGCGCTGGCGCCGGCACCTGCGGGGACGCAGCGACGATTACCACCACTACCACCACCACCACTACCACCACCACCATCGCCTCATCCCGCCACCACCACCACCAACAGCACCACACAACCACCACCACCACAGCCACCACCACCATCACAACAACCACCACAACTCACCATCACCACCACCACCACCACCGCAAAAACCCACCACCACAATCTACCACACCACCACCACCATCACCACCGCCACAACCACTACCAGCAGCACAACCTACCGCCACCACCACAAACCACCACACCACCACCACCGCCACCAGCACCACCACAACAAACGTCCACAAACCCCCCCCACCACAACCCACCACCACCACCACCACCACCACCACAACACAAACCACACCACACCACCACCACACCACCACAACCCACCACCACCACCACTCACCACCACCACCACCACCAAAACCCACCACCACTACCACCACCACCACCACAATCGACCACACCACAACAGCCACCGCCACAACCACCACCACTACCAACAGCACAACCCACCACCACACCACCAACCACCACACCACCACCACCACCACCACCACCACCACACCACACCACCCACAACCCACAAACCACAACCCACCACAACCCACCACCACCCAGCACCAGCACCAACCACCACACAAACCACCACACACCACCACCAAACCCCCACCACCACCACCACCACACCACCACCACCACCACCACCACACCACCACCACCACCAAACCACCACCACCACAACCCACCACTACCAACACCACCACCACCACCACCACCACCACCACCACCACCACCACCACCACCACCACCTTCGTCCTCGTCGACGCTCCCCGCCACCGCCGTCCGCCGCTGCAGGCGCCGGCTGGCGCCGGCCCAGAAATGGAAATCGTCGTCCCCGCCGCCGTCGCCAGCCGCCGCCGATTCAAGCGCCGGCCCGAGGAGAAGGGAAGTAGGTGGGGAAAGGGGGGGAGGGGGGGGGTCCAACAACCCCTCCCCTCCATCCTGGGGGGGGGGGCCGGTTCCCCCCACCCCCCCCTTTCCAAGCGACCACAGAACGCGCTCTTTCTTAGAACATCGACCCAGTGTGGTGGAGCAGAACAGAACAATCTCAGCCAAAAGTGTTTGAATAATTTTTCGTGCAGACCACAAAACATTCTTTGGTGGGTCTTTAGGCAATCCAGGACGCTTCGCCACCGCTTGACTTGGTTTGCCGCTCCCGATCAGCCCAGACCCCCGACGTCGTGATTTTTTAACAGCGTCGACCCTCGAGGGTCTCGACCCATTCCCCGGGACCGGCCTCTCGTCCTGAATCGTTTCTTGGCGGTCCCGAGGCCTGGCTAGGGCCCCCCGAGGCGGAAAACGTGGAGAAACCTCCCGTTGTGAGTTTTTCATTGCCCGAGGGGGTCAGGAATCAGTGGCCCCGAACAGAATACTCCCATCGATTCTCCCGATCTTTGCCGCGCTGCCCGCCCCTGCGTGGCAAGACATTATTTGGTGGGCCTCTGGGCGAGCCAGGACGCTTAGCCAACAACTACCCTCCTCGATTTTCCCGATCTCTGTCCCGATGCCCGCACGGGCCTCGTGCGCACGGCTGGCGCAGGGACGGCGGCGCGCCGCTGCCGCCAGGTTGCCGAGAGGAGGAGGAGGAGGAGGAGGAGGAGGAGGAGGAGGAGGAGGAGGAGGAGGAGGAGGAGGAGGAGGAGGAGGAGGAGGAGGAGGAGGGGGGGAGGAGGAGGAGGAGGAGGAGGAGGAGGAGGAGGAGGAGGAGGAGGGAGAGGAGGAGGAGGCGAAGGAGGAGAAGAAGGAGGAGGAGGAGTAGGGGTACCATGAAGGAGAAGAGACGAGGGCGAGCGGATAAGAATCGAAAAGGGAGCAAGAGGTCCGATCCCGCTCCCTGCCATCTGCCGCTACGTCAACTCCCACTGGATGTAATATGTGGCGGCGCTTGCTACTGCATTCGGACGTGCGATGTGATCGTGCAGGGACGGTAGGTCGGGAACGCTAGAAAAGACAGGAAAAGCAGGGATGGGAGGAAACGAAGACGGGGAAGAGCGGGATGAAGCGTGCCAGGTGCGGGGCACAGGCCTGCATTGACGGGCGGCGGGGGCCTCAACGTCATGCGCATCAGCCGCCACTCCGAGCGGCGGAGCGGCACGTTCATCATGTTGAAGCTCCGAAGCGGGGCATACCAATTCGTCTGTCAGGCCATCGAGAGACGAGCAGCAGCATCGAAGTTGGAGGAGATCCGAGCGGTGAAGGTACAGAGCGCCAGGAACCGCCCAATCGTGCCCGTCGCCAGCAGCAGCATGCAGATATGACTCAGAATCATGAAGATCTTGTTCAGGAAGGTCGGCGTCGGCCGAACTACAGGCGACTTGGTAGATGCTCTCCATCTTCTCCACCCGCAGGCCGAGGGACCCGAGGTCCTTCTTCACTGAGTTAGTGACCGGCTGTATCTGCTCGCGTACTGTGTCGAAGAGCTGCTTGTAGTTGAAGGTTGCTGCTTTTGCATGTTCACCGACAGTGCCAGCAGCGACCTGCCATTGATCGGCGTCAACTCTCTGGCCCATGCCGCGAGCGTGTCTTCCAGCATGCTCACCGTGACGAGCGGGGTGGCGGGAGCGGAGGACACCGTTGCCGTGCGGAGAGTAGGCATCCGCGTGTCACAGAGATGGTTGTCGGCGCCGGAAGCATCCGCAAGAGCGTGCACACGAGGCTCTGCGAGAGCGTGGGCGTCAATATCATCCAGAAGACCATGCAGGGCGGCACCCGCAGGGTGGTGGCGAGTTTCCGATTGAGGGGCAAGATTACCCTGTAGGTCGTCAGCGTGCCAGACTCTTGACCTCCTGCGGCATGAGCATCACCAGAGATAGGGTCAGGAAATTGTTGATGACCAGCGCCATGAGCATCACCGGCAGGATTGAGGTCTTCAGCGGAGTCACCATCATCTTCACGTTGGGCCGCGACGCGACCGGCATGAACATCATCAGCGTCACATCCAGGCCGCGCATAAGAACCAGCAGGGCCATTCAGAGGACGAAGGATGGCAATTGAATCTCCAGCGGCATGAGCATCACCAGCGACGGGTTCAGGAACCTGTTGACCGCCAGCAGCACGAACATACGTCGGGAGTAGGTCCTGCGCCTTGGATGCCATGAACATGTGAGGGGAGCGGGCCAGCACCAGCATCCGCTCGGCGCGGCACCCGAGGCAGAGGAGGGAGATCACGTGCAACTCCAGGCTGGGGGATCGGACCGGCTCCATGTTGTAGCGGAGCTGCAGCGGCAAGCGGTGGCAGTGGTACCGCAGCTCCACCAGCGGCTTCCTCGCGAAGCTGAAATATGAAGCGTGCCACTTTCAGGGGATCTCCCTCAACTCCGCCCGAACACACCCCCAGATAATATACAGGAGCGAGAGGAGGATGAGGCGCGTGTGCAGCGAGGGCATGGCGACGATCAGGAGCGGCATCTCTGTGATCCTGAACAGACGCATCGGGCAATCGAATATGAAGTTGCAGAGCATGTCGGTGGTGGGTGCAGTGCCCGCGCCGCAGAAGGTGACGACAGAGGCGGGCGTGGGCAGCGGCCAGCGACCGAGTGTGCGGCATGAAGGCCAGGGCCCGGAGGTTCGGGCACCACATCGCGAAGCATCGAGGAAACATATGGAATCGCGGGCCTCGGCAGGCGGCGCGGCGCCAGGCCAGGGGGCCTCGAGGGAATGGCAATGGAGACCATTTCCGCCAAGGAGGAGGAGGAGGAGGAGGAGGAGGAGGGAGCAAGCGGTTAAGGAAATCATTTGGGGACGGACGACTGAAAAACAAAGGCTCGGCGGCCTCGCGAGCCAGCGAGCAGAGGGCTTACAACTGAGATTGGCCCCTGGACCGTCTGGGAAGCCACGGGGGGCCGAAAGGCTGACAATGTGGAGCAATGGGTGTGACCATTCGGACTGGTCAGAAGCCCCTCTCTGGCGACCGTCGGCCCTCCCAAAGCTCTCCGAAGTGATCCTGGGCAAAAGGGCGTCGCGGGCCGACAGTCCCACCCCCGTCATCCTGCCCCTCCCCCCGCCTGTTCCGAAGGCGCCCAAGGTACCGCGCGAGTGGCGGCAAGGAGGGGGGGGACGATTGACAAAAATGGTTTCGGTACGGGCCGGCGGCGGTGCTGTTGTCGTCGTCGCCTTCGTCGACGACGACGACCGATGACGCCGACGACGTGGCCGCCGCCAGCTCCTCCTCCGCTTCCCCCTTCTCCTCCTCCTCCTCCTCCTCCTCCTCCTCCTCGTCCTCATCCTCGTCCTCCTCCTCCTCCTTCTCCTCGTCCTCATCCTTTTCCTCCTCCTCCTCCTTCTCCTCCTCGTCCTCCCCCCGTTTACCTTCCCTGTCCTCTTCCACCTCCTGCCAACATGGCAACTTTCCTCAAGCGAACACTTCAAAACTGGCCGCCCGCGCGGGTCGCGTGGTGCACCGCTCGGCTTACATGAAAACCAAGATGTTGACTTGAAGAATCAACCGGTCACCGCTAAGGGCTTTCATTTCCAAACTAACATGACGACTTCAATGTGAACGCTACGCGCCTGTCCAGCAACACGCGTCGTGCGCTGCACTGCCCGGTTCACATGCTGGGAACGTACCTTAACTTGGAAATCCAGTCGGACACCGCAGAGGATTTACTTTATTTTCCAGGCCAGTATGGCAACTTTTCTAATTTGAGCGCTGTAAGAACTCGACTCCCGCCCGCGCGCGTCTTGTATTGCACTGCATGCTAACACGTGTAACCGCATGCAAACTTGGAAATCCAAACAGCGTCCGCTATGGGGGCCCTGTGCTTTCCAGGCCAGCATGGCAACTTTCCCCATACGAGCACTACGGAACTCTCCACTCGCACGCGCGTGCGCGCGTCGTGCTGCGCCGCCTTGTCGACATGCGAAGGCACATGTTCCCTTGGCAATCGAATCTGTCACCGCTAAGGAAGCCCGCCGTTAGTTCAACATCCCGCGCAACATCTTGTTACATATAAGCACTATGGACCCCTGCAACGAAGCAGGCGGATTGGGGGCGCGGCGCTCGCGCCTCCCCCTGCGATGCTAGCTAGCATATTAATGGTAGCGCGCGGCGACACATTGCAGAGGGGGGCGCGGCGCGCCCCCTTGCAGTGTCGGCCTGCTCCTGCTGGGAGCGGCGAAACAAAAGAAGGGACGCGCGCGCGCCCCTGAAATGCTGGCTTCTCAATGGTAGGACTCGACGAAGCAGGCGGATGGGGGCGTGGCGCGCCAGCCTGCAATGCTGGCCTGCCCTTGTTCCGACGCGGCGGCCCCCCCAAAAAAAGGCGCGGCGGGTCCCCCTCTGCAGCGGTGGCATATCAAGAATTGGCCGCGACAGAGCAGGCGGGTGGGGAGGGCGCGGCGCGCCCCCCCCCCGCCGCCTCCCCCCCTGCAGTACTGGCCGACTCATGCTAGGACGCGGCGAAGCAGAGGGGACGCGGCGCGCCCCCCTGCATTGCTTGTTAAGTGATGGCGCGGCGACCCCCCCCCTACCCCCCATCGCAATGCCGGCCTACTCCAACTGGGACGCGGCGCGGCAAACAGAGGTGGCGCGGCGAGCCCGCCTGCAATGCGGGCGCATGAATGGTTGGCAGGGCGCTGCGACACAGGCGGGGAGGGGGCGCGGCGCGCCTCCTTGCTCCTGCTAGGACGCGGCGGGGCAAATGAGGGGGTGCGGCGCGCCACTTAAGGAATCCAGGGTCTGGAGGCCGGTGGGGCTCCAATCGTGGACTGGCCATGGATATCACCGCCGCCCTCACTGGATGAGGGATCCTCCTCCAGGGTCTGGCGCCTCCTGGGATTGTGCCTTAACAAACGCCTCCACCGTTACGGTCGGGCGCGACGATGACGCGAAGAGTGCCGCGGCGCGACCCCCTGCCATACTGGCTTGCTCTTCTTACGTTGTGGCGAGGCAACAGATGGGGCGCGGCGCGCCACCCCTGGAATGCTGGCACATGAACAGTAGGACGCGACGAATCAGGCAAAGGGTGGCGCGGCGCGCCCGCCTGCAACGCTAGCCTGCTCCTGCTCGGACGCGGCAGGGCGAAAGAAGGCGCGGCGCCCCCCCCCCTCAAAGACAATCCAAATGAATAGTTCTGACATGCAGAGCAATGCAACGCAATTCGCCAATCAACGCTTGCCCTGAAAAGGGTCCTAGCGGAAATTGGAAGATAGGGCGAAACATTCGTGCCGATTCTGGTGGCTGGCCGGGTTCCTGGGTTCCCGGCTCCAGGGCTCCAAGTTTTCAAACCATCCACTGTTTTTGTTTGCTTTTTGTCTCGTGTTTTTGTCGGGTGTAGTGCTATGCGATGCAAGTCGATGCAACGCACATCGACGCAATGGCCCATGCAACGCAATGCAAAACGACGCATACCATGCGGCGGCGACGGTGCCGACGGGCGGCGACGGGCGGCGGCGAGCCGGCCAACGCGTCACCGGGGCCCGGCGGCGACGGCGGCGGCGGGCGGTGACGAGGGCGGCGGGCGGCGACGAGCCGGCCGGGGCGGCACGCGGAGCTCAGTGACCTCAGAGGACAAAGTATGACGAACGAGCAACGCGCACCCATACCCATAGGGGGGTCGTTGGGAGGAGGACTGGCTATGGGTACGGGTGCGGGTTGTCGGACCCTGGGGAACGCTCCCGTTCGAGCGGGGACCCCCATCCGACAACGCGTACCCATGGCCCTCTCCGATCCCCCTATGGGTATGGGTGTGTGTTGTTGGTCTGTCAAAGTCGGAGCCCCCGAGCGCAGACTTTTTGTCGTCAGCGGCGAGGCGGGGAGCCCGCGCGCCAGCGAGAAGCTAGGAAGGGGCAGCAACTCTTGCGAAGTGGCCCGCGGGCAAAGAGAGAGGGGGGGGGACGGACCCCCCCCCCTGTGCGCCAGCACCGTTGTGGCTATACTCGGGACAACCAACAGGGAAACCATCCCGTCGTTGTCCCGCGGTTGTCCGGACGATGTCCCATGGTTGTCCCGTGGCTGCCCCGACGATGTCCCGCGGTTATCCCCTGATTGCCCGAGGTTGTCTCGCAATTGTCCCGTGCCTGTCCAGCGGCACGCCCATCGGGGCAACCACCAGGACAATCCTCGGGACAACCAGCAGGGAGACCGTCGGGACAACCTCGGGGGCGGCCAAGAGGGGGGCGTCCAAGAGGAGGGGGGGCGCAAATCATGGCTGGCGGCATGTGCGCGGCCCCGGGGGGGGCCGGGGACGTATTGAAATAAGAGGAGGCGCCATGAAATCTGTGGAAATATCATGGCCCCCGCCGTGATATCCCTCCCCCTTGTCATCACCCCCCTCCTGGCCGCCCCCGACAACAATCGTGACAACCCCAGCAGAACAACCATCGGGACGACAAGCACGAGACAGCCGTGGGACAACTCGGGAGCAGCCGGGAGAACCCGGCGGCCCGGTCGCCGCGACTCGTTCTGGGGCGACCTTGGCCCGGCGGGTGCAAGAGAGCTCGCGCTGCGCCGCCTCGCCCGCAGCGTGCGGCGCGAGCCGAAGTGGGGACCCTTTCCTCGTCAGCCCTAACCTCCTCGTCCTTGATCTTCTCGTCGTCGTCATGTTCCTTTGTCGACGTTGGACCAACTAGAGGCGGCAGCCTGGAGCGTGCTTCGCGCTCGTCCTCCTCGTCCTCCTCGTCCTCCACCTCCACCTCCTCCTCCTCCTCCTCCTCCTCCTCCTTTACCCCACTCCTGTTGCATACCCTCCTGAGCCAACGCCTGCACGGGGTCACCTGCTACCGTTCCCCCCCGACAAATCGCCAGAGGCGCTCGGTCGTCCTCGAGAGGCCCCCGTGAGGCAAAGACCTGCCGATCCTGAGGATTGGTCTCTCCATGGCCATTCTCCTTACCATCGGGCGGTCCAGCCCGCAACATCTGCCGAGCACTGTGCTCGTGCTCACAGCAGGAGGACAACTGGAAATGCTGAGTGACCTTACGTTGCATCCTCGGGAGACCTTGTCTGTCCCGTCGCGGCCCTATCCGCGTCGAATCCGCGTCGAATCCATGTCGGCCTCATCGGATCCATGTCGGATCCGTGTCGAATTCATGTCAGCCCGCATCGGGCACCAGAAAAGCCACCAATTTGGGGGATGGGCGAGGTCCCCCGAAGGTGCACGGTAAACTGCCCTACAATGTGAAAGCCCGTCGTGAACCCATTTTCGGAGCCCTCGGAAAACGATCGTCATCGTCGGAGGGATGGCGGGCGCGGCGCCAGCCCAGCCGATCTCCTGCCTCTCGTCGCTCAGGCCAGCTCTGGCGAGCTGCGCCCTGCCGCGGCATCTGCCGCCCCCCAGCCTCGCCGGGAGGTAGAACTCGCCACGCGGCTCCTTGCGAGCGCCCCACACACAGCAGACAATTACGATGAAACATTAGGGGCTCCTTCTTCGTCGATCTCTGAGGGTTCGAGTGGCGAGAGTGCAACAAGCGCTCAAACTTCTAGGGAGGACGGATGGGGAAGAGCGAGGAAATGGCGGCACTATGGGTATGGGTGCGGGTTGTCTGACCCCGAAGGGCGCTCCTGTTCGAGCGGGGACCCCCATCCGACAGCACACACCCGTAGCCCGCACGGAATCCCACCCGAGCTTCTATGAGTCCCTAGGGCCGTCGGGGGAAACAACAATTCCGTAGAGCACCTGGCAGCAAACCGAATTCGTGCTTGATGTGCCTGCTTAATCCATTTGCATGTGAGACGCTCGATATGGGTACGGAAAACACGGTGCAATGCCCAACAACAAGTGTTGTCCAAAACCAACAGCGGCCGCTGTTGGGCAACCGATTCTTCGTGCTCAAAGAACGAGACCCGCGGCGGCGCGGACAGCGAGTCCTGTTCAAAATGAACCAGAACTGCTGCTCGGCGGAGGACAAACCTCCCTTTAGTAAACCACCCTTTAGTGGAAACGACCTAGGACCGAAACCGAGGGACTGGGCCCGCAACAATGACGGCCGCGACGCCCTCTCGCAAACCGAAATAGGACAATTCGCTAATCGACGTGTCAGGGTATAGGAGGTCTATCAACCTCCGAGCTGTTGGGCATCGTACCAATTATTTCCGTACCCGTTGCGATCGTCCCGATGAGTTGCCCTCGCGGTATGGACACCGTCCCTCTGGGGCTCTCGCCGAGTTCTGTTTCATGGGGCCCCTCTCGGGCCCTGGGGGTACTCTTAGGTCGGGCGTGTCCCCCTGCAGGCGGATTCTGAACGACAAATAAAGAATAGTCCAAACATCATGCAAACATGCTCAAACATAGTCAACAAAACAATACCCTGACTACTTCTTCCCTACCGAGGCTCTGCCTAGAAGGGTTCTTACTCTGTTAGCTTAAAGGGCCGGGCAGTGGACCACGCCCTGGGCGGTTCCCCCGGTCCCCGCCCCGCGGTTCCCCCAGTGCCCTGGGAGCTTTAGCTTTAGCTTAGCTTTAGCTTAGCTTTAGCTTAGCTTTAGCTGAGCTATAGCTTAGCTATAACTTAGCTTTAGCTTAGCTGTAGCTTAGCTTTAGCTTCGCTTTAGCTTAGCTGTAGCTGATGCTTAGCTTAGCTGCAGCTTAGCTTCAGTTTAGCTTTACCTTAGCATTAGCTTAGCTGTACCTTAGCTTCAGCTTAGCTTTAGCTTAGCTTCAGCTTAGATTTAGCTTAGCTTCATCTTAGCTTCAGCTTAGCTTCAGCTTAGCTTCAGCTTAGCTTTAGCTTAGCTTCAGCTTAGATTTAGCTTAGCTTCATCTTAGCTTCATCTTAGCTTTAGCTTAGCTTTAGCTTAGCTTTAGCTTAGCTTCAGCTTAGCTTTAGCTTAGCTTACTGTTACTACTAATGCTGCTTTCGTAGGGGCTCCAACTCCTAGGTAGGGTCGCACTGGGATAATTGGCTATTTCTGAATATTCCCCCTGCTGATGGACAGGCCCGACCTAAGGGTACTCAAGAATGGCAGGGGCAGGGCAACCACCCCGTGTGCACGGGGTCGAGGCGCCTGGGGCCCGACCTGAGCGCTGAGACAATCACACTGTCGGATGCCGGATGCCATCACAAGACGAAAGCCATGAGCAGAACAACATCGGAGCGAGACGGAGCACGGATCTGTGAGATCTGGCCGCTCCGGAGGCCGCACCGGGCGCCGCTGCCGCTCCAGAGCGCTCTGGGAAGCGCCGAGAGCGTTCCGGCACGCTCTGGAGCGGGGTGCCTCGGCCCCGGGCCTGCCCGAAGGCGTCCCCTCGCTCTCGCGGTGCGGGCACACCGAGCGCGAGCCCACGGCTGTGCCATTCCACGGCTGCGCCCCGCGCGGGGCCGGGGCACAGCGTCCGCCTTCTCGTCCACGCGGGGTCGCGGCTGCGGCGTGCAGGCCCGCGGGGCCGCGTGTGCGGTGAGGGCGCTGCTGTGAGGGAGCCAGCGGAGAAGGAATCCGTGGTCTGGCATCCGGTGGAGCTCCAGCTGGGGCCAGGCCGTGTGGGCCTCACCGACGCCCTCGTCAGATGTGGGATCCTCCAGGGTCCGACGCCGCACTGGTCAGCGCGCGCCCCAACCGTATTGGGGCATGTCTTCCCGCCAGGAGCTCCAGCTTGCGGACCTGCCCGCAGTCCCTTTCGGTGGAGCACACGCACTCCGTGCCTCCGGCGGCGCGCAAAGGGGGGGGGCGGGGCGAGGGGTCTTCTGGTCGACGTCGTCGTTGTGGCGTTGTCATGTTTTGTTTGCTTGTGTGAGCGTGTGAGAACTTATCTGCGACGACGACAATGCCGACAACGTCGTCGACGACGACGTCGGCGTCTTCATTCCGGAAGTCTTTGGACATTTGTGGAGGCCGTCGTCGCCATCGCTGGAAGCGGCCAGACAAGCTGGCCCGAATGGACCCCAGGAGGGGTCCCGGGGTCCGTGTTGAGTGGGTTAGACGGGGGGGGCAGGGTGAGGGGGGCGGCCTTCTAAGAAGGCATGGGGTCTTTTGGAATAGAGGCCTTCGGAATGGGCTCTGAGTAGCTGGGGTCAGAGGATCGCGCCGCATCGTGGACGCATCGGTGATGCATCGGCGACGCCGGCGTGGAGAAAATCGGGTCCCACATCGAGCCGCATCGCCGAAGCATCGGCGATGCGGAGGCGATCCCCCTTGCCCCACCCGCTTTCATCGAAGACGACAAAACGAGGTAAGCACCAAGTTTCGGAACTCCGCGCGGACTTCCTGGATCTGCGCTCGACCCTCCGCGCGCCAGGGATGGGGGTCCAGCGCCGATCCAGGAAATCCGCGCGGATCTCAGACAATCCATGTGTATGTGCTTCTTGTCCGTCTCCGATTTTAGCGCGCTTCCGGGTGCCTCTCAGAGGCCCTTCGTCGACGATCTCCGAGAACCGCACGTCGCTCGGCTCCTCCACGGGCCAGAATCCAAGCGGGATCTCCTTGATCGAGACGTCTGGGTCCGCCTTGAACTTTGGCGACTTCCCCTTCCTACGCAGAGGGCCACTAAGTATGCACTGCCACCGTGCCTGGCCAGGGCAACCCTGGGCCCTGGCGTGGTGCCTACGCCCTTCTGACCTGGCCGGGGCCAGGAAGGTCTACGTACCAAGCTGGGGCACGGGAAAGCCCTGGCCAAACGGCATGGTGGTGACGTTCAGGTGCCCCCCGCGGGTCCCCTGGAAGAGCTTCCAGGCACTCGGCAGGCGCGTGGGGCACTCGGCGCCGTCCTCGTGCTTCGCGAAGCTCCCGTCGAGGGCCGGGTCGTGCGTGATGACCCACCCGCCGGCCTCCCGCAGCACCAGGAACCGCGGGCGCCTCTCGGCGAAGTCTCCCTGCCCGCCCCAGTCCAGCTTCCGGTACAGCAGCTTGGCGCCCGCGGTCGGCTCGATGCGCTGGTAGGCGCCCCTGGCGCGCGGAAGGCGCCCGCGCGCCGCCGCCGTGCCGGGCCCGGGCCGCAGCGGGGCCCTGGCGCGCTGCGTGAGCCCTCCATGGCCGAGGCCAGGGGTCGGCGGCGAGCGAGGGGAGGAAGCGAGGAGGAGCAGGCCTCCTCACGAGGTGCGGAAGTCCCCGGTCTTCTGCAAGGTTGTCCAGGCCGTCCCCGAGGGGCAGAACAAAACTGCTCAGAGGGCGGAGGAGGAGGAGGAAGAAGAAGGGGAGGGAAAAGGAAGAGGCGGCTTCTCACTTTTAGAGGCCTCCTAGATGGGGTCCGAGTAGATGGTGTCGGAGGATCACGCCGCATCGCCGATACATCGGCGATGCATCGGCGATGCATCGGCGAAGCACTGGCGATGATTCGTCCACGTGGGCGATGCATCGGTGACGCCAGCGTGGAGAAAATCGGGCTCCGCATCGCGCCGCATCAACGATGTATCGGCGATGCGGCACGATCTTCCAACCCCATCTACTCCGACCCCATCTGGGAGGCCTAGAACTTTCCCCCCTCGCTCGCCGCCGACAGGAGAGCCCATGGCCCATCCTGGGGCCCAGGCCTGGCCCCAGCCCGGTACGGCGGAGGGCGTGCGGGTGCCTGCTGCCGACTGGGGGAGGCGACGGGGCGACGACGCGTCGCCCATAGATCGGCGGTGCGGAAGCCCGGGGCAGCAAAAGCGCAGGCGCCTGGGCGGGGTGGGCCACGGTGGAGGTTTGAGATAAGGATGCCTTCGGTAAGGAGCCAAGGGTCTCGCGACCGATGGGCGGCCAAACGTGGGCCACGCACCTCGCCCTGAAACAATAAGGAATGCGCCAGGGTCTGGGCCGCAGTAAGAAGGTCCTTGTCCAATGCCGCCGCCGTATCAGGCCCCGTGTCGACGATGCCGATTCTTGGGCGATTGGGGGAGGGAGGGAGGGAGGCAGGGGGGGAGGGAGGGAGGAGGAGAGAGGGAGGAGGAGAGAGGGAGGAGGAGGAGGGAGGGAGGGAGGGAGGAGGAGGAGGAGGAGGAGGAGGAGGAGGAGGAGGAGGAGGAGGAGGAGGGAAGAGGACCAGTAGAACCAAGAGTCGTCAACGATGTTGGAGTAAACCCTTCCTCCAAGCTCCCTCTTCATAGGCCCCTACAACGGTTCATTTCCATTGACGGAACTGCCTCGTTGGAAGACACCCGTCTGAAGAGCCTGGAGCATGCCAGAACATTGTTCTCGGGATTCCAGCGCACTGGATCAACCTGACTGTTGCGTCTTGACGATCCTGAATCGTGCCAGAAACCCATTCCTAGGACTTCAACACAGAGAATCAACGTAACTGCTGCGCCCGCATACTCCCGCATCCTTCCAAAGCGCCATTCTGGTACGTGGAGGATGGGCATCAGTGAGAACTCTTGGAAATGTTCTAAACGAATGTGCGCGCCGCTAAGGCGAGAGCCACATGTTGAAAACGAACTGCCCTCAATCCATGAAACTCTAGCATTTGTTGAAACGAATGTGCGCCGCGCTAAGCGGATAACCACATTTTGAAAGCGGTCCGCCTTCAATCCGCGAAGCTCTTGCAATTTGTTAAAACGAATGTGCGCAGCGCTAAAGCGAAAACCACATTTCCAAAAACCACTCGCTCTCAATCCGTGAAGCTCTGGCAAATTGTTAAAACGAATGCGCGCCACAATACGGCGATAACCACAAGTTGAAAACCACCCACCCACCCTCAATCCGTGAAACTCTTGCATTCGTTTTTTCCCCACATCCTGAGTGGGGTTCTTGTTTTCCCAGAACACCCTCTCCTTCCCACCCACCTCCCGCTCCATCTTCCATACAGCACAATATTATTCCTACCACACACACACCATACCATACCATAGTTCCTACCACACATACCATACCATACCATACCATACCATACCATACCATACCATACCATACCATACCACACCATACGTACCATACCGTACCATACCATACCATGGCGTACCATAGCATACCAACCATATCACACCAATGCTACACCGTACCATACCATACCATACCTCCAGTACCATACCATCCAGGGAGGCCCCGCCTGAGCGAGGAGGGTATCGGAATACCATACTATTTACATGGTTTCGTGCCCCTCCCACCCCTCCAGGGAGGCCCCGCCTGAGCGAGGAGGGTATCGGAATACCATACTATTTACATGGTTTCGTGCCCCTCCCACCCCTCCAGGGAGGCCCCGCCTGAGCGAGGAGGGTATCGGAATACCATACTATTTACATGGTTTCGTGCCCCTCCCACCCCTCCAGGGAGGCCCCGCCTGAGCGAGGAGGGTATCGGAACCATACTATTTACATGGTTTCGTGCCCCTCCCACCCCTCCAGGGAGGCCCCGCCTGAGCGAGGAGGGTATCGGAATACCATACTATTTACATGGTTTCGTGCCCCTCCCACCCCTCCAGGGAGGCCCCGCCTGAGCGAGGAGGGTATCGGAATACCATACTATTTACATGGTTTCGTGCCCCTCCCACCCCTCCAGGGAGGCCCCGCCTGAGCGAGGAGGGTATCGGAATACCATACTATTTACATGGTTTCGTGCCCCTCCCACCCCTCCAGGGAGGCCCCGCCTGAGCGAGGAGGGTATCGGAATACCATACTATTTACATGGTTTCGTGCCCCTCCCACCCCTCCAGGGAGGCCCCGCCTGAGCGAGGAGGGTATCGGAATACCATACTATTTACATGGTTTCGTGCCCCTCCCACCCCTCCAGGGAGGCCCCGCCTGAGCGAGGAGGGTATCGGAATACCATACTATTTACATGGTTTCGTGCCCCTCCCACCCCTCCAGGGAGGCCCCGCCTGAGCGAGGAGGGTATCGGAATACCATACTATTTACATGGTTTCGTGCCCCTCCCACCCCTCCAGGGAGGCCCCGCCTGAGCGAGGAGGGTATCGGAATACCATACTATTTACATGGTTTCGTGCCCCTCCCACCCCTCCAGGGAGGCCCCGCCTGAGCGAGGAGGGTATCGGAATACCATACTATTTACATGGTTTCGTGCCCCTCCCACCCCTCCAGGGAGGCCCCGCCTGAGCGAGGAGGGTATCAAGAAAATGGGTCCCACGAAACCGTTAATCTCTTTATGTGGGGAACTCCGTTAGCATAATTCAACGAGTGTGCGCCGCGCGAAGGCGAGAGCCACCTTTTTAAAACCACCCGCCCTCCATCTGTGAAGCTGTTGCCAATGTTTAAGCTTCAGAGTCATACATGGTGATGGTGAGGACGTCTCAGGCGAAACGCCTGGCCCGCCCTGAAAACTAGACTCAGGGTGCTGCAGGGAGAAATTATTTATGAGGACAAGAAATGGAGGAGGAGGAGGAGGAGGAGGAGGAGGAGGAGGAGGAGGAGGAGGAGGAGGAGGAGGAGGAGGGAGGAGGTAGGAGGAGGAGGAGGAGGAGGAGGGGAGGAGGGGAGGAGGAGGAGGAGGAGAGGAGGGGAGGAGGAGGGGGGACCTGTCCCCCCCCGCCCCTCGTGCCCCGTGGTGAGGCTCCGGGCAGTCTCGGCTGGCCTCAACCGGGGCAGCCCCCCGGGGCAGTCCCGGCTGGCCTCAACAGGCCCCCCGAGAATTCTCGGCTGGCCTCCACGGGCCCCCGAGGAGGAAGGAGGAGGAGGAGGAGGAGGAGGAGGAGGAGGAGGAAGAGGAGAGGAGGAGGAGGAGAGGAGGAGGCGGGGGAGGGGGTGGGGGGGGAGGAGGGGGAGAGGGAGGAGGACAAGGAAGAGGAGGAGGAGGAGGAGGAGGAGGAGGAGGAGGAGAAGAAGAAGAAGAAGAAGAAGAAGAAGAAGAAGAAGATGGAGAAGGAGATGGAGCCCGAGAAGTCCAGAGCTGTGTATGTACACCAGCAGCACGGATCGCCCCCGTGCCCCGTGCCGACTGAGGCGGCGCCAGTCCGGCTTGCTCGGGGGGCCTGCTGAGGCCAGCTGGGACTGCCCGGGGGGGCTGCCTGTGCGTAGCCCAGAGCTGTAGGGGGCCTAGCGTTGCCCCTGATCTGCGGGCCTGACCCGCAACTCCTTTCGGCGGCTCGCCAGGGGGGGAAGCGGGAAGGAGCAAGCCTTCTCGGAAGGCCGCGGGGCTCCTCAGAGGCCCTCCGGCATGCAGCGCGGTCCTCTGAGCAGCCGTCCACCTCTGAAGAGGCTCTTAGGACACTTCTCACAAAGGCCCGACGCCTTCCGAGCCTTCTGAGAAGGCCCGCCCTCTCACTGTTCCCCCTGGTAGGGGAGCGGAGAATGACACAAACATGACAATTCGGAGGTCCGCGCGGACTTCTCGGACCGGCGCTGGATCCCCCCTCCCTGGCGCGCGGAGCGCGCCAGGGGCGGCGCCAGGGGGGGCCCAGCGCGGATCCGAGACATCCGCGCGGACCTCCGAGCGTTTCTCTGCTTGTGCAGCTCCTCCCTCCCCCTGCCTGGGCTCGCCGCCGCTCCTTGTCCCTCGCGTCGAGCCCGCCGCCGCTGACCTCGACGAGCTCGGCCTGCGGGCCCGCGTCCTGCTTCGCGAGGAGCCTCTCGCGCGTCGCGGCCGCGCGCGCGAGCGCCAGGGCCCGGCGCTCGTCCGTGGGCATCCCCCCTTCGGAGCTGCCCTGCGGCGGGCTCGGGCCCAAAAGTGGCTGCGGGCACGGCCTTTGCCCACAGTCGGGCGTTGGCAGAGCTGGGCTCGGTGGGGACGTGCGCTGGGGGACGCCTCCCCCCGCCCCGGTCCACCCACCGGAACTGCTGCCACCCGAGCAAGCACCAGCTATACGGCAGACCTGGTCTATAGTGATTCTGCCCAGTTTGGGGGCTCCAGGGCCCTATTACTAGCCCGGTCCCCTCACCTGGGGTCCCGGCTATATACCCGACAGCAATGGCCGAAGCCTGCGGGCACGGGTTGGCCAGATCTATCTGCTTTGTCTCTTTTCCTGGGCCCGCCGCGACCGCTTCGCTCGCAGCCCGAACCGCCTCCGCGCCCGGGGTGATGCCGCCCAGGGCCACCCCGAGCCCACGCCGGCGCCGCCTCTTCCGGCGTGAGCGCGGACAGGCACGCCCTTGCAAGACGCACGGTCGTGCTTGGGATGATCCTGCCAGGATGGCTGCGGGCACGGTCGTGTCAGAAGCACCCATGGCTGGACTCACGTGTGAGACGGCCAGTCTGCTTGAGAGGCCCCACCCATGAGGACGCGAACGGGCCAATGCAGAATCCCTTCGCAGTTCTCCCTTGGAAGGCCCAAGTAACAGAAAATGTTCGCCGAAATACCTCAAACATTGGCCACTATGCCTAACAGGCCTACCAATACAGACGCGAACGGGCCTGTGTAATGACAGCTGGCTTTGTCCCCTCCTTGGGGAACCAAAATACTACGCCTGCTACACCGGGATGACCAGCGGGCTTTCAAAAGAGACGCGTCTACTCCAAATCGAACCATTCTACCGAGAGGCCCCAACAATATGGTCGCGAACGGGTCCGTCTAATTCCCTCCCCCTGTCGGCTCCCCGTTGGGAGACCCCAGCGAGATCCCTGCCGCATCGCGGCGAGCATGGGGATATCAAAAGGTGTTCGTCTACCTTCTGAAAACGGCACTCCTACCTGAAAGGTCCTACCAATTCATACGCGAGCGGACTCGTGTTATGCGCACTGGGGGGCTCACGTGCCAGGCCTGCTGCATCGCGGTGGACATGAGCATGCATGAGTCGTGGCGCGAGCGAGTCTCACTAGGATACGGCTGAACGCTTGTGAGTCCCAGTCCGACCGAGTCTGAGGCTGGGTATGAGTCGGTATGTGTATGACTTTGCATTCGGATGTGTTTGTCTCCACATGGTTGGGTCCGAGTGTGATGGGGGTCAGAGCGTGAGTGGTCTGAGAGTGAGTAAGTCTGCGTGTGTGAGTTTGAGTGCGAGTGAGGCGGGGAGTGAGTCTGAGCATGGCTAAGTCAGGGTATGAGTGAATTTGAGCATGAGCGAGTCTGAGCGTGAGTGGTGGAGGGAGCCAGCGGGAGTGAGGAGTCCAGGACTTGAGTGAGCATAGGCGTGACACTGATAAGACTACCCATCGGTCGGAAGAAGCACTATCGCATCGGTGGGAATCCAGAAATACCTACTTTCAACGGTCGATGGGTAACCCCGGTGAGCTCCGCTCTTCAGCGCCACCCCTCGCGGAGAGAGAGTCCCCCCGCCCATGCGATGCCGCTCCCCCCACCCTCTCGGCTCCCGCTCCTCCCTCACGACAGGTGCCACGTTGCGCACCGAGTTGCCACCTCACCTGCGCAGCGAAACCCGCCACCGGTCGCAGAGCGAGACCCGCGCCGATGCGGCGCGGCAGCGCCACCCGCCCGCGAGGCCCCAGCGAGGAGGAGGAGGAGGAGGAGGAGGAGGACCAGGAGGAGGAGGAGGAGGAAGAGGAGGAGGAGGAGGAGGAGGAGCAGGAGGAGGAGGCGGCGATCACAGCGATCGTTCACAGAGGAGGCGCCCCTGCGCCACTGCGCGTGCAGCGACCGTTCGCGCAGCGAGGCGCCAGCCCTGTCGCGGAGCGAGACCTCGCCACCCATCGTGGACAGGGACCCCCCGCCGACTGGCAATCCCCGGCCGCACTGCGAGGCGTCACCTCGTCGTGGAGCGGGCCCTCGATCAGCCCTCCGCGGGCAGGGAGACCCCCACAAGTGCAAGGCATGACGCCTCCCCCCCTGGCGTACAGGCGACGACTTTCTCCATCGGGCGCAGACGGGGCAGGCGCTGGGGGAGCTAAAATACGGGCAGCAAAAGCGCGCATTTGAAAATCCCACGCCTGGCCCCCATCTTCCTCCTTTCCTCCTTCTGATCCTCCTCCCACCTCCTCCTTCTCATTCCTTCCTTCGCTGCTATCCTGGCATGTTGGGGCGTGCTAGAATGCCACGTGCAGCCTAGACGTGTTTCCGTAGTCTCCTGTAAGGCCCACCCGTCTCATCGCACTACCGCGCATGATTCGCCCCCTTCCCCCCCCTTCTCTCGAGGCAAGAATCCCTCGTCAAATGCGACGCATTCGCGTTCCCGAGTCCCAAACTGGTGGCAAAATGCGACAGATGCGCGCTCTCGAGGCCACGATGCCGATGCCTCCAATACTGCACAAGATGGCTCCAAGGCGGCCCACTTTGGCCCAAACGATCTTCAAGACGGCCCGAGAGGGCCCCAAAATGATAGCTCAAGAGGCCCCCCGGTGGCCCCCAAGGCTGCCTCACAGGAGGGCAGGACAGCCACAAGACGGCCCAAACGAGTGCTCCTCAACTAGTGAAGACGAGAGGTGTCACATGTGACAGCTTTCCTCTTCCTCTTCTGCCTCCAGCTTATCGTGCTCCACATCCTCCTTCACATCATCCTCATCATCATCATCCTCACCCTCATTTTCATCCTCCTCCTCCTCCTCCTCCTCCTCCCCACCACCATCATCACCATCATCAACATCATCAGCATCCCCTATCATCGTCATCATCAGCAGCATCAACAACACCCTCATCATCGTCATCATCAGCAGCAACAGCATCAACACCATCACCAACACCACCACCACAACCCTCATCAGCAGCAGCAGCCGCAGCCGCAGCAGCAGCAGCAGCACCATCATCATCATCATCATCATCAGCATCATCATCATCATCATCATCACCAACATCAGCATCATATGGATCATGAGCAGCAGCAGCAGCAGCACCATCAGCATCACCACCATCACCATCATCACTATCATTACTAGCATCACCACCACCATCATCATCGTCATCATCAACATTGTCATTATCAGCATCGTCATCATTACCATCACCATCACCATCACCATCAACATAATCATCATCATCATCATCATCACCACCATCATCATCATCATCATCATCATCAGCATCATCATCATCATTATCACCATCATCACCATCATCATCATCATCAATATCACCATGATCACCACAGCCATCACCGTCATCACCGTCATCACCGCCATCATCATCATCATCATCATCACCATCATCATCCTCGCAGCTCCCCAAAGCCTCACACGTGACGGCCTTCCGTCACCCTACGAACAGTCGCCACCCAGAATGCTGGGCTGGCACGGTGGCGAGACTTGCCGCAGGCAGCTGGATAATAGGCACGTGCAAACAGTTGTCGCAGAGCTTCGGCAACACCCTACCCCCCCTCGACATCCTTCTCCTCCTCCTCCATCTCCTCCTCTCCTTCGCCCACTCTCGCCTCTAGCTCCCTCCTCCCTCCCGCCTCTCCTCCCTCCTCCTAATTGCTCCCTCCCCCCCCTCCTCCCTCCTCTTCTCCACCCCTTCCCAAATCCTCCCTCCTCCCCTCGCTCCTCCTCCTTCCTCCCCCTCCCCCTCCCCCATCCCCCTCCCCCTCCCTCTCCCCCTCCCGCCCACCCCTGCGCTCCGCGCGCGCGGGGGCCCGCTCGCGCCAACGGAACCCCTGCGCGCGGCTGCCTGGGGGTGTTGCAGGGCGTCGTCTGCGCGTCCAGTCTCCAGGCCGCAGAGGCTGGGCGATCGCGCTGGGCCGCGGCCGAACGTCACCTCGGGAGTGCGGCCGTCGTCTCCGTCGCCGCCGCCGCCTGTGCCGTCGGCGCCCTCGCCGTCGTCGCCGCCGTCGCCGCCGCCGTGGCCGTGGCCGTGGCCGTGGCCGTGGCCGTCGCCGCCACCGCCGCCGCGGTCGCCGTCGCTGCCACGGGACACGGTGGAATATCAAAAGCCTATAGCTTTATTTACGCTCTCCGCCACACTACCCACAATGCTGCCTCGTGCGTGTGCCGAGTGCAGTGCGCCAGCATGCCCTCAGGCCGCTGCCAACAACTCTATGCCTATGAAGACGAACCCTCACGAGGGCCTCTGCGGCTCAGGAGCCGCAGGCCGCAAGCCAGAGGAAAGGCTCAAGAGCCATGGGCATCGAATGTCGAATCTGGCTCAAGAGCTTCACCCCAAAGACCGGCTCACGAGCCGTCGGTCCAAGCCTCGAGGCCGAGCGAGATAAAGATCCCGCACGAGCCCCCGCGGCCGAGAGAGATAAAGGTCCTTCCCGAAGCCGCCCCTCCCCCTCGGTCGGCTCAAGAGCCAGAGGCCTGAATGCCGCTCGCGAGCTGGAGCTCGAAATGCCGGGACGAGCGAGATAAAGATCCCGCCCGGCCCTCCCAGCACGACCACTCAAGAATGGAAGGTGGCTGGGGAGGAGGAGGACCAAAATAGGCTGTGGAAGTGCTGGCACGCGCGCGTAAACAAAGAGACATGCAAGCATGAGAACATTGTTTACGCTCTCCGCCACACTACCCACGGTGCTGCCTCGTGCGTGTGCCGAGTGCAGTGCGCCAGCATGCCCTCAGGCGGCTGCCAGCAGCTCTATGCCTATGAAGACGAACCCTCACGAGGGCCTCTGCGGCTCAGGAGCCGCAGGCCGCAAGCCAGAGGAAAGGCTCAAGAGCCATGGGCATCGAATGTCGAATCTGGCTCAAGAGCTTCACCCCCAAGACCGGCTCACGAGCCGTCGGTCCAAGCCTCGAGGCCGAGCGAGATAAAGATCCCGCACGAGCCCCCGCGGCCGAGAGAAATAAAGATCCTTCCCGAAGCCGCCCCTCCCCCTCGGTCGGCTCAAGAGCCAGAGGCCTGAATGCCGCTCGCGAGCTGGAGCTCGAAATGCCGGGACGAGCGAGATAAAGATCCCGCCCGGCCCTCCCAGCACGACCACTCAAGACTGGAAGGTGGCTGGGGAGGAGGACCAAAATAGGCTGTGGAAGTGCTGGCACGCGCGCGTAAACCAAGAGACATGCAAGCATGAGAACATTGTTTACGCTCTCCGCCACACTACCCACGGTGCTGCCTCGTGCGTGTGCCGAGTGCAGTGCGCCAGCATGCCCTCAGGCGGCTGCCAACAACTCTATGCCTATGAAGACGAACCCTCACGAGGGCCTCTGCGGCTCAGGAGCCGCAGGCCGCAAGCCAGAGGAAAGGCTCAAGAGCCATGGGCATCGAATGTCGAATCTGGCTCAAGAGCTTCACCCCCAAGACCGGCTCACGAGCCGTCGGTCCAAGCCTCGAGGCCGAGCGAGATAAAGATCCCGCACGAGCCCCCAGACCCCCGTCGCGAAGGCCGAGGCACCGCAACAACCCCACCTCACCAGGCAGGGGCGGCTTAGAGAGGGTGACAGAGCTCCTGATTCGCTCGCTGCTGGACAAGGTCGGCGACGATCGTTTGGAAGCAGCGCGTCGCCTTCTGGACCCTCAAGTTGCCCCACTCTGGGAGAGAGATGAGTCCCAGCTCAGCTGTAGCTTGGTCAATATACTGCTTTGCTGTTCGGGGGTGCAACCAACGCCCGAGAGCTTGCGTTGCATCGTAAGAGCCGTACGTCATAAAATGCCAAGACGCACCGCCCCTTCGGAGGCAGTAGGGGGTTAGGGACTCCCCTCGAAAACCGAAGCAAGCCGCCAAATCCTGGATGGTCGACCTCAGCTCGCGCCAGCCGCCCGGGAAGATGCCGGCATTGGGGCTGAGGCCAGGCAGGAGAAGCTGAGCAAGTTGAACAACACCACGATCGTATATAACCAACTGTTCGGGAGTATTGCTTCTCTTGGCCCCTTTGGAGTCGGGCAGAGACACCAGAAGGCATTTTCCACCACCATGTAAAGTCAGCTACCGGGGAACAAGGCTCAACAGTTCACCTGACCTCAAAAGGCCAACAAATCCCAACAGGAGGCAAAAGGCCACACAGAGCTTTTTCCGCAACAAAGCCACTGAGACCATGCCCAAAAGTACATCTGCCGGAATAGGAGTAGCCCGCGTGCGCCTGATGGTACGCAGCCAGTTTTTGTTGTACAGTGTAGTGACGTCCAGCGACTTGCGGCACATAGGGAACAGGCGCTTGATACCGCTGATGAAATCAGTGGCCCAATACTGTGGGCGGTCGTCTTGATAAAGATGATTAACGTACTCAGCAGCGATTGTGTCAAGGTCCCGCAAGGAATCGGGAAGTACGATGTCGTGCAACTTCATGTACAAGAAGAATTCTTTGACAGCCTGTCTGTAGCGTGCGAGTGTTGCTGATTGTATGCCGGTATACTTGAGATGAACCCTTTGGATACGTCGATTGCTAATGGGCCTCTTCGCCATGGTACCTGTTTGGGCGCCTGCTGCCGCCATCCGCGTGGTTCCAAGCACTAATTGTTCAAAACGTAAATATCGGCGGCTAGAGCGAATGCGGCATACCGCCTGCACAATCGATTGAGCAAGCGCGAAGACGACCGCCCCTTCGCAACAACACAAGAAATGACACGGCTATCGAAAATGTGGAAGAAACGCTTCCGGTGAAAATCCACGGAACCAGCACGGCTCCGCACATAGATAAGGAAGGCTGCGAATTCTAATGCATTAATGTGCTGGCCTTGCGTCCAGCTGTACGCCTCCACCTCTTTCCAGCCCCATGCGAAGGCTGGGTACGGCACTGCTTGCCGACAGACTTCCACGAGCGTCTGCGTAAGCAAGTGCACGTCGGAACCACGGTAATCGGCAGCCAGCGCCATCGAGGTAAGGTGGGCGAGCTCGCCACCCTTGCGCATGGAGTCCAAAATCGCGATGATCTGCTCCGTGACGATGGCCCCCACCTCCGGCCTGGCTAACCTAGCCGTGGCGGCCGATAAAGCAGAGTACACCCAAGATGGGCGACTGGACGGCGCCATCGGCAAAGATTGGCTGGCCCACTCAGCAAGGACACTTTTGACGACCATGGCGTAACGAGTGCAGAATTCTGCTCGAATGCCACGTGCGGCCCGTCGAACTCAGACATGGCTACCGGCTGACAGCGATGCTCCGCAGCGAGAGGAAAGACGCACGGCTGCAGAATCTTGACACCTGCCGCAGCGACCGCCCACGAAAGCGGAGCACAAGGCCCACCAAACACTTCTCCGAACACGAGGAGAGGGAGAGAGCTAACCGGGCACGCCTCAAGAGGTCGGCACACGGGGCCCCATGCAAGGGCCACGGGCTGATTAAGATCAGCTGGGACGTGCAGGTGGGCTAAACAGCAATCCAATCCACAGAACCAGCGGCTGCATTTGGCCGGGCACGGGGCGAACGTGCGGAATGCAGGAGAAGAAGAGGAGCACGTGGAACAAGCATCGCGCACCTCCTCCCTGGAACCGGACTCCTCGACTAAGGTGCACTCCCAGTTGTCCGCCTGTTCCGCGTACTTCTTGTCCAGGGCCTGCGCGAACAACCTTGCCTCCGAAGCCGCCCCTCCAGTCTCGGAGGCGTCTGTCACGCTGACGGTCTTCCTGATGGGTGCCCTCAGGGAAGTGAACATCAGGGGAACCAAGGCGCACCCGGCGAGGACCTCGTCGAAGACCTCGCTCGGCGGCTCCAGCGACGCAGCCTTCTCCCACTTCTTGTCCGAGAGGAAAGTGAAAGTGTCTTGCAAGACGGAGAAAATGGGACGTCGAAAATTGGCCCCGAAGCAAAATGTACCGGCCCAGTGCTGGAGCGCCGCCTGCGGCCAGCGGCTCCAAGACAAAAGCACAGCGGTCTTCAAAAACAAGCGCGCGGATTTGTCCCTGGCATGCCGGAGAACACCGTGGACACCATCCAGTTCGCCGCCTAGGCCCCCAAAAGGGCCCAAGCCAGCGCCAAGACGACCCAAGAGGCGCCCAAGAAGGCCCAAGAGGGCTCGAAGTCGGCACCAAGAGTGGCCCAACAGGGGGGTGGGGGGGGGGGGCGAACCGAAATTTCGAGCCTTCCGCCCCAAGACGCTCCCAAGAGGGTCCACGAAGTCCCCAAGAAGGCCGAAGAGGCCCCGTCTGGGCTGCCCAAGCTCGGCTTGGAGCCTCCCATGACACTCCCCAAACGGCCCAAGAGAGCAAATTATCCCGGCAAAGCAACCTAACAGCGATGTGTAGAAGCATATCTGAAAGCATTCCCCTTAAGATTCAGATGAAAATCCAGTTGTCGGATTCTGCTGTTCTCGCAGTCGTAGTCGCATTCGCGATGATAGTCGCAGCGGCAACGGCAGTCGCAGTCACAGCCTCAGCCTCAGCCTGCCTCCTCCTCCTCCTCCTCCTCTTTCTCCTGCTCCTCCTCCTCCTCCTCCTCCTCCTTTCCTCCTGCTCGTCCTCGTTCTCGTCCTCCTCGTCTTGCTCGTCCTCCTCCTCCTGGTGCTCTCTCCTCCTCCTCCTCCTCCTCCTCCTCCTCCTCCTCCTCCTCCTGGTGGTCCTCGTTCTCCTCCTCCTGGTGCTCTCCCCCCCCCTCCTCCTCCTCGTCCTCCTCCTCCTCCTCCTCGTCCTCCTCCTCCTCTTCCTCCTCCTCCTCCTCCTCCTCCTCCTCCTCCTGGTAGTCCTCCCCCTCCCCTCCTCCTCCTCCTCCTCTTCCTGGTCGTCCTCGTTCTCGTCCTCCTCGTCTTGCTCGTCCTCCTCCTCCTGGTGTTCTCTCCTCCTCCTCCTCCTCCTCCTCCTCCTCCTCCTCCTCCTGGTACTCTCCCCCCCCCCTCCTGGTTCCCTCCTCCTGGTCCCTCGTTCTCCTCCTCCTGGTACTCTCCCCCCCCTCCTCCTCCTCCTCGTCCTCGTCCTCCTCCTCCTCCTCCTCCTCCTCTTCCTCCTCCTCCTCCTCCTCCTCCCTCCTCCTCCTGGTACTCCTCCCCCTCCCCTCCTCCTCCTCCTCCTCCTCCTCCTCCTCTTCCTGGTCGTCCTCCTCCTCCTGGTCGTCCTCCTCCTCCTGCTCGTCCTCCTCCTCCTCCTGCTCGTCCTTCTTCTCCTGCTCCTCCTGCTCCTCGTCCTGCTCCTGCTCGTCCTCGTCCTCCTGGTCTTGCTCGTCCTCCTCCTCGTCGTGCTCTTGCCCCTGCTGAAAATGTGGCCCAGGAATGGGAGTTCTGGGAAGTCGAAGAGCACGAAGTTGCCTACAGTTGGCTACGGGCATTCAAAATGTGGCCCGGGAATGGAGTTCTGGGAACTCGAAGAGCACGAAGTGGCCTACAGTTGGCTCCGGGCATTCAAAATGTGGCCCGGGAATGGAGTTCTGGGGACTCGAAGACCACGAAGTGGCCTACAGTTGGCTCCGGGCATTCAAAATGTGGCCCGGGAATGGAGTTCTGGGAACTCGAAGAGCACGAAGTGGCCTACAGTTGGCTCCGGGCATCCAAAATGTGGCCCGGGAATGGCGTTCTGGGAACTCGAAGAGCACGAAGTGTGTGACTGTTGCATCCGGTTATTCTAAATGTGGCCCGGGAATGGCGTTCTGGGATCTCGAAGAGCACGAAGTGTGTGACTGTTGCATCCGGTTATTCTAAATGTGGCCCGGGAATGGCGTTCTGGTCGAAGAGCACGAAGTGTGTGACTGTTGCATCCGGTTATTCAGAATGAGCCTGGGAATGGAGTTCTGGGAAGTCGAAGAGCACGAAGTGTGTGACTGTTGGTGAAAAACGAATTCGGCACAGGCCCGCCCGGCAACTCCCAACACCTGCCCGGACCCCCCTGTGGAGTGATCTGTGACCTCTTTTGACACTACTAGAAACCTATCAGTCTTCGCTGTTAGGTACAAAACGCCGAATGATCGCTGCAAGACGGCCAACATGGGCCCAAGACGACCCAAGAGGCCGCCAAGACGCTCCAAGAGGCCTCGAACAGGCTCGCGAAGAGAGGCCCAAGGGGCCAAATTCGTACCATTCCTATGGGACAACGTATATGTTTGGCATATACGCCTCTTCGGCCTTCACGGCGTTGCAAACGGCCCACGAGAACTCTAAGACCGCCCAGGGGAGCACTAAGAGGGCCCAAGAGGCTCCCAAAAGGGCCCAAGCCAGCGCCAAGAAGACCCAAGAGGCGCCCAAGAAGGCCCAAGAGGGCTCGAAGTCGGCACCAAGAGTGGCCCAACATGGGGAGGGGGGGGGGGGAGGGCGAACCGAAATTCTGAGCCGTCCGGTCCAAGACGCTCCCAAGAGGGTCCACGAAGTCCCCAAGAAGGCCGAAGAGGCCCCGTCTGGGCTGCCCAAGCTCGGCTTGGAGCCTCCCAAGACACTCCCCAAACGGCCCAAGAGAGCAAAAAAACGCCGAATGATCGCTGCAAGACGGCCAACATGGGCCCAAGACGACCCAAGAGGCCGCCAAGACGCTCCAAGAGGCCTCGAACAGGCTCGCGAAGAGAGGCCCAAGGGGCCAAATTCGTACCATTCCTATGGGACAACGTACATGTTTGGCATATACGCCTCTTCGGCTTTCACGGCGTTGCAAACGGCCCACGAGGCCGCCAAGACCGCCTCGAGGGGGCACCACGAGGGCCCAAGAGGCTCCCAACAAGGCCCAAACCAGCGCGAAGACGACCCAAGAAGCGCCCAAGAAGGCCCAAGAGGGCTCGAAGTCGGCCCCAAGAGTGGCCCAACAGGGGGGGCGAACCGAAATTCCGAGCCTTCCGCTCCAAAACGCTCCCAAGAAGGCCCACGAAGTCTCCAAGAAACCCGAAGAGGCCCCCAAGAGGTCCCCAAGAGGCACCAAGAAACTCCCAGAAGTCTCCACGGAAGCCTTAAAACGGCCGCCAAGAGGCGCCCACACTGCCTCCATGGTGCCCGCGAGCCACCAAGACGCAAAAATCGTCGACATCCGTTAGGAAGCCGCACGCCTTCAGCATGACCGATTTTCGGCCAGCTCGGCGCTGACGACAGCCCAGGAGGCCCCCAAAACCGCTCCAGGACGGCCCAAGAGGCTCCCACGGGGGCCCCATGACAGCCCAAGAGCGCTCCGTGACGGCTCACCAGGCCTTCCCAATTTCCGCCCGAAGATGCTCCCAGGAAGACCCATAACCCCATGCCCACGATAATAATGTCACCCCCCCCCCCCCTTAAGTCGTTAGAGTTTTTTATCGTCGACCAATAAGAGTTTGGTCGGGGGCGCGGGGCGCGGAGGCCAAACTTCATTATCACCTCGGAACGTTATGTTGAGATAGCAAGATCAAGTTATGTTGAAATAGCAACATCAAGCGAAGCGATCACACTTTTCAGGATGTCTCAAGCGAAACCAAGAATTTTGGGAGGCAGGTTCAAACGAAACGAGCAATGTTTCAAGGATGTCTCAAGTGAAACCAATATTTCTGTGAGGATGTCTCAAGCGATTCGAGAAGCTTGTCGAGGATGTCTCAAGCGAAACAAGCATATACTCGAGGGTGCCTCGAGCGATTCGAGAAGCTTGTCGAGGATGTCTCAAGCGAAACAAGCATATACGCGAGGATGTCTCAAGCGAAACAAGCATATACTGAAGGATGTCTCAAGCGAAACGATACGTTTCTTAAGGATGTCTCAAGCGAAAACAGCAATTCTGTGAGGATGTGTCAAGCGAAGCCAAGAATTTTGGGAGGCAGGCTCAAACGAAACGAGCAATGTTTCAATGATGTCTCAAGCGAAACCAGCAATTCTGCGAGGATGTCTCAAGCGATTCGAGAAGCTTGCCGAGGATGTCTCAAGCGAAACAAGCATATACTCGAGGATGTCTCAAGCGATTCGAGAAGCTTGTCGGGGATGTCTCAAGCGAAACAAGCATATACTCGAGGATGTCTCAAGCGAAACAAGCATATACTGAAGGATGTCTCAAGCGAAACGATACGTTTCTTAAGGATGTCTCAAGCGAAAATAGCAATTATGTGAGGATGTGTCAAGCGAAACCAAAAATTTTGGGAGGCAGACTCAAACGAAACGAGCAATGTTTCAAGGATGTCTCAAGCGAAACCAGCAATTCTGTAAGGATGTCTCAAGCGATTCGAGAAGCTTGCCGAGGATGTCTCAAGCGAAACAAGCATAAACTCGAGGATGTCTCAAGCGAAACAAGCATATACTGAAGGATGTATCAAGCGAAACGATACGTTTATTAAGGATGTCTCAAGCGAAAACAGCAATTCTGTGAGGATGTGTCAAGCGATGCCAAGAATTTTGGGAGGCAGACTCAAACGAAACGAGCAATGTTTCAAGGATGTCTCAAGCGAAACCAGCAATTCTGAGAGGATGTCTCAAGCGATTCGAGAAGCTTGTCGAGGATGCCTCAAGCGAAACAAGCATACACTCGAGGATGTCTCAAGCGAAACAAGGATACACTGAAGGATGTCCCAAGCGAAACGATACGTTTCTTAAGGATGTCCCAAGCGAGAAACACAATTCTGTGAGGATGTGTCAAGCGATGCCAAGAATTCTGGGAGGCAGACTCAAACGAAACGAGCAATGTTTCGAGGATGTCTCAAGCGAAACCAGCAATTATGTGAGGATGGTTCAAGCGATTCGCGGAGCTTGTCGAGGATGTCTCAAGCGAAACAAACATATACTCGAGGATGTCTCGAGCGATCCGGGAAGCTTGTCGAGGATGTCTCAAGCGAAACAAGCATATACGCGAGGATGTCTCAAGCGAAACAAGCATATACTGAAGGATGTCTCAAGCGAAACGATACGTGTCTTAAGGGTGTCTCAAGCGAAAACAGCAATCGCTCGAGGATGTCTCAAGCGAATTGAGAGATTCTGTGAGGATGTCTCAAGCGAAACGAGCGATTCGTCGAGGATGTCTCAAGCGAAACAAGTATACGAGGATGTCTCAAGCAAAGCGAGATATTTGTCGAGGATGTCTGATGCGAAACGAGAGACTTGTTCGAGGATGTCTCGAGCGGAACGGGCACGTTTTCGAGGATGTCTCCAGCGAGGCGAGCAATTCTCCTGCTCCCGCCCGCGACCGTTCTGGCTCGAGCGTTTCGAGCTTTTCGAGTTCTCGAGCCTTCCGAGCTTTCGAGCTACAGCTTCGCCATGGCGGTGTCCAAGCCCTCGAGCCCGCATATGACCGAGGACAGCCAAGTCACCGCCCTGCTCGAGCAGAACAACAAGCTCCTCCAAGGAGTTACCAAGCTCCTCGAGGGGCAGAGCAAGCTTGCCGACTTGCAGAACCAGGGCCTCGCGTACATCGCCGAGAAGGCGGGGTGCGCCGAGATGCGCCAATGCCAAGCCAGCGGCGAGGCAACCGACGCTTCGAGAATGTTGGGGGTGTGGTGTCGAGGGAGCTCCGCGCTGTGCCACGAGAATATTCGAGGCGCCGCGTTGGCGAGTGCCCTCAAGAATGAAAGCCTCGAGGGGACCAAGTACGAGGGCATCTTCCGAGGCAAGGATCGGCGCCGAAGCGAGCTCTTCTGCGCGATCTTCTTCAAGACGCACGTCGAGCGGAGCGGCGAGACGTTCAACGCCTTCGACGGCGCAGACAAGAGCGTCGAGACGTTGTTCAAGATGTTGCCGAGCTTCCGAGCGGAGTTGCTCGACGAGGCCAAGACGCACGACGCCATGGTCGGCGAGAAGGTCGAGATGATGCCCAGGGGGCCCGCGACCGACATTGTCAGGCGAGTGCTCGGCGAGATCCCCGCAGATCTGCAAGCGCTGCACGAGATCATGCTC
>CAUYUJ010001481.1:119126-131626 GCA_963575745.1 Prorocentrum cordatum | reverse complement strand
TCAAGGGTGCTTAAAGCAAAGTAAGAAATAGCTTGAGAATGTTTCAAGCGAAATGAACAATCGCCTCAGGATGTCTCAAGCGAAATAGCCAATATTATAAGGATGTCTCAAGCAATTGTTGGACGAGGTCTCCAAGGAAACAAGCATATATTCGAGGATGTCTCCAGCAAAATAGAAGATCTGCCGAGGATGCCCCAAGCGAAGCAAACATTTATTCGGGCATGTCACCAGCGAAGCTAGGGTATTTCGAGGATGTCTCAAACAAGGCGAACGTGCTTTCGAGGATGTCTTTCTCCGTAGCTCACTCGAGCTCTAGACTTTTGAGTACGAGCGAGAAACGCACCCAGAACGAGCAAGCCCGAAGCGGCATGGCCAATCAAGTGACGGCGTCCAAGAAGCCAGCGCAGGCCGCGAGGGGGTCCAAGCCTACTGTCGCCAAGAAGCCAGCGCAAGCAGTTTCGAGGGAATCCAAGCCGACAGTCTCGAAGAAGCCGTCGAGGGCGCAGATCGAGAGGAAGACGAGCACCGACAAGCTCGACGCAGTCGTCCAGGTCGAGACGGAGGTCAAGATGGAGACGACGCTCAAGCCCGAGAGTTCATGGAGCGAGACGGAGATCGAGACCCACCTCGACCCCGCCCAAGAGGCCGAGCTTCATGCCTCTTGGAGGGCCGAGAGGTTCAACTCGGGCGAGCTCACGGGGCTCCAGGGCGACGAGCCCCAGCCTCGCTAGGTTAGCCGAGGCCAGCAGTCTAGCAATGCTTAGCGAGAGAAAAAATCGAGGGCCTCAGCCCCGAGGCTCGACCCTCGATGAAATCAGGAGAGCCCCAGGATAACAAGCATTTGTTCAAGGAAGTCTCTAGCAAATGAACAACTGTTCAAGGATGTGTCAAGCGAAACAGGCAATTATTTCAAGGATGTCTCAAGGATGTCTCAAGGTGTTTCAAGACTGCCTCGAGGATGTCTCAAGCGAAACAAGCATATACTGAAGGATGTCTCAGGCGAAACGATACGTTCCTTGAGGATGTCTCAAGCGAAAACAGCAATTATGTGAGGATGTCTCAAGCGAAACCAAGAATTTTGGGAGGCAGACTCAAACGAAACGAGCAATGTGTCAATGGTGTCTCAAGCGAAACCAACAATTTTGCGAGGATGTCTCAAGCGATTCGGTAAGCTTGTCGAGGATGTCTCAAGCGAAACAAGGATATACTCGAGGATGTCTCAAGCGATTCGAGAAGCTTGTCGAGGATATCTCAAGCGAAACAAACATATACTCGAGGATGTCTCAAGCGAAACAAGCATATACTGAAGGATGTCTCTAGCAAATGAACAACTGCTCAAGGATGCGTCAAGCGAAACAAGCAATTATTTCAAGGATGTCTCAAGGATGTCTCAAGGTGTTGCAAGACTGCCTCGAGGATGTCTCAAGCGAAACAAGCAATCATTTGAAGAATGTATCCAGCGAGATAAGCAATACTTTGAGGATGCCCCAAGCGAAATACATCATACTTCATTGTTTAATTGCTGCTTTCTTTCATGTGTCCTTCTTTCTTTTTTCCTTTCTCTCTCTCTCTCTCTCTCTCTCTCTCTCTCTCTCTCCCTCTCTCTCTCTCTGTTTTTGTCCATCTCCCTCCCCTCTCCCCGCCTGAACTTGTTTATCCCTGTGGTTCATTATCCATGGAAAGCGAGGCGCATGAGCTACCCTACACGAGCACTCAAAAAAAACAAGTTTCAGAAAGCGCTTGTACATTAAATCTAGTAGATTTGGAACTTGATTTTTTTGCGTTTTTTTCTTCCTCTTCTCTTCTCCTTCTCTTTTCTTAATTTATATCTTCATTTCTTTATATATGTCTTTATGTATCTCTTGTGTTCCGCTCTCTCCCCACGCCCCCCTGAACTTGTTTACCCCTGGCGTTGATTATGCATGGTAAGCGAGGCGCGTGAGCTACCCTACACGAGCACTTTAAAACATCAATTTTCAGAAAGCGTTTGTAAATTAACTCTAATAGATTTGGAACTTGAAATTGTTGCTCTGTTTCTTCCTCTCCTCTTCCCTTTCTCTTAATTTATATTTTAATGCCGTGATATCTTTCTGTATTTCTTTATGTGTTCCTCTCTCTCTCTCTCTCTCTCTCTCTCTCTCTCTCTCTCTCCCCATGCCCCCCTGAACTTGTTTATCCCTGGGGTCGATTATCCACGGAAAGTGAGGCACATGAGCTAGCACTTAAAAAATTTTAATTTCATAAAGCGTTTGTAAATGAAAAATTAATACATTTGAATCTTCATTTTTTTTGTTTTATCCTCCTTTCCTCTCCTCTTCTACTTCTCATCCTCAGTTCTTCTTGTCATCTTCCTTTTTAATATTTCTTCTTGGTTTCTTTACTGCTCTCTTTATATCTTTCTCTCTCCCCATGCGCCCCTGAACTTGTTTATCCATGGGGTTGATTATCCACGGAAAGTGAGGCACATGAGCTCCTACACGAGCACTTAAAACAACAAGTTTCATAAAGCGCTTGAAAATAAAATATAATGGATGTGGAACTTGAATTTTTTGCGCTTCTACATAAAATCTGATGGATTTGAAACATGAAATTATTGTTTTCCTCCTCCTCCTCTATCTGTCTGTCTTTCTATATATATTCTCTTCTTATTCTTGCTATTCTTATTGTTCTTCTTCTTTATTACAAGATGTTTTAATGTAATTTTTTCCGAGAAATGCGTTATATATTCCATTTTAATATATTATATATATATAGATATATTATATATATATATATATATAGTGTTTTTCATGTTCTCTCTCTCTCCTCTCTCTCTCTCTCTCTCTCTCTCTCTCGCTCTCTCTCCTCTCTCTCTCTCGCAGGCACCCCCCCCCCCCCCCCCCCCCCCCTCTCCCCACCCGGCGCAACCCTCCAGCACAACCAACCCTCGCAGCACAACCCTCCAGCACAACCCTCCATCGCAACCCTCCAGCACAACCCTCCAGCACAACCCTCCAGCACAACCCTGCAGCACAACCCTGCAGCACAACCCCTCAGCACAACCTCTTGAGGTTTATTATCGTCGGCAGTATAATAAACCTCAGCCGATGATAAAAACTGCCGACGATAATAAACCTCAGAGGAGCGCACGGCGGGAGAGAGAGAGAGAGAGAGAGAGACGAGAGAGAGAGAGAGAGAGGAGAAGAGCGAGAGAGAGAGTCTCACCTCTCTCTCTCTCTCTCTCTCTCTCTCTCTCTCTCTCTCTCTCTCTCTCTCTCCCCCTCCCTCTCTCCTCTTTCTCTCACTATCTCTCTCTGCTCAAGGTGAGCTGCTGAAGCAGAGCTGCTCAAGCAGATGGCTGCGCAGAGAGCAGAACCAGACAATGAGACCTTCGAGAATGTCTCAAGCGAACCCAGCGTTTCTTCGAAGATGTCTCCAGCGAACCAAGCATGTTTTCAAGGATGTCTGATGCGAAGCGAACAATTCTGCAAGAACGTCTCGGGGGGGGCCAAATTTTGATTCGAGGAAATCTCAAGCAACATGATTATCCTTGATCTCTCTCTCTCTCTCTCTCTCTATCATCTCTCTCTCTTGCTTTCTTTCTTTATTTCTCTCTCTCTCTCTCTCTCTCTCTCTCTCTCTCTCGCTCTCCTCCCACTCCCCTCTCTATCTCTCTCTCATCTCTCTCTTATTTTTCTATCCTCGCTCATCTCTCTCTCTCTCTAAGAAATCCTCTTGAAAACCTACCCATACACCCAACCCAACCCGAAGACCCGAATTTCGGGTTGGGGGGGGTAAGGGTTCCACATGTGTTTTTTCGATGTTTCCCGACCCCCCCCCACTTGAAATCGAGGTAAATCTGAGCCTTGGCCTTCGGGTTGGGTTTGGGGTCTCTCTCTCTCTCTCTCTCTCTCTCTCTCTCTCTCTCTCTCTCTCTCTCTCTCTCTCACTATCTCTCTCTGCTCAAGGTGAGCTGCTGAAGCAGAGCTGCTCAAGCAGATGGCTGCTCAGAGAGCAGAACCAGACAATGAGACCTTCGAGAATGTCTCAAGCGAACCCAGCGTTTCTTCGAAGATGTCTCAAGCGAACCAAGAATGTTGTCGAGGATGTCTGAGGCGAAGCGAACGATTCTGCAGGAACGTCTCGAGCGAGGCCAAATGTTGATTCGAGGAAATCTCAAGCAACAGCACCAGATGCTTATTTCAAGCAGATCCAGCAGCGATGTCCAAGCATCGACTCGACAAGCATCGACTCGAGAACAACATTCGTGATTAGCCTCTTTGGCTCAAGCCTTTCGAGCAAGGCTTTCGAACCTCTCGAGCAGGCCACCACTCCAGCAAGCCTTTCGAGCCTGTCGCGCCTCACGTGCGATGAGCACGCCTGTCAAGCGGCAGCCAAGCTTGTCGAGCTTGTGGGGCCCTTCGAGTCCGAGCCCGGCGGACACTCCGACCTCCCGCAAGAAGCTTCGAGCCTCGCCTCACTTGTCCGAGGAGGCCAAGAGCAATTTCTTTAAGGATCTCGAGCACAAGAGGCTCGAGGCGGAGCAGGCCGAGAAGGAACGCCTCGCAGCCGCAGCTGAGCGCCGAGCGAAGGCGAGCGCCGAGGGCAAGGTGCTCGACCCCGCCGACTTCGGCCGAGGCGTCGCCCGAGGACCGACCAAGGGCGGCAGACCCGGGGGCGCGAATCGCAAGTACACGGGGGCGCACAAGCCCCGAGCAGCTCCCACCCTGCGCCGAGATCCAGCAGCGCAGTGCAGGCTCCAAGTCGTCCTCGACTGGCGCAAGCAGGCCGAGAAGCACGAGGTCGCGGACATCAGCCAGCTGCCGAGCAACGTCAAGGCGCAGCTCATCGAGAAATGGCACTGGCCCTACCTCGCGGTCAAGAGCTGGACCGAGAAGAGAGCGGCTTTCGAGAAGCTGGTCGCCTCGGATAGGCTCGGCAAGAACGGCCTCCGAGCCTGCGGCCGAGTTCGGTCAAACGGGGCCAAGGCGGGCAAGAGCCAAGGCGCGAGGACCCAGAGCTACACTCCTGGCCTAGCATGCCCCAAGCGCCCCCTCGAGGGAGTCATGGGCCGACTCGAGGCCTGGTTCAAACGAGAACGCACGCACGGCCACGAGGTCCGCCACAAGACGATCCTAACGAGACTCAAGTACGAGCTCGAGTGGGAGAAAGACAAACAAGAGCACCTCAGGGACGTGAGCCACCCCTTCTTCAACTCCCAGATCCTCGCCCGAGTCACCAAGCGGCTCCAGACCTTCAATATCAACAAACCCTGCCGCAAGGACTCCAAGTGGATCGAGGAGACCGTTATCCCGAGGCTCCACGCAGTCGGACGGAAAGGCCAACGCCTCTCCGAGCAGCGCAACAAGGGCCTTTCCTAGTCCAAGGCCAAGCTGACGCGGGCCACGAGCGACCGCTTCATCCACCTCGTTTCCAGGGGCACGGCCGAGGAACTCGCCATGTTCGTCGGGGACACCGAGAGCTTCATCGAGAACAGGCAAGCCACGAGCGTCGTCGCGGTCGACGCCACCGCGCTGTGGCTCAAGCTCAGGGGCGAGGAGAAGGTCTACCTCCACGCGAACGAGCTCGAGGGTCCTAGCCACAAGGCTCGAATCGAGAAGCTCCGCCGCAAGTTCCGCGAGACGCAGACCGAGGCAGACAAGGCAGCTTGGGAGATGAAGAAAACCAAGTTCTACCAGGAGCACGGCGACCAGAAGGAGCAAGTAGAGCAAGCGTACTCCAGCGCAGGCGACAAGTATCGCCTCGCGATGATCAACATATCGAGCGTCGCGAATTGGTTCGACCCAACCAAGGACCCCAAGTCGAACAAGAAGCGCTCGATCCTGCTAGTGCCCTGTGCAAAGCACTGCAAGATCTCCGATATGGACCTCGAGAGCGGCAAGTGGCTCCGTGACGTCAGTTACGAGCGAAGCGACGGCGAGGCCGAGGTCTTCCGAGCAGGCGAGGACATCGGCCAGATTCTCAAGGGTTGGCGCCAAGCCCTCCTCGAGTTCGACCCCGAGCAGCGCGCCAAGATCTTCGAGCAGATTGACCATCTGGGGCCAGCCTCGAGCTTGGACCGACGAGCTCATCGCGAGCTGGACGATCGACTTTATCCAAGCCAAGCACGGCCAAGCTCTCGCGTTCGCCGACTGTCTCTCGAGCCAGTGGACCGAGGCCGTCACGCTCCGAGCGCGGCTCAAGCAGATCGTCTACGCGCCGATGGCTCCAGACGTGACGAGCTTCCTCCAGGAACCCGACGCGCTCGAGCACTCGCAGCTCAAGGCAACCATTCGCGAGGTGAAGTCCGAGATCCACTGGGCGATCGAGCAAGACTGGATGCAGAAGGTCAAGGCCGAGCCCGAGAAGAACTACATTGTTTTTTTCTCTAACAGAAATAATTCGCTGAGCAATTAATGCTGCAGCTGTGCTGTAGGGTGCTGCAGTAAATAATTCGCTGAGCAATTAATGCTGCAGCTGTAGCTGTAGCTGTAGCTGCGACGAAGCTTTCGCGCGGCGTTTTTTTTTCTGTTTCTTTACGACGCCGGGGGGTCTGGGCCAGGAAGGAAAAAGGAGTTAGAAAGGAATTTGATAAGGGATTTCAAAAATTAGAAAGGAATTCAGTTTTTTTGCGTTAAATTTGTTTTTTTACGACGCCAGGAGGTCTGGGCCAGGGAAGAAAAAGGAGTTAGAAAGGAATTCGATATGAAAATTCAAGAGTTAGAAAGGAATTTTGTTTTTTGGGTTGTTTTGGTGTTTTTAACGACGCCGAGATGTCTGGGCCAGGAAGGAAAAAAAAGAGTTAGAAAGGAAATTGATAAGGAATTTCCAGATTTAGAAGGGAATTTCGTTTTGGGTGTTGTTTTTTTAAAACAAAAAAGAGACGACGCCGGGAGGTCTGGGCTCAGGAAGGAAAAAAGGAGTTAGAAATGAATTTAATACGGAATTTCAAGAGTTAGAAAGGAATTTGGTTTTTGGCGGTGTTTTTTTTGTTTTGTTTTTTACGACGCCGAGAGGTCTGGGCCAGGAAGGAAAAAGGAGTTAGAAAGGAATTTAATAAGGAATTTCAAGAGTTAGAAGGGAATCTCGTTTTTTTTAGATTTTTTTTTTGCGACGCCGAGAGGTCTGGGCCAGGAAAGAAAAAGGAGTTAGAAAGGAATTTCATAAGGAATATCAAGAGTTAGAAAGGAATTTCGCTTTTTTGATTATTTTTGTTTTGTTTTTGGAAAAAACCACACCGAGGGGTCTGGGCCAGGAAGGAAAAAGGAGTTAGAAAGGAATTTAAAAAAGGAATTTCAAGAGTTAGAAAAAAAAATCATTTCCGGTGGCTGTTTTTTGTTTTGTTTTTTACGACGCCGGGAAGTCAGGGCCAGGAAGGAAAACAGGAGTTAGAAAAGAATTTATCAAGGAATTTCAAGAGTTAGAAAGAAAGTTTGTTTGTTTGGGTTGTTTTTTGTTTCATTTTTTACAGCGCCGAGAGGTTTGGGCCAGGCAGGAAAAAGGAGTTAGAAAGGAATTTAATAAAGGAATTTCAAGAGTTAGAAAGGAATTTTGTTTTTGGTGGTGGTTTTTTGTTTTGTTTTTCACGACGCCGAGAGGTCTGGGCCAGGAAGGAAAATGAATTAGAAAAGAATTTAATAAGGATTTCCAAGAGTTAGAAAGGAATTTCGTTTTTTTTTTTTTTTTTTTTTTTTTTTTTTTTTTTTTTTTTTTTTTTTTTTTTTTTTTTTTTTTTTTTTTTTTTTTATTTTATTTTTTTTTTTTGAAATTGTTTTTTTGTTTTGTTTTTTGCGACGCCGAGAGGTCTGGGCCAGGAAGGAAAAATGAATTAGAAGGGAATGTAATAAGGAATTTCAAGATTTGGAAAGGAATTTCGTTTTTTGGGGCTGTTTTTACGCGCCGAGAGGTCTGGGCCAGGAAGGAAAAAAGGAGTTAGAAAGGAATTTAATAAGGAATTTCCAGAGTTAAAAAGAAATTCCGTTTTTGGCGCCGTTTTTTTTGCTATTTTTTTTTTCGCGACGCCGAGAGGTCTGGGCCAGGAAGGAAAAAGGAGTTAGAAAGGAATTTCATAAGGAATATCAAGAGTTAGAAAGGAATTTAGCGTTTGGTAGTTGTTGTTTTTTGTGTTTTTTTTTTTTTTTTTCGCGACGCCGAGAGGTCTGGGGCAGGAAGGAAACAGGGGTTAGACAGGAACTTAATAAGGAATTTCAAAAGTTAGAAAGGATCTTCGTTTTTTTTGGGGCTGTTTGTTTGTTTTGTTTTTTACGACGCCGACAGGTCTGGGCCAGGAAGGAAAAAGGAGTTAACGAGGAATTTAATAAGGAATTTCAAGAGTTAGAAATGAATTTCGTTTTGGTGGTTGGTCTGTTTTGTTTTTTACGACGCCGAGAAGTCTGGGCCAGGAAGGAAAAAAGGAGTTAGAAAGGAATTTAATAAGGAATATCAAGAGTTAGAAAGGAAGTTAGTTTTTCGGTGTTTTTTTTTTGCTTTGTTTTTCTACGACGCCGAGAGGTCTGGGGCTAACTCTTGAATTTCCGTATCAAATTCCTTTCTAACTCGTTTTTTCCTTCCTGGCTCAGACCTCTCGGCGTCGCAAACAAAAAACGCCAAAACAACGCAAAAAAAAAACAAATTTCCTTTCTAACTCTTGAATTTCCTTATCGAATTCCTTTCTAACTCCTTTTTCCCTTCCTGGCCCTGGCTTCCTCGGGCAATTCGGACTCGATTGTCTTTGAGGTTCAGAACTATCTCTGGTATTCAAATTCCTTTCTAACTCAGGAAATTCCTTATCGAATTCCTTTCTAACTTCCCAACTCAATAGAAATGCATAACCAAAATGCTCTTGGCAATATTTCGAGCCTACATTATTAATTCCTGACGCACTTATTGATGTAACTGCATACAGTGCGCACTACAGAAATAATTCCGAAACCAATTAAAGCTGCACTGCAACCAAAAAAAACAATTGTACCCGAGCAATTGGGGCCATACGAGTGCATCTACTGCATCTCCGAGGCGCACAAGCGCTTCCGCGAGAAGAACGCCGAGACCGTCCCACTGCAAGGCACGAAAGCGAACCAGATGCTCGCAGCGAGGCCGGGAGAGGCGGAGGACGAGGAGGAGTGGGAGGAGGAGAGGAGGAGGAGGAGGAGGAGGAGGAGGAGGATGGACGGAGGAGTAGAAGAGGAAGAGGAGGAGGACGAGGAGGAGGAGAGGGAGTCGCTCGGCAAGGAGGAGGAGGAGAAAGAGGAGAACAAGGAAGAGGAAGATCTCGAGCCTTCAGCTTCAACCCCCAGCGAATTCAAGAAAACCCTTCGAGGATTGCCGAGAAGGATCCCAAGATGACCCCAAGCATTTCTTCGATGTTGTGTCAAGCGAAATAAGCAATAATTTGAGATGTCTCAAGCGAAATAGATAATAGTTTGAAGATGTCTCACATGAAATAAGCAATAAGATGAGGATATTTCAAGCGAAATAACGATAGTTTTATGATGTCTCAAGCAATAATTTGAGGATGCCTCCAGCGAAATAAGCAATAGTTTGAGGATGTCTCGCGCGAAACACAATTAGTTCGAGGACGTCTCAAGCGAAATAAGCAATAGTTCGAGGGTGTCTCAAGCGAAATATGCAATAGTTTGAGGATTCTCGAACGAAATACGCAATAGTTTGAAGATGTCTCAAGCAATAATTTGAGGATGTCTCCAGCAAAATAACTGAGCAATCGTTCTCCTCTCCTCTTCTACTTTTCCTCTTCATTTGTTCTTCTCCCTTTTATTTTCATTGTTCATGTTTATATTTTCTTTGTTTTTTTTTTTATTTCTGTATGTTTCTCTTAGTTTTTGTTTCTGTCTGACTCTCTATCTCTTTCTCTCTCTATCTCTCCCCATGCACCCCTGAACTTGTTTATCCCTGGGGTTGATTATCCGCGGAAAGCGAGGCGCGTGAGCTACCCTGCACGAGCACTTAAAAATTCGAATGTTCATAAAGCGCGTGTAAATAAAATTTAATGCATTTGAGCCTTCAGTTTTTGTTTGTTTTATCCTCCGTTCCTCTTCTCTTTATCCTTTTCATTTATTATTCTACTTAAAAAATATATATGTTCTCTCTTTAGGTCCTTCCTGTCTTTTTCTTTCTGATCTCTCTCTCTCTCTCTCTCTCTCTCTCTCTCTCTCTTTCCATGCCCCCCCCCCCCCCCCCCCCCTCTGGACTTTTTTATCCCTGGGGTTGATTATCCATGGAAAATGAAGCACATGAGCTACCCAACACGAGCACTTTAAAATTCTAATTTTCATAAAGCGCTTGCAACTAAAATCTAATGCATTTGAACTTGAGAGTTGTCCTTCTCTTTCTCCTCCTCCTCCGTTTTCTTTTCTTTTTGAATTTCCCCTTTTCTTTTTCATTTCTTACTGTCTCTTTTTATTTTTGTTTTGCATATCGCTTTCTCCATTCCTCCGCCCGCCTGAACTTCATCATCGCCGCGGTTGATTATCCAGGGGCACCGAGGCGGATGAACTATTCCGAGGACGTCAAGCGAAACAAGCATATACTCGAGGATGTCTCAAGCGAAACAAGCACATACTGAAGGATGTCTCAAGCGAAACGATGCGTTTCTTAAGGATGTCTCAAGCGAAAACAGCAATTGCTCGAGGGTGTCTCAAGCGAACCGAGAGGTTCGACGAGGATGTCTCAAGCGAAACGAGTGATTCGTCGAGGATATCTCAAGCGAAACAAATAGACGAGGATGTCTCAGAGGATAAGGAGGAGGAGAAGGAGGAGGGAAGAGCCGCGGCGAGGCCGACCGAGCAGACCGAGCTGAAGGTCGTCACAGGCGAGGAGCCGTGGAGCTACCCCACCGAGCCTGGCCGAGGCGTCGAGCCGAGACTGGCCAAGGAGAGACTCGACGCGGTTGCGAGCTGGCCCGAGAACGCCCCCCCGATTCCCGACTGGAGCGCGCTGGACGGCGAGTGCTTCCGAGTCGAGGACTTGCCGAAGGACTACGAGGACGACGAGAACCCCTGCCTCCTCGAGCATGCAGAGCTACACCTCGAGCTCACAGACGAGCCCGCGAAGTTGCTCAGGAAGGCCGCCCGAAGAGCGCATCCAGGAGATCCAGTTCCCGCGCGCCCCACCACGGACTCGAGTGCGCCACCGCGAATCACCGCAAGAACAAGTGGGTCAAGGAGCAAATTCCGAGCCGTGCGTGGGCAGCTAGCGGCCAAGTGGAAAAAGGCGAAGCGCAACCAGGAATGGCCGAGACGCCCTCGACAGCAAGAGCCGAAGCGTCGCCAAGGGAAGGCTCTCGGGGCGAGCCCCCAGAGCGGATGGGGACTCCGCAGGAAGTGTCCACAAGCAGAAGGGTAAAGGCCGAAGCGGAAACCAGAGCGCCCAGGACAGAAGAGAAGCCAAGCGGGCCTCAAGGAGTGCAAGGTCTCGCCCTGGCACGGCGAGAGCATCCGCGTTCTCAACAGGAGTGCGTCCACGAGGTGAGGCGCGGGAGAATCTCCAACGTCTGGAGCGTCATGGACACCGATGGCGAGTGCCAGTTCGAGTGCTCGAGTCGGGATATCGGGTGGAGAACGTCGGCGATCTTCCAGATCCGCTCCATGCCAGGCTCGAGGTCCAATGGGGCGCGAGCGGAAGCCGGCAGAAGGCCAGCGGAAAAGCCGAGCGGAAGTTGGCGCAAAAACCGAGCGGGAAAGGGAAGCTCCGCCGCGGAAGCCGAGCGGAAGGAGCAAAGCGGTAAACCGATGCGGAGTTCCCCCCCACGTTCGGCGCCTCGAGGTCCTGGGAGGTTTCGCGGCGAGGAGTTACAGGGCGGAAAAAGGCCCCACCCCGCCAGATGATTACCGAACCCCTGCGGGAAGGCCAGTTGTGCGCACCTGAGCTGGCCAAGGCACGACTAAGGCCTCAACCAGCTGCGAGTTCGTCGAGAAGAACATGACCCTCGAGCTCGGCACGATGGAGGCTTTCATTGGCGAGATCGCGGAACGAGTTGGCCAGCCGCCAGGCGTCGAGCTAATCGAGCCGATGATTGCTGTTCTCTGGGCTCGAGAAGACCATGGCGACGACGCGGCCACCGCCGAGGCGCAAGAGGAGCAGAAGGCCTGGCGCGAGAGGGGTCTAGAACCGCCAAGGTTCTGCTTATCTGCGTCTGGTCCGACAACCCGATGCACTACACGTACCTCAAGGTGGCCGAGGAGGAATTCCAGGACGTGGCCATCGAGCACCGAGACTCTCTCAAGGTGCCGTCCGAGTCCGCCAAGGAGGCGGCCACGAGAATCCTGCGCAAGCTCTTTGGGCCTGAGGTGGAGCGCCCCCTCCGAGCAACTCGAGATACCAAGTGGATGGGTGGTCCCGCGGATTGTGGGTGGCGAGGTGGTTCGAGCGCGCCCTGCGCGAGCTCCGCGGCGAGGGCCGCCAGCCGCCAAGCAGCATCAGCGACATCTGCGCCCGAGGTAACGAGTGGACCGAGAAGCTGAAGAACGCGAGCGACGCCAAGCCCAAGGGCAAGGCCAAGGCCA
>CAUYUJ010001481.1:110000-119026 GCA_963575745.1 Prorocentrum cordatum | reverse complement strand
CTACTACTACTACTACTACTACTACTACTGCTGTTGCTGCTGCTGCTGCTGCTGCTGCTACTCCTACTGCTACTCCTACTGCTACTACTACTACTACTACCACTGACTACTGCTACTACTTACTACTACTATTACGACGACGACTACTACGACTACTACTGCTACTACTACTTCTGCCACTACTACTACTACTAGTGCTACTGTTACTACTACTACTACTACTACTACTACTACTACTACTACTACTACTACTACTACTACTACTACTACTACGACTACTACCGGCTACTACGACTACTATGACAACTCGACTACTACGACTACTACCACTACTACTACTACTACTACTACTACTACTACTACTACTACTACTACTACTACTACTACTACTACTACTACTACCACTACCACTACTACTACTACCACTACCACTACCACTACCACTACTACTACTACTACTACTACTACTACTACTACTACTACTACTACTACTACTACTACTACTACTACTACTACTACTACTACTACTACTACTACTACTACTACTACTACTACTACTACTACTACTACTACTACTACTACTACTACTACTACTACTACTACTACTACTACTACTACTACTACTACTACTACTACTACTAGCTCGCTGGTCCTGCCCGCATAATCACAATGACCATGTATATCGCCCGACCCCTTGTCGGCCTCTAGGCGTGCGAGATTCTGCGCCCCCATAAGCCACAACAAGGACTCCCAAGCCGACAACGGACTACCCCCGCAGGTCCCGGACGGACCTCATCAGCAAGATCTAACCACACACACCACTGCATAGAAAACAAAAGGTCAAACGCATTCTCCTCCTCCTCCTCCTCCTCATCTTCCTCACGTCAAGAAGAGGAGGAGGAGAAGGAGGAGTAGGAGAATAATGTCGGCGGAGGAGAAGGCGGAGGAGGAGGAGGAGAAAAAGGAGGAGGAGGAGAAGGAGGAGGAGGAGGAAGAGATGCATCCTATTCGTTAGGAAAATCGGCCCTGGGGCTGCAGACGTCCTCCTTGCGCCGGACAGGACCCCCGAAAACCAGAGGGGGGTGAAGACGATATCCACTCGAAATGAAACCCTGGACTCCTATTGGATTCCGCTCGACGCCGTTTCCTCATCCTCACCTTTCTCCATCTATTTATCTTACCCCTCCTCCGCCTCATCCCCCACAGAGGCACCAAGGACCCCCCAAGAGCCCCTGGGGAAGGGAGATAGAGAAGGAAGCGAGACCTGAGCCAACAAGGAATACAAGGTCGGCGGATGTGGCGCAAGCCTGTAAAATTGCAAGAATTTCACGGGTTTCCATGATCGACGTACCAGACACGGTGTTTTCAAAGGGTTCAGGACTATACGGGCACAACAGTTATGTTGATTCGCTGTGTTGAAGTCCCCCAAATGGCGTTCTGGCACGATTCTGGATCGTCAAGACGCAGCAGTCAGGTTGATACGTGGCGTTGAAATCCCGAGAACAATGTTTTGGCACGCTTCAGGATCGTCACACGGTTGTCTTCCAACGAGGCAGTTCCCTCAATGGAAATGACCCGTTGTAGGGGCCTATGAATAGGGAGCTTGGGGGGGAGGGTTCACTTCAGCATCGTTGATGACTCTTGGGTTTCCACTGGTCCTCCACCTTCTCCTCCTCCTCCTCATCCTCCTCCTCCCTGCCTCCCTCCCTCCCTCCCTCCCTCCCTCCCCCCTCCCTCCTCCCCCCCCAGCTGCCGTCCCGGCCCGAGGCTTGTGGGTTGCAGGTACACAGGGTACCTGCGAAGCCTCCGGGACTGCCGCTAGACGCGCCGACCCGCCATCCCGCGTCAGGCCGGCCGTGCCCCCGACAGGGCCGCCAGCCCACCGGCACCGCCACGCGGCGACCGCCCCAACCAGCGTGGCATCGCAGGCTCCGCGCCAAGAGAGGGATTGCTCGAGCCTTCCTCCGTGTCGCGGCAGCTCGTGAGATCCTAGCTAGACATCACAGTGCCATGTCGACTCCGACACGACGCACGCCAAGCAGACCCAGAGGACCCAACCCGCCCAAGTACAAGTTCTGGGAATGCAAGGACTGCCAGCGCACCAATCCAGCCAGCAGCAGAATATGTCGATTTTGTGAGCCCGTGGCTACGCCATCGACAGCAACATCGCAGTCAGATGAAGCAGACGAAGAAGCTCGCCCATGGCGCCAGCAGTTACGCACAGGCAAGCCCCAATGGAACAACAACACGTGGCAGAAGAATGACTTCTGGTGGCAGACAGCTTCGTCAGGTGGTCGACCACCTCGCTCCCGCTCAGCACAAGCCCCTGTCCGCCACGTGCCAGCAGAAGATGCACCGCCACTTCCTCGTCCCGCACTCCCAGAAGAAGCTCAGAAGCACCGGCTATGGTTGCCGATGCCGAGGAAGCCCAAAGAGGTCAAAGCGCACAGAGACCAGCTCAAGATCAGCCTTGACGCGTTAGAAAAACAAATTTACAGCGCCTACTCCATGGGCGCGCGCACAGCTCGCATCAGCGAGCTGGAGTCAGACTACGCCGTCACCCTCTACATGGTCATGTATGCCAGGGACTCCAAGACGCGCACCCAGCAGCAGCAGGCCTACGTCGACCGCATCCGCAAGCGCCTGAGTGACGCCCAGAAGGCAGAGGACGAGGCTCTCGAAGCCCACAAGTCCGCAGTCGCCCTCACACACTCGCTCTCAGAAGATGTGCAGAAAGCCGAAGAACTACTGCAGCACTTCGAAGAGCTAGAGGCCAAGGAGGAGGCCGCTCAGAGGGCGGCCGACGCCGAGGACGAAGAAGACATGACCATGACCGACCGCCCGGAGGACAGCTTCCGCCCAGGCGGCAGGGAGGAGCCTGCGCCCCGCCTGGCCGCCCCCCACTCGGAGGCGTCCACTGCGGCGCCAGCGGCCACCGAGTCATCACCCCATTCCGCGGTGGCCTGCTTGGCGGCAATGCAGGCCAACAATGCAGCCCTGACCCAGCAGGTCACGACGCTCGCGGCACAGATGACAGCGATCACCACAGCCCTCGCCTCCCTGCCAGGCTTACAACTTCAAGGACCAGCGCCACTGCCAGCTCATGTACAGGCAGTACCCGCAGCAGTACCCGCCGATGGCGCCCCACCGCTCCAGGCTCCGTCTGGAGGCATGCTGCCACCCCAGCGCACAGTTGCTCCAGGCCCCCAGCCCTGGCCAGCTCCACCAGAGACAGCCGCTGAGTCAGCAATCGTGACCGTGCCGCCGAAGAAGCCCGCACGCCAAGCCGCAGGCCGACCAAGCAGCCGCAGCGCTGGAGGAGCCGCGCCTAAGACCGCAGGCCCAGGAGCCAGCGGCAGTGCAGGCTCGCGCGGAGGAGTCCTGAAGAGCGCATTCGAGAAGGCCCGTCGGCAACAGGCAGCCGAGACTTTGCCAGTGGGTGACTCTGATGACGAGGACACAGCCGCGGCCAAGCAGCAGCAGTACCAGCAGGACCAGATGGAGCTCGACCCGGCCGCAGCTGCCGCCCATGCCCACGGAGAAGAAGATCCGCCCAGTGTGCGGCCAGCTCATGAGGAGCAGCCGAACTGACAAACAACTATTTTTCGTGCCGGCGCGAGTACCACTCTCGCGTCTCAGGGATTTCAAAATGCAGACGACCAGTGCCCCACTCCCCCTGAGGTCATGGGTACGGTTATAGGCCTCTCGGAAAGCCCCCTTCCCGACCTAGGCCCCACCAAAGAGCTCCTGCAGCACCAATGGGATATCCCTATCTGTAAGGACCTCCTCAGTTACTCCCAGTTCTGGCATTCCGCTACGACAGCAGGCCTGTCAGGTCTACTTACGTCCGACCCAGGCATCCCACCTCTGCGTATCGACATCTACACAGATGGGTCTGGGGGTGGTTTCAAAAACTGGGACGGGGACACGTGCCCACCTGCGTGGGGTTTTGCTATTTTTGCATCCGCCCCAAACCATCGCTGGCTTATTGGATTTCAGGGCGGCCCTCTCAGGGCAGCTGCAGAAGCATACCCACCGTCATTGCATTCTGCTATGGCAGAATATGAGGCCGCCATTTGGGCTGCCGCGTGGCTTATCCGCTACCTCTCCTCCACACCCACCTCACCCATGGTATCCATACATACGGATAACATGCAAGTGATCAACAGCGCGGCGTTGGGAGCCACTATGGGGCAACTGTCAGACCTCAAGAAGACCCTCGATGGCCTGGTACAGGTACTCACACGCACATGCACGCGTTTCTACTGGGATCACACACCGGGACACAGCGACCACCCGTGGAACGAGATGGCCGACACAGTTGCTAGACTCGCTAGTATGTCTCTCCTCCTTCCGACCCCAGACGTGCAGTGGCGTGCTCAGCTTGATCTGCCATGGCACCAACAGGCACTGCAATGGCTGTGGCTAGAATATTTATCTTGTGATCAACGTGCACAGTATCCCGCCTCAGGTGGCACACCGATGCGAGTTGGCAACGCAGCTGCCACCTCCCTTCAGCAAGGCATACCACAGCCACGTGCAGTAGCAGGTCCCGACACACCACAGTATCCTACATTCTGGGTGGCTGCAGCTAACGTCCTCACACTACATCCCAGTATGTGGTCTAATGCACCAGACACGTACGGTCCCGGTCCTGGACGTGTCATGCAACTTGCGGCCTCTTTTGCGGCCCAACGGTACCTCCTGGTGGGCACCATGGAAACCCGCCTTCGGGCCCACAAAACACAGAATGTTGGGGACTATCTTGTCTTTCACTCCTCAGCTACGCCAGCAGGGACTGAGGGATGTGCGCTTTGGGTACACCGCAAGCTCGAATATATGCCAGGTTACACCATCACACAAGATATGTGCCGTGTTTTACATGCAGAACCCACCCGTCTGGTGGTTGCTGTGCGTGGTACTGGTCTATCGATCAATGTGCTGGTGTTTCACGCGCCTCACTCACGTGCTGGAGGCACGCTCGCCACAGCCGAGGTGAAGCTGGCAGAGTGGTGGCGAGCCACCACAACCCTGGTACAGCAGACGCGTCAGGGAGCCGAACATTTGATCACCCTAATCGATTCCAACGCTGCCCTGGGAAGCCTCACCTCCTCCGCCGTCGGCTCCGAGGAGCCCGAGACCGAAAATGTGCCCGGCCTCCACTTCCACAAGTTCCTCCTCACTACGGAACAATGGGCCCCCTCCACCTTCTTGCCTTCCTACAGTGGGCTCTCGGGGTCCTGGTCAGCACCCAAGGGAGATGCTAAGTCCAAGCGTCGCGACTATGTCACAGTCTCGGACCCTGTCGCTGTACTCAGACAGGGAGTGGATGCAGTTGTCGACCTCACGGTCACCAACGAGGATCATCAAGCAGTAGGTGCGCATCTTATGCTCCCGCCATCTGCATACATACAACAGCGTACGGTGACACATCGTGTGCCGCACGACCCCGCACTCTATCGGGACCCCCAGGCTCAGGCCCTCTTCAAGGAGCTCCTCAGCGAAGCCCCATGTGTTGACTTCGACACGCACAGCACGGATCACACGCACATCATCGACGAGCACGTGCGGTGGGCTATGCAACAAGCGTTCCCCGTCCGAGCCACCTCCAGGGGCACTACACCCAGGCAAAACTGGATCCAAGCCGATACTTTGGAAGCTGTTGACCACCGCACGCTCTGTATGCGCACGGTTCGTCAGTTGCGGGTCTTACTCATGAGGGCCACACGCGCGCTCTGCTTTCTCGCGTGGGCACAGTTTACACACGACGGACGGCACATGGACATGTACTTCTTTGGTTCTCCCATCACTGGTACGCCGCCGCCCCCCGCACCACTGGTACAGTTTGTGCAGCGAAGTGTTACGCATTACGAGTACGTGTACGATATGACGACATACACCCTGCAGGTATCAGCCAATCTACAGGGGCAGGACAACTCCAGGAGACATCGGGCTAAATGGCTCAGATGCGCAGTCCACGCGACGGGACCAAGGCAAGGCTGTTTCAACACTCTCTTCGCCAATGTCCCAGAGCAGCTCAGCTACCAACGGGGGCTGTCTATCCAGCAGTTTTGCAAGACCGTCATCGAGCATCTCCCACGCACGCAGCGCAAGTCTCTTGCCATGCGCGAGCTTCTCAAGTTACACAGCACATTTGTGATCAAACAAAGATCCAAGGATAATGCCACCGCGTACTACGAGCAGCTAGCCACACAGTTACAGTCGGAATGGTCCAAACATCAGACAGACAAAGTCTTTGCGACGCTGAGACGTATGGGGGCTGGCTCCAAAAAGCGACTTATGCTACGGTCTCTCCCGGTTGTCCGACATCCCGACGGGACCCCGGCGACCACTACCCTGGAGGCGGCCAATGTTTGGCTGAAGCACTTCGGTACCGAGGAGCTCAGCGCCATCGTTCCAGCGGAGCAGGCGCAGAGCATCTTGGACTCACTGCCGCCTCTCCCTCAGGACCTAGTGTGCAACATTACGGCTGTCGAGGCCTTCGTTCCTACTTTAGCCGACTTTCAGACAGCATGCCGCAGGACGCGTGCGTCGGCTCCCGGCTTGGACGGGCTATCAGGACAGCTCGTCGCAGCTTTCGGTGCAGAGATAGGCAAACTTTACTTTCCGATCGTGACTAAGGCCATTACACGACTCGAGGAACCTACACAGTGGAAAGGAGGCATATACTGGAACATTTGGAAGAGGTCTGGGGATCCCTCGTGGCCAGTTTCATCCAGAGCAGTTATGGTGTCGTCGCAGATCGGCAAAAAGTTTCGCGCCCTGGTCCGCACACCACTTGTTGACATCTTACCACTGGTTGCAGGGGACTCGCAGTACGGGGGCATCGCGGGTCGGGGCGTAGACCTGGCGGGTTTAGCGATACGTACCCTGCAGAACCTTGCCGAGTCGCAGGGCACGTCCCTCATGCTCCTGCTCGTTGATGTGGTGCAGGCCTTCTACAAATCAGTACGTCAGTTGGTTATGGCCTCATGTCACACGGTCGAAGATCTCGCCATGCTTCTGCACACTACTGGGCTCCCACCTTCAGCCCTGCACAGGTTACTCGAGAGGCTCAGATGTCAGCCCCCAGCCCTCCAGAAGGCCTCCATCAGTCCACACTTGCAGGCGCTCATCGCATCATCGTACCACGGATCATGGTTTACTTACCCAGGGTCCGACCTTATCGCGCTTTCGACTTTCGGGACGGTGCCAGGCCAACCATTAGGGGACGTCGTCTTCAATTTCATCATGGCTGAGTGTACTCACTTAGCCAATCAACGTCTGCAAGCCCTACAGCTTTCCACCCAGGTCCCAGTGCTTCCAGGGGCCTCCTTAGCGCAGCTTATACACCACGAGCCTGTCGGCACCAAACCCGCCCTGGAGATCTGTTTCTTTGACGACGGAGCCTTCGCAGTCTTAGGGCCGCCGCGCTGGCTGATCAGCACAGCCGCCGACGTTGCAGGCATTGTTGCGTCCAGCTTCGCGGAGCGAGGCTTGCGCCTCAACTTTAAGAAAGGGAAGTCCGAGCTGCTCTTCCAGTTCTGGGGTAAACAGTCTAAGGTGGCCCGACTGGAGCTCTGGAAAACTCGTCAAGGGGTCTTTCATGTACATTCCGACAGTGCTGGAGATTTCACCATACATGCGGTCCGACAATACCCCCACTTAGGTACTATCATCGACGAGCGGGGAGCGACGGGGCCAGAAATCGCACACCGCATTGCAGGTATCTCCCAATCATCTCAGATTTTAAGGCGCCGTGTCTTCCCCAGTGTGCCGCACGAGGCCAGCGCCACCGCCATGAAGATGAGGTTTGTAGATGCGCTCATTTCCTCCTCTCTCTTACACAACGCTGGCACATGGATCAATATTGAGCACGGCGCACACAAAGTACTTCGTACCAACATACTTATGAGATATCGCGCAGCAGCAGGTTTGCAGAGATATGACGAGCACGCTGTTCCTGACTCTGAAGTTTTAGCCCACGTGGAACGGTCGGACCTTGACGTCCAGCTACGCGTGCATCGGTTACGCTTGCTGGGACGAGTGCTTCACTACGGATCCGACCTTCTGCTCGGTATGCTCGCGCACGTGTATCGCCTCATGCTCTCACTGCGCACCACGCCTCTTCAGCCACAGCACGCGCGGCAGCACGCCAAGACTACATGGCTGCATCACGTATTGGACGATCTCAGATGGCTCCGCACAGTTACAAAATCGTTCCAGGATTTCCCGGACCCTGCAGACAGCTTTCACCCGTGGGAACAACACATTCGGAGATCCATTACTTCCTGGAGACGTCAGCTGAGAGCAGCGCAGATTGGAGCAGCACAAGCCGCCGCCCGCCAGGCATTAGCAGTACGAGCAGAGCGCATCTTTTTCCAGTGCGCTCGGGAAGGAGGCTTCCCACTTCCAGTTTCACATCCTGATCATCCCTTGCGGGCTGCCGACCGACCGCCAGCACAACAATATATATGTCCTTGGTGCCACATCACTTACTCTAAGGTTGCAGCCTTACGACAACACATCATACGTACACACTTTACCATGGTCCAACACGTGGAAAGGGTTATGGGGGACAAAGCAGTATGTCGAGCATGTTCCATGGAATTCGCATCACGCCGACAACTTCGCAATCATTTGGCATACGACGCAGCCCGCTGCTGTTTAGCACATCTCTTGCACGGAGCTCAGATGACGGCCGACGAGGCCGAGCAAGCTGCAGCACGTGACCGTCAGGCATGCGCCGACCAGCGTCGTGCCGGGTTGGGCAGATGGAGATCAGCCTACCCAGCAACCACTACAGTATGCGACGACGGTCTGATTTGGGAAGCAGCTGAAGTCTTTGCCTTATACGATGAGGACGAAGCCAAAGAGCTCCTCAGAAGTGCCTTCTATGAGCTTACCCCCGAGGCCCAAGAGACCCTGGAGGAGATCTGGCGCCCCCCCAGAGTTCAGAACGATCCAGATGAACCACCAGAGGCCCAATTCTCGGACAGACATTATCTTTTCCGCCCGCAGGACTT
>CAUYUJ010001481.1:57500-105000 GCA_963575745.1 Prorocentrum cordatum | reverse complement strand
ACCAAGACGCCCCCCCACGCGGTCCAGGAGGGCCGCGAATCGTTGGAACATCCACCCCAGACGCTGGCGATGGTCCCCAGACGCTCTCCGCAGCCTCCAAGACACCCCAAGGTGCCCCGAAGATGTGCCCCAACAGGGTCCTCAAACGCAAAAATGGCCCCATTTCCTTCGTAAAACGTACATTTTTAGCAAACTCGTTTTCCCGCCTGTCCGACGCTCCAAGACGGCCTATGACGCCCCCGAGGTCGCCCCAGGACGGCTCAAAAGCCCTCCAAGAGGGCCCCCACACTGCCCCTGAGACGCACCCGACACGGCCCAAGGCCGCCTGAAAACGAGCCCACGAGAGGGCCGGGAGGGGGACCACGATCCAAAAGGCAACCAGGCCCTCAGGAGCTCCCCGGAAGTCCCCCTAGACCCCCCAAAACGAACCAATGAGGCCCAAAAGGCGCCCCAAGAGACCCCAAAACGGCGCCCAAGAGGCCTCCAACCTGCACTCTTCCTCCCCCCCTCCTCCACCACCAGTTTCTGCTCCCACCCACCCCCCTCCTCTCTTTCCCACCCCCCAAACTAGCCACTCGTCATCATCTGCGCCCTCATCCCCATCCCCGTCCTGATGCCCATGGAGGCCCTCATCGTCGCACCTCTCCTTTCCCTCTAATTACGTGCACAGATCTATCCTCAACAAGCCGTCCCCGAATAAAACCGGAACGACGCCCTTGTGAACAGAAACCCCCTCACCTGCATCAGAGACCCGATCCCCATCCTCATCCCCTTCATCACCGCATCAGCGCACCCCTCCTACCCCGTTGCGTCAGCATACCTGCCCGGGAAAACCCGCCCCGAATTTGCCGGCCCAACGGGCCAGAGGCGTGCTAAGATCTCCGGTAACTGGTAAACAGTATTTCTGGTTCGCGCGCGCGGGGCGGCCCCTGGGGGTCCCTGGATCAAAATTACCCCGAGAGGAGCCTGGGACACGCCCGGGACACGCCCGAGACACGCACGGGACACTCCCCCAGATCCTCCAGGATCGCCCCAAGAGGGCCCCAAGAGGCCCCCAACACAATCCAAGAGAGGTCCGAGACGCCCGAGCATCGCTCCACGGCGCCCAAGATGGCCTCCAGACGGCCCAAGAGGTCTCCAAGATGACCCAACAAGCCTCCAAGATGCCTCAAGAGGCCACCAGGAGCACTCCCAAGAGGGCCCCAAGAGGCAAAAATCAATGCTATCTCTTAGGTCTTGGACAGATTTGGGCGTTTCAACCTTTTCGGTTCCCCGACGCCCCTAAACGGCTCAAGAGGCCTCCAAGATCGCCCCAAGAGGGCCCAAGAGGCCCTCAAAAGGGCCCCAAGACGGCCCAAGACGGCTCCAAGACGGCCCCAGAGGCCTCCAAGACGGCCCAAGAGGGCCCCAAGAACGCCCCCAACACGGTCCAAGAGAGGTCCGAAGATCGCTCCACGACGCCCAAGATGGCCTCCGGACGGCCCAAGACGTCTCCAAGATGGCCCAAGAAGCCTCCAAGATGCCCCAAGAGGCCTCCAAGAGAACTCCCAAGAGGGCCCCAAGAGGCAAAAAACTGTGTTTTTCCCTTGGTTTTGGACAGATTTATCGACAACTACACAGCTCCCGACGCCGCAGCTCCACACTGCAAACGACCACTCGGACAGGCGACCACGGTGCGACATTATGGGCCGGCGGAATGAGCGAAGCTATTAAATAAAACCAGAACGACGTCCTTACGAGTACCACATTCCCTCGGCGAAATCTCATCTCTCTCTCCCGTTGTCCACCTCCTCCTCATCATGCCCATCCTCCTCCTCCTCCTCCTCCTCCTCCTCCTCCTCCTTCTCCTTCTCCTTCTCCTTCTCCTTCTCCTTCTCCTACTACTACTACTACTACTACTACTACTACTACTACTACTACTACTACTACTACTACTACCACTACACAACCACCACCACCACCCACCACCACCACCACCACCACCACCACCACCACCACCACCACCACCACCACCACCACTACTACTACTACTACTACTACTACTACTACTACTACTACTGACGTTTGTGCTGCCCTCCCACCCCCTCCGCCAGCCCCTCGCCCTCATCCGCATCCGCAACCCCGTCCCTACCCTCATCCCCCTGGCGCCCTCTTCATTGCACCTCTTCTTGCCCTCGACGTCGGCGCGTCTGCCCCAACAAAAAACGCCCCTGAGAAAAACCATAACGACGTCCTTATGACAACCCATCCCCGCACCCGCATCCGCAACCCTAGCCTCATCCTCATCCCCCCCCCGTCACCTTACCATCACACGCCTGCGCCCCCTGTACGTCAGCATACCTGGCCAGGAGAAGCCGCCCCGAATAAAACCAGAACGACGTCCTTGTGAAAGCCAGCCCCGTCGGCGAAATCCCACATCTGTCTCCCTCTTTCCACCTCCTCCTCCTTCTCCTCCTCAGCGCGTCCCTCTTCCTGCTGGGGTTCCTGCTCCCATCCCTCCCCCTCCGCTGACCCGCCGTCTTCATCCGCATCCCCCACCCCGTCCGCACCCTCATCCCCCTGACGCCCTCTTCATCGCACCTCTCCTTGCTCTCTACGTCGGCACGTCTGCCCTGCAGACGTTGCCACGGAATAAAACCAGAACGACGTCCTCATAAGGACCAGCCCCTGCACCCGCACCCCAAACTCAAGCCCCATCCACATCCCTGCGTCGCCTCGTCATCGCACGCATCCGTCCCTGGAAAAACCACACGGTTGTAAACCACAACGACGTCCTTACGAAAGCCAGCCCCTCCTTGCCCGCCTGCTCGATCACATGATAGACCCAAACATGTCGGCCCACAAGAGTTTCCGATAACCACTTGCGGCGGGAGCGGAAACGATGTCCAAGGTTGCACTGGCACGTGTTCACGGGCGATCATGGGGAATCTGCCAGCGACGATTTCGACAATTCGAACCGCGCATACGCCGCAAACACCCCATCAGCACACCGGGCACAAAGGCGCACCGACACGCAACACCCATGCGCAAGCAATTACGTTATTTTCACGATACGTCTCTGTGTTTTGCTGAATGCTGGCGGCGTGCCCGCGGTGCGCCTGCGTCGCGGCGCTCGCGAACGTGCGTTTCCAATGGCAACGCCCCTGCACAAACGATAGCTCGGTAACGCGACAGGAGAACTTCTAAACGCAGGCCATGCAACAAGATCCCTGGCGTCCATATCGAGAATTCGTCAAAGTCATGTTTATTGTACATTTTGGAAGCATTTCCATTTTGCAAACATGAACTCAAGAAACACGCGCCCCTACCAGATGGTTCTTCCGCCCCTACCAGATGTGCAGTCGCCCACCCATCAGAGCCCCCGCCCCCGATCAAGCTCTCCTTTGTCTCCCCACCCCCCACCCAGCCGTCCTCTTGCAATCAAAATGCGCCCGCTTCCCCCCTCAAAACACGAAATACATATGGGGTGTGAGCGATGGCTTCCGTCACTCTCTCCTCGCTCTGATCCCTTGCGCCCGGAGCCCCCCGCAAAACGCCCCAAGCCCCGTGGACATCTTTGAAAAATGCGAGCGTTCCCTGCGTCAAAACACACACGAAACATATCCGATTGCAGTGCTACCCCCCGCCACTCCTCCGCCCCCGTGATGTCTTGGCCACCGGATCTTCTCAAAACGCACCCGGTGCCCCTATGTTCGACAAAATTGCGGGCGTGTCGCGCTTCAAAATACAATCGGGAGCTTTCGATGTCGGCGATGGTCGTCGTCAACCCCCACGCCCGGCCCCCGCGAAACCAACACCCAACAGCTTGAACGTTTCCTGCGTCAGCGACAACGGGAAAAGACTGCTTGGCGATCCTGCGAATCGGAGGTATGCAGCGAAAAGCTGCGCACCGCCGTTAGGAATTCCACCTATCCACAACAAATTGGGTCGGCGGATGTGGCGTCATCCTGGAGAATCAACCTAGAGCAAATCCACAATGCCCTTTCCATCCAGGTCTACAAGAGGGCGGGTTTCCAGGACGCAGAACGTAAGGCCATCCACTCCAATACGCACCTGGAGACCTGAGCGAAAGCTCCAAAGCGTGCCCCGCAAGGAGCGGGAGGGCCCGAGAGAGGCGCCGGGCTTGTGCGCGACCGCCGTCGCATTACGTCGAACAAGCGCAGGGAACCGAGCCCCTCTTGGAGCCCCGTTCCTGAGACCAGCCGCCCTCATCGACAAAACGAACCCGCGCGTCCCAAATCTGAGGGAACACCAGGGGGGCTCGCCGCCAAAAAGGTAGCGGAACGCGTGCAAACCAAAGGAACGACCGAGCCCCTTTTGGGAAGCAAGCGTTCCTTATTCAAGCTGGACCCTGTACATACTCCACGCCACCAACGAGTTCGGCAACGTTGTGGGGCCGAGCGGGGCATTGCCACTGCGACGGCACCTCGCGGGCACGATGACCACGAGGGGAGCAAGCATCGTACGTCCGCACGGCGACAACTTGGTCTTTGAGCTCCGCAACCTTCACACGACCGCGCAGACGCGAGCAAGACTGCACTAGAATAAGAACGAGATCGACCCACAAACCCGGAAAGGAATCTGAAAATGTAAGGCATGGCAACGCTTCCAAGACACCTGATTGGGCGACGGGCAACTGCAATGCTAAGTGTATCGATCTTGACGTACCGTGCCGAGAGCTGTGCTGTGCTGCACCGTGTTGAATTGCGATGTGCCATGCCGAGATTGTGCCCGATAACGTTGTGGATCGAGTCCTTATTTGCATCCGAGTCCTGACCGGAACTGATCTGGATCTGAAGCTCGAGCTGCCTGAGCAGAAAGTAGCTGCCCCAACGCTAATTGACACGGGGACATGCCAGGAGGACGCGCCGCCGCGGAGCGTCCCAAACGACGCACAATGCGACGTGCCAGGGGACGTGCCATGGGGACGCACCGCGGGACGTGCCAAAGGGACGCGCTACGGAACGTGCCAGTGGACGTGCCACGGGACGTGCCAAGGGACGCGCCGCGCGACGTGCCAGGGGGACTCGCCACGGGACGCGCCACGGAACGTGCCAAGGAACGTGCCAAAGTGCAATAATGACTGTATCGATCTTGATGTACCGTGCCGAGGGCTGTGCTGTGCTGCGCCGTGCTGAATTGCGATGTGCCATGCCGCGGTTGTGCTCTATAGTGTTGTGGATCGAGTCCTCCGTTGCATCCGAATCCTGACCGAACTGATCTGAATATTAAGCTCGAGCTGCCTGAGCACATAGTAGCTGCCCCAACGCTAACTGTAGTGGGACATGCCAGGAGGACGCGCCGCGGAGCGTCCCAAACGACGCGCCAGGCGACGTGCCAGGGGACGTGCTATGGGGACGCACCGCGGGACGTGCCAAGGGAACGCGCTACGGAACGCGCCAATGGACGTGCCACTGGACGTGCCAGGGGACCCATGTGCTTTCAAGCTTGCCCCGCCCTGGGGCGTTAGGAACCCATGCGTGTTCACGTACATCCCGCCCTGGGGCGTTCGGAACCCATGTGTTTTCACGTTTGTCCCGCCCTGGGGCATTAGAGCCATGCGGTTTCGCACTTGCTCCGCCCTGGGGCGTTAAGAGCCGATGCGTTTTCAAACTTGTCCCGCCCTGGGGCGTTTTAGGAACCGATGTGTTTTCACGCTCTTCGGGGGGGGGGGGGGCGAAAAAAAACCCAAACACAGACCCAAAACAGAAAAGGGCCTCCTGGGGCCTCCTGGGGCCGCCTCCTGGTGGTGGTGGGGGGGGGGGGGGGGCGAAAAGCGCCGGCCCGAAAGCTTATCCCAGCACAGAACAATGTTCGTGGAGCCCCGTGAAGCCTCCTGGAGCCTCCTGCCGCCCCATGTTTCGCGGCGCGCGCGCGGATCTTCGAGACCTTGTTAGAATACAGTTTCAGCCACAACGTCCAGCTCGTTTCTCGTACCTCGCAGACGCTGCCCGCCATCCGCCAACGAGCATCCCCGCGCGCCCCGCCACCCCGTGTTTCGCGGTGCGCTTGCGCGGATCTTCGAGAAGTTCTTACAGACACAGCTTCGGCCACAACTCTCAGCTCGCTTCTCGTACATCGCAGACGCTGCCCGCCATCCGCCGACAATCATCTCCGTGCGCTCCGCCACCTCATGCTTCGCGGCGCGCGCGCAAATCTTCGAGACCGTCTGACCTATACTGTTCCAGCCACAACGTCCAGCTCGCTTCTCGCACCTCGCACACGCTGCCCGTCATCCACCAACGAGCATCCCCGTGCGCCCCGCCACCCCATGTCTCGCGGCGAGCGCGCGGATCTTCGAGAACTGATTACAAGTACAGCTTGAGCCACAACGTCCAGCTCGCTTCTCGTGCCTCGAAGACGCTTCCCGTCATCCGCCGACGACCATCCCCGCGCGCCCCGCCACCCCATGTCTCGCGGTGCGCACGCGGATCTTCGAGACCTTCTAACACGTACCGTTTGAGTCACAACGTCCAGTTCGCTTCTCGCACCGCGCAGACGTTCGCCGTCATTCGCCAACGAGCATCCCCGTGCGCCCCAGCGCTCCATGTTTCGCGGCGCGCGCGGGTCTTTGAGACATTTTTACCTATAAAGTTTCAGCCACAACGTCCAGCGAGCTTCCCGTACCTCGCAGACGCTGCCCGCCATCCGCAACGAGCATCCGCGTGCGCCCCGCCACAACGTGTTTCGCGGCGTGCGCGCAGATTTTCGAGACCTTGTTACAATACAGCTTGAGCCACAACGTCCAGCTCGCTTCTCGTACCTCGAAGACGCTTCCCGTCATCCGCCAACGAGCGTCCCCGCGCGCCCCGCCACCCCATGTCTCGCGGCGCGCACGCGGATCTCCGAGAACTTCTCATAGGTACAGCTTCAGCCACAACGTCCAGTTCGCTTCTCGCACCTCGCACACGCTGCCCGCCATCCGCCAACGAGCATCCCCGCGCGCCCCGCCAGCCCATGCTTCGCGTCGCGCGCGCGGGTCTTCGAGACCTACTTACATAAAATGTTTCAGCCGCAGCGCCCAGCTCGCTTCTCGTACCTCGCAGACGCTGCCCGCCATCCGCCAACGAGCATCCCCGTGCGCCCCGCCGCCCCAGGTTTCGCGGCTTGCGCGCGGATCTTCGAAAATCCTGACAAGCACAGCGTCATTCACAGCGTCCAGCTCGCTTCTCGTACTTCGCAGACGCTGCCCGCCATCCGCCAACGAGCATCCCCGCGCGCCCCGCAACCCCATGTTTCGCGGCGCTCGCGCGGATATTCGGGAACTTCTTACATGCAGTTTCAGCCACAACGTCCAGCGAGCCTCTCGCGCAGACGCTTTCCACCAACCGCCAACGAGCATCCCCGTGCGCCCCGCCACCCCGTGTTTCACGGCGAGCGCGCGGATCTCCGAGAACTCCTTACAGGTACAGCGTCAGCCACAGCGTCCAGCTCGCTTCTCGCACCTCGAAGGCGCTGCCCGCCATCCGCCAACTAGCATCCCCGCGCGCCCCGCCACCAAATGTTTCGCGGCGCGCGCGAGGATCCTCGAGACCTTCTCACATATACAGCTTCAGCACAGCCACAACGTCCAGCTCGCTTCTCGTACCTCGCAGACGCTTCCCGCCATCCGCCAACGACCATCACCGCGCGCCCCGCCGCCCCATGTTTCGCGGCGCGCGAGCGCGCGGATCTTCGAAAACTCCTGACAGGTACAACTTCAGCCACAGCGTCCAGCTCGCTTCTCGTACCTCGCAGACGCTCCCCGCCATCTGCCAACGAGCATCCCCGTGCGCCCCGCCACCATGTTTCGCGGCGCGCGCGGCTCTCCGAGACCTTCTTACAGGTACAGCTTCAGCCACAACGTCCAGCTCGCTTCTCGTACCTCGAAGACGCTGCCCGCCATCCGCCAACGAGCATCCCCGTGCGCCCCGCCACCCCATGTTTCGCGGCAAGCGCGCGGCTCTTCGAGACCTTCATAGAGGTGCAGTTTCAGCAGCCACAACGTCCAGTTCGCTTCTCGCACCTCGAAGACGCTGCCCGCCATCCGCCAACGAGCACCCCGCGCGCCCCGCCGCCCCATGTTTCGCGGCGCGCGCGCAGATCTTCGAGACCTCTTGACCGGTAGAACTTCAGCCCCCGGCGCGCGCGCAGATCTTTGAGATCTTCTTACAGGTGCAGTTTCAGCCGCAGCGTCCAGTTCGCTTCTCGCACCTCGAAGACGCTTCCAGCCATCTGCCAACTAGCATCCCCGCGCGCCCCGCCACCCAATGTTTCGCGGCGCGCGCGCGGATCCTCGAGACCTTCTCACACATGCAGCTTCAGCACAGCCACAACGTCCAGCTCGCTTCTCGTACCTCGCAGACGCTTCCCGCCATCCGCCAACGACCATCCCCGCGCGCGCAGATCTTCGAGACCTCTTGACCGGTAAAACTTCAGCCCCCAGCGCGCGCGCAGATCTTTGAGACCTTCTTACAGGTGCAGTTTCAGCCGCAGCGTCCAGTTCGCTTCTCGCACCTCGAAGACGCTTCCAGCCATCTGCCAACGAGCATCCCCGTGCGCCCCGCCAACCCGCGTTTCGCGGCGCTCGCGCGGATCTGCAAGACCTTCTTACAGGTACAGCTTCAGCCATAACGTCCAGCTCGCTCCTCGTACCTCGCAAAAGCTGCCCGCCATCCGCCAACGAGCATCCCCGTGCGCCCCGCCACCACATGTTTCGCGGCGTGCGCGCGGATCTTCGAGACCTTCGACATATACAGTTTCAGCCACAGCGTCCAGCTCGCTTCTCGCACATCGCAGACGCTGCCCGCCATCCGCCAACGAGCATCCCCGTGCGCTCCGCCACCACGCGTTTCGCGGCGCGCGCGCAGATCTTCGAGACCTTCTTACAGGTACAATTTCAGCAGCCACAACGTCCAGCTCGCTTCTCGTACCTCGCAGGCGCTCCCCGTCATCCGCCAACGAGCGCCCCCGTGCGCCCCGCCGCCCCGTGTTTCACGGCGTGCGCGGATCTTCGAAAACTCTTGACAGGTACAGTTTCAGCCACGACGTCCAGCTCGCTCCTCGCACCTCGCAGACGTTCCCCGCCATCCGCCAACGAGCATCCCCGCGCGCCCCACCACCCCGCGTTTCGCGGCACGCTCGCGGATCTTCGAGAACTTCTTACAAATATTGTTTCAGCCACAACGTCCAGCTCGCTTCTCGTACCTCGCAGACGCTGCCCGCCATCCGCCAATGAGCATCCCCATGCGCCCCGCCACCCCATGTTTCGCGGCGCTTGCGCGCGAATCTTCGAGAAGTTCTTACATAGACAGTGTCTGCAACAACGTTCGGCTCGCTTCTCGTACATGGCAGACGCTGCCCGCCATCCGCCGACAATCATCTCCGTGCGCTCCGCCACCCCATGCTTCGCGGCGCGCGCGCATGGACCTTCGAGAACTTCTTACAGATGCAGTCTCGGCCACAGCTTCCAGCTCGCTTCTCGCACCTCGAATACGCTGCCCGCCATCCGCCAACGAGCATCCCCGTGCGCCCCGCCACCCGCGTTTCGCTGCGCGCGCGGATATTCGAGACCTTCTTACAGGTACAGCTTCAGCCACAACGTCCAGCTCGCTTCTCGCACCTCGAAGACGCTGCCCGCTATCCGCCAACGTGCATCCCCGCGCGCTCCGCCACCCCGTGTTTCGCGGCGCGCGCGCGGATCTTCAAGACCTTCTTTCAGGTGCAGCTTCAGCCACAGCTTCCAGCTCGCTTCTCGCACCTCGAATACGCTGCCTGCCATCCACCAACGAGCATCCCCGTGCGCCCCGCCACCCCGTGTTTCGCGGAGCGCGCGCGGCTATTCGAGACCTTCTTACAGGTACAGCTTCAGCCACGACGTTCCAGCTCGCTTCTCGCACCTCGCAAACGCTGTCCGCCATCCGCCAACGAGCATCCCCGTGCGCCCCGCCACCCCGCGTTTCGCGGCGCACGCGCGGATCTTCGAGATCTTCTTCCAGGTACAACTTCAGCCGCAAAATCCAGCTCGCTTCTCGTACCGCGAAGACGCTGCCATCCGCCAACGAGCATCCCCGCGCGCCCCGCCACCCCGTGTTTCGCGGCGCGCGCGCGCGGATCTTCGAGACCTTCTTACAGGTACAGCTTCAGCCACAAAGTCCAGCTCGCTCCTCGTACCTCGCAGACGCTTCCCGCCACCCCGCCAACTAGCATCCCCGTGCGCCCCGCCACCCCGCGTTGCGCGGCGCGCGCGGATCTCCGAGACCTTCTTGCAGATACAATTTCAGCCACAGCGTCTTGCTCGCTTCTCGCACCTCGCAAACGCTGCCCGCCATCCGCAAACGAGGACCCCCGTGCGCCCCGCCACCCCGTGTTTCGCGGCGCGCGCGGATCTTCGAGACCTTCTTACAGGTATAGTTTCAACCACAACGTCCAGCTCGCCTCTCGTGCCTCGCAGACGCTGCCCGCTATCCGCCGGCCCATCTCCGTCGAGGGGCTGGTACGGCAGCACCAAAAGGGGGCCCCGTCCTTCCAGGACTGGATCGACCCACGAACCCAGAACGGAGCGTAAAATTGTGAGGTATGGCAGCGCTGATTCGGCGACGGGCAACTGCAATACTGAATGTATCGATCGTGATGTACCGTGCCAGTGGTTGTGCTATGCTGCGCCGTGCTTACTTGATCTGTGCAATGCCTCGATTGTGCTCTGCACCGTTGTGGATCGAGTCGAACCTCAGTATCCGCATCCTGACCGAACTGATCTGGATCGTAAGCTCGAGCTGCCTGAGCACATAGCTACTAGAACCACGCGCGCGGTTCGCGCGCGCTTAGGTTCTAGCCGCGCCCAAAGTACGCGCACCGCAAATGGCCAATGTGTCAATGAGGGATGCAGGGGCGATTCGAGCGCAAGCGCATTGCTTGATCCCTTCAGTATACACACAGTTCATCTCGCGATTGCATGCATCCTTTGTGAGTCAACTTCCGACCGCCAACTTTAGGGTTCTCCCCTTACCCCTTGTCATCAGGCCTCGGCTGTTTCATGCATCGGTGTCCGTTTAGGGTTTAGGGTTTAGGGTTTAGGGTTTAGGGCTTCTGCGCAGAACCATCCTATCCCCCCCTCCTCAGGAGGTAGGGGGGGGGGGATGGATGGATGCGTTCTGTCCCACCCCATCCACCCAGAGTCATTGCTTTTAGGGTTTAGGGATCTACCCCCCACGCTCCCCCCTATCAAGGGGGGAAGGAGTGCTGGCGTCAGCCTGAGTGAGTGATTTGCGTCCCAGAAACAGATATGTCAGCATTAGCGCGATTCGAGAGTCGTCCTTCGCGAAAGTTACGCGCGCGACCCCGACCCTTGCGGGTGCAGAGTCGCCCGCGTAGCCTTCCCCAGGGGCCGCCGCGTGGAGGCTGGACGTGGCCCCCTGGGTTTCCGCGCGGCAGTGGGCGCCGCGCCGCGCGTGGAGTCCGACGGGCTTTCTCGCTCGCGGACTCGGCGCGGCGCGTGAAAACCTCTCACGCACGGCCTGGAAAGGAGTCTTGGGGATATGGTGGGTTCACCACCGTGGGAACGATGCTCTGGGAGCTCTGAGCGCGCGAGCGCCGAGAGAACCCTCTGGCTAGTGCTTCGGGCCGCGCACGAGGCGCCAGAGACTTCTCCGGGGAGTGCTTCGGGCCGCGCACGAGGCTCCCGAGGATGCTCTGGGGAGAGCTCTGGGGGGGAGCTCTGGGGGAGAGCTCTGGGGGAGCGCTCTGGGGGAGCGCTCTGGGGGGGAGCTCTGGGGGAGAGCTCTGGGGGAGAGCTCTGGGGAGAGCTCTGGGGAGAGCTCTGGAGGAAAGCTCTGGGGGCTCTGGGGGAGAGCTCTGGGGAGAGCTGGGGGAGAGCTCTGGGGGAGAGCTCTGGGAGAGAGCTCTGGGGGAGAGCTCTGGGGGAGAGCTCTGGGGGAGAGCTCTGGGGGAGAGCTCTGGGGGGGAGCTCTGGGGGAGAGCTCTGGAGGGAGCTCTGGGGGAGAGCTCTGGGGGAGAGCTCTGGGGGGGAGCTCTGGGGGGGAGCTCTGGGGGGGAGCTCTGGGGGAATGCTCTGGGGGAAAGCTCTGGAGAGCTCTGGGCGAAAGCCGAGCGGTATTTCCGAGCATCCGGCCGAGGGTTAGGGGTTATCATTTTGCAAGCGAAGCACCGCCTCGGGCCGGCAGGCCTATGGTCGCGGTGAGCTCGACTTGCAGCTCGCTCTCACTAGCAGATCCTTACAGGCGTGGCGGTGCGCGCCCCCAGGTCCGCGCCTGCAGTTTAGGGTCTAACAGGGCAAGGCCAGGAATACCTACCTGCATAGGCACTCACCTGCGGTGGCTATCAATCCCCCCCGCATCTCCACCCCCACATAAAGATCATCTCTCCTCTCATGTTATACCGTGGTTGTAGCAGAGCATAGCATAGCATAGCAAGCGCTTAGCAAAGAGGCGAGGTCACCAAACATTGAGGAACCTGATGTTATAGCGTGGCTGTAGCATAGCATAGCGTAGCGAAGCAGAGGTAGCAAAGAGGCGAGGTCCCCAAACTTTGGAGAACCTTTTGCTGCAGCGTGGCTGTAGCACAGCATAGCATAGCATAGCTAAACAGATAGGCGCTGCGAGGCGCGCGCGGCTGCCGCGCGCATGTGCACTCTGTCGAATTATTTGCAATGAATTATTGACATGGACACATCTTGCAGAAGCAAAATGTTGAGTGTAGATTGTTTTTTTACAATGGAAATACACATCAGAAACGAAGAGTGATCAGGATATAATATTTTTTTGCATCGGATGGAACATGTTGAAAGGCAGACTGTTCAATTTATAATATTTTTACCAGACAAAATTCCGGTTTACATACGGGGTTGCAACCCGGGCCGGGCACTTTGTATTGTAAAAAAAAAGTTCTCTGATCGCATGATCAGGATATGGTATTTTTTGTAATGGATAGAACGGGGTCGCGACCGGGACCGGGCACAATGTATTGTAAAAAATAAGGTTTTCTGATCGCATGATCAGGACATAGTATTTTTTGCATAGGATGGAGGGGGGGTTGCATAGCGACCGGTTTTGAAGGGTCTAGGGTTTAATAATTATAAGGATTAGAGATTTAGGGTTTAGGGTTTAGGGTCTAACAGGGCAAGGCCAGGAATACCTACCTGCATAGGCACTCACCTGCGGTGGCTATCAATCCCCCCCCCGCATCTCCACCCCCACATAAAGATCATCTCTCCTCTCATGGTATACCGTGGTTGTAGCATAGCATAGCATAGCATAGCATAGCAAGCGCTTAGCAAAAAGGCGAAGTCACCAAAATTTGAGGAACCTGATGTTATAGCGTGGCTGTAGCGTAGCATAGCGTAGCGAAGCAGAGGTAGCAAGGAGGCAAGGACCCCAACATTTGGAGAACCTTTTGTTACAGCGTGGCTGTAGCACAGCATAGCATAGCATAGCTAAACAGATAGGCGCTGCGAGGCGCGCGCGGCTGCCGCGCGCATGTGCACTCTGTCGTACTTTTGCAATGTATTATTGACATGGACACATCTTGCAAGAGCAAAATGTTGAGTTTATATTGTTCTTTAGAATGGAAAGTACACATCAGAAACGAATAATGATCATGATATAATATTTAGTGCATAGGATGGAGCATGTTGCAAGGCAGAATGTTAAGGATATAATGTTTTTTGCATAGGGAAAGTTGACCTCAGAAGTTCACCAACCGTCAGGAGGCATGGGGTGGTAGAGTTCAGGGTTTAATAATCATAAGGAATAAAGATCTAACAGGGCAAGGCCAGGAATACCTACCTGCATAGGCACTCACCTGCGGTGGCTATCAATCCCCCCCGCATCTCCACCCCCACATAAAGATCATCTCTCCTCTCATGTTATACCGTGATTGATAGCATAGCATAGCATAGCAAGCGCTTAGCAAAGAGGCTTAGCAAGGCCCTGGGAGCCCATGGACCCCCTGAGACCGCACAGGAGCCCCGAGAGCCCTGGGAGCCCCTCTCCGGTCCTTGGAGCAACGGAGTATCTGGGAGCCCCTTGAGGCCTCTGGGAACCTTTCTGGACCACTCATAGCCCCTGAGAGCTTCTGGACTCTTGGGGAACCCTGTGAAGCCTCTGGCTGCCCCTGGGAGCCCCTGGAAGCTCCTGAAGCCTCCGAGAACCCCTAGGGCCCTGGGGCTGGGAGCCCCTGGGAACCCCTGGATGCCCATTGGAGCCCCGGCGGGAGCGTCCGGTCACCACGAGCTCCTCCCTGATGTTCTCGAACCCCTTTCGAGCTCCGGGGCCCAGCACCGACAGCGGGAGCCCCTGGTCGCGCGCAGACTTGGTTGAAGCCGTTCGCCGTGCGCTCAAAAGTTGTTTGTAAAGCCCCGATTTACAAGAATGTTGCAAAACCCATTTGTTTTTCAATGATTCAGGATGCACGCGGAGGGCGATCCTGCACAATTGTGGTATGAGAAAGTCATATGTTTTCATATGTTTTGCTGATATCGCTTCTGAAAAACATTGAAAACACATTGTGTTTCAAAGGATTTCGCCATGATCGCGCGGCTGCCGCGCGCATGTGCACTCTGTCGTACTTTTTGCAATGCATTACTGACATGGACACATCTTGCAAGAGCAAAATGTTGAGTTTATATTATTTTTACAACGGAAAGTACACATCAAAAACGAGGAATGATCAGGATGAAATATTTTTTGCAAAGGATGGAGCATGTTGAAAGGCAGAATGTTAAGTTTATATTTTTTTACAATATAAAACCCCGGTTTACATGCCGGTTCGCGACCCGGACCGGCCACTTTGCATTGTAAAAAAATATTTTCTGAGCGCATGATCAGGAAATGATATTTTTTGCATAGGACGGAGGGGGGCTTACATAGCGGCCGGTTTTGAAGGGTTTAGGGTTTAATAGTTAGAAGGATTAGAGATTTAGGGTTAGGGTTAGGGTTAGGGTTAGGGTTAGGGTTTAGGGTTCAGGGTTAGGGTTAGGGTTAGGGTTTGGGTTAAGGGTTAAGGGTTAAGGGTTAAGGGTTAAGGGTTTGGGTTAAGGGTTTGGGTTAAGGGTTTGGGTTAGGGTTTGGGTTAGGGTTACGGTTTGGGTTCGGGTTAGGGTTAGGGTTAGGGTTTGGTTTAGGGTTAGGGTTAGGGTTAGGGTTAGGGTTTAGGGTTTAGGGTTTAGGGTTCGGGGTTTGGGTTAGGGGTCGGGCTTCGGCTTAGAGCTCGGGTTGGATTCAGGGGTAGGGTTTAGAGTTAGGTTTAAGGGTTACAGTTCGGGTGGGGATTTGGGTTTGGGGTTAGGGTTCGGTCGCGGGTTTAGAGTTAGCGTTGAGGGTTCGGGTTAGGGTTGGGGTTAAGGTTCGGGTTAAGGTTCTTCGAGGTCTGGGGCGAGCTCCGGGTTGTAAAAAGAAAAATGTAAGAACAAATAGTGGGCGCTTATTTGTTTTACGGGGGCTTCCGGGTCCCCCCAAAAAATAAGAGATTGTAAGAAACAAATAAAACATTGTAAAAGCAAATAAAAGTTTGTAAAAGAAAATAAAACATTGTAAGAAAAATTAATAATAATAAAAAAAACCCAAATATAAGAGGTCGTAAACAATAATTGTTTGTCTTTTTACCGGGCCCTCCGGGTTGTAAAAAACAAAAAAAAACGGATTGTAAAAACAAATAGCGACATCGAGCTCGCTATTTGTTTAAATATCCTTATTTGTTTAAAAGATCTCTTATTTGTTTTAAGGGTCTCCCGGGGTTGACCCCCTTGGAGCCCTCGTGGGGGCCCTCTTAAAGCATTTTCGGGGCTCTCCAGCATGGTCTCGGGGGGCCCCAACTGGCTCCAAGAGGAACCCAAGAGGAGTCCATGAGGGCCCCAGCGGTGTACATGACTCGAGGCTGTGGTTTCATTCACCCCTTGAACCCTTTCGTGCCCTCTTGGAACCGTCTAGGGGCCCTTCGAGATTCATGGAGGGTCCCGGAGGGCCCCCTGAGTACCCCAAGAGGGCCGAAGAAGGGGTCCGAGAGGGGCCCAAGAGGGCCTCAGCAGTGCATATGACTCGAAGCTTTGCGCTTACTCACCCCAGGCGCCCTCTTGGGGCCTTTCAAGGCCCTCCACACACACACACACACAAACGTACGCGCGCACGCGCGCGCACACACAGACACACACACACAACACACAACACAACACAACACAAACACGCGCACACACACATACACACACTAACACACTAACACACACACAAACAAACACACACACACACACACACACACACACGCGCGCGCACGGACGCCATACACTTCCGCGCGCACCCATACACATGCACACATCGTCACACGCATACAGGCCCATGCAGGCGTTCACGTGCACGCATCCACGCCACCTTCGATTGAATGTCGTGGACTGTTTGAAGCTGCTCTTCTCCGCTCTACTATGGTCGCCACGTCGTGCTTTAAAAATAGATACTGTTGCTCAGAAATATAAACAACATATATACTAGTTAGACACTAATAGACACAAAAATTTTGCAACACAGCCGCTGCACACAACTATTTTTAGACACTGTCCGAAATAGATACTTTTAGATATTATGACTCCAGGCCTCAGCGGGAACACGAGAATCCCACCAGCCCTCTGGGCGTCGGTGGTTTAACGAGTTTCCTCTTCCACCCCTCCCTCTTCCCCTTCGGGGAGGGGTTTACCCCTCCCCCTACCCCCTCCCCACTGACCTGGACAGGAGGGGCGGGGAGCGGTCAGAGCGTCCAAAACGGCCTCGGCGAGGAAGCCAAAAACATTGATTTTACTATGGTTTTGGCCCCATTTTGGCCTTCTCAGGGGGCAACGCTAATTAAGGCTCCCCTCTTCTTTGATCGATTTCCTCTACGATGGCCGCAAGAGGCCCCCAGGATGCCCCAAGAGGCCGCAGGATGGCCCCAAGATGGCCCCAAGAGGCCCCCCAAGAGGCCCCCAGGAGGCCCCCAAGAGACCCCCAAGAGGCCCCAAGATGGCCCCAAGAGACCCCAAGAGGCCCCCAGGAGGCCCCAAAGAGGATCCCGAACGGCCCACAGAGGCCCCCCCGAGGCACCCAAGACGCCGAAAAGCCCCTCAGCACGACCCTCTACTCGCCTGGGCGTCGTTTCTGGACGGGCTGGTGGGGATACGCGAAGCGTCTAGAATTTCTAAAAGCGTCTATTTCTAACAAATGAATACTAATAGATACAGTGTGCACAGCGCCTCAACGGGAAGCTCAGAATTTCTAAAAGTGTCTATTCTTGTTTTCGGCTGTCTACCAGGGTACCGATTTCCGCGGCATCGGGGATCGCTGGGGCGCCGTGTTTTACTGCGGGTTCGCGCCCTCCGTGGCCTGCCGAGACCCTTACGGCAGCCCCCAAGTCCTGCGCCGTAGGGCCTAAACCCTAAACCGGAAGCCCGCCGGCGCAGTCGACCTGGCAGGCGGGGGGGACCGGGAGCTGGAAGCAGCAGTAGTCGTCGCGGTAGATGTTGCACACCCGCTGGCTGATATTGGCCGGCAGCGTGGAGACGGTGAAGACGGGTCGGTACCTCTGGGCGTTGTCTTTCTCCTTGGGGGCCAGCGGGGGCCAGTTCGGGATGCCGAAGCGCTGCTTCTGCAGCTCCCCCAGCTGAGCCCAGTCCGCGGCGAGTGTCTCAAGCGTGCCCACGAAGTCGTAGTGGTGCCCGCCTCCCAGCGGGACGCTCCTCTGCCCGTGGGCATGGCCTGCCTGCCCGTGGACCAGCCTGGCAGTCTCCTCGTCGAAGAGCTGCAGCGCGTGCCTCTTCCTAATCCTGTCCAAGTACGTATAGAAGAAATAGGACACGATCCGCTCCAAAGGATCCCGCACCACCGTGAATACCGTGTAGTTCCAATTCGGCTCTGTGTTAGTTTTAGTGCCCATTGTCGCCCGAATGGTAGACGAGCCCGACTTGGACATGAGCACGTACGTGAGCTTCAGCGAGTCGCTCACCAAGAAGATCGCCTCCTTCGGGGTCGTCGTGTAGGTCATGTTGCACGCCCTCCAGCTGCGGGCGGGCGCCTGCCCGCCCCAGCCTCCTCCTTCCAGGGCCCCGCTCCGCTGGGGAGGGGCTGCTGGCGCCCCGCCCTGTCTCGGAGCCTGAGTCTGCGCTGGAAGCCCCACGGCCGATCTGGCTTCCTCTGGGGCATGGCCCCGCTCTGGAGAGGCCGTTAGGGGAACAAGAGGTGGCATAAACATAACAACTCGGAGATCCGCGCGGATTTCTCGGATCGGCGCTGGGGCCCCCCGGCGGCGCCTCCGTCGCCGCCCCTGGCGCGCTCCGCGCGCCAGGGAGGGGGGTCCAGCGCCGATCCGAGAAATCTGCGCGGACCTCAAAATTTTTGTTTGTGCCACTTTTTGCTCCCCTAGCCGTGGGGGCCCCGTTCCCCCGCGGAGCCTGGCCGTGCGGCGAGAGGGGGCGGTCCTCCTCGGGGGCGCGGCTCTGCCCGGGGGGGCCCCCGGTCGGCCGGCCCCCCCCTGGCGCCTGGCCCCGTTCCTGGAGGACCAGGCGGGGCCCCGTTCCCTCCGGGGGCTCGGCTGTGCTGCGGAGGGGTGCGGCCACGGCGCCACCAGCCACTCCAGGGTCCTGCGTCAAGCCGAACCAAAAGAAACTGCTCCCGGGGAAGACCAGCGGGCTCAGCAGCGAGAGCGCTAGGGAGACCCAGATGACGCGCGCAGCCCTCATGCCGGCGACTGGCCCTCACTGCTGGGGCCCGGGCCACGTGCCCCCCGCCTCAGGCCCCAGTCCGAGAGGCTCAGGGCTTGACTTGAGCAAAACATGGCATTGAGCTAACATGGATACGGAGGGAGGAGCACGAAGAGGAGGAGGAGGAGGAGGAACCAGTGGCGCAGCCAGTACCGATGGTGACCAAGTTGAAGAGAAGGCCCTTGCTGCCGCTTTGCTTGGTCGGCCTTGCTCAGGACTTTGGGAGTAAACCCTTTCTTTATGCGATCAAACATGTCACGTCCTGTACGTGTCGGGGGCGACCATGGCTTGCCTAGGGACCGCAGTTGCTTGTCAGCGGTCCCTCCGCACTGCCCACAAAACCAAACATTTTTAGTGGGCATGATAGTTGAGGAGGCGTGATGGGTGCAGCCAGCCCCCCGCGACATGGATTCTTGCACACTCCCCCGACGGAGAGTTGATGGCGCCATCATCGCCGACGAGATCAAGGCAGGCAGACTTCCACCACATGGCGGCAGTGTCACGGGTGGCCGAGCCAAACAAGGGCTCCCAACTTCGCGCTTCGCGCTGAGCGAGGCGCGAAGTGCGAATAACTTCGCGCTCTCGCGCCGCCTCCCAAGGGAGAAGAGGAGGATGAGGAATCGGAGCCGAACCGCGAAGCGCGAATAACTTCGCGCCCTCGAGGGCGCCCTAGGCCAAAGCACTTCAGACAATTATGCTTGCACTCCGAGAACCTATGAGCTGACACGAACGCGGCGAAATCAGCAGCAGCGGGGCGGGGAAGGGGGGAGGGGGAGGGGGGGGCCCCTCTCTTGTCCTATCCCTCGCCTCCAAAGCAGCAGCCTTCTGAGCAGCAAAGCAGTCGAGCGTAGTTCTCCGGACCCTCATCCTAACGCGCACGGTTGTACTCTCAACGAGGCCCATTTGGTGTCGGGAGGCCTCGGGGGTCCCACACATGTTCGCTGCGCAATATGTCAGCCCGTCAGCTATTGCGTTGGCAAAAAAACGCTGCTTAGAGAGCGGCCAGCTATAATGTCACTTTCATCCTGGTGACTTTTGGTGAACAGACCAATTACTTGGCTATGAGCTCTATCACACGTGAGTTCGGCGATATTAGCCCACAAATCAGCAACTGGACCGTTCGGGCTGATGTGGGCCTGGGCATACCAACGCTCAGCCAGAGGCTCAAAAACATTTATATATGGTATATATCCACAGGTGGCGCACAAGGCAAGATGGAAAACTTGCAACGCTCCTCTCGCAGCAACTTGCCTGCGGCCGCAGGCGGGGGGGAGGGGGGGAGGGGGGGGGAGGGCGACCAGTTGCTAGTGTGGCCCATTGGGTGTTAGTGCCCGTTGGGTGTTAGTGTGGCCCGTCGCGCGGCCAGATGGGAGTTACTGTGGCTCGCACTGGCCGTTCAACGAAAGGTAATATGTAATAATCCCGGCAAAGCAATCTAACAGCGATGTGTATAAACAGATTCAGATGAGAATCCAGTTGTAGAATTCTGCTGTTCTCGCAGTCGCAGTCGCATTCGCAATGACAGTCGCAGTGGCAACGGCCTTAGGATCCAATGGAATCCTAAGGATTCCTCGGGATTCCTAAGGCATCCTAAAACATCCTTAGGAATCCATAGGAATCCATAGGAAACCTTGGGAATCCTTAGGAATCCTGATTCCTAGGGTTATATTACCCGATGACCGCTACAGTCTGCAAAACAATAATTCTATGAAAAATACTCTAAAAATATAGGAGGGGGGGGGGGGGGAAACGCCTATGCTGAATACTCAGAAAATAATCTAAACATACATCATAAAACCAATGTTTTTTTTCCAATCGCCCCACGCATTGTGCGAGCGATGAACCTTTTCGGGGCAGAGTGCAGCAGCAATCGTAAGAAGTGGATAAGGCCACTTCGAATGTGTTTGTGTTATTGTTCCAGGTGCTACCGAAACACCTCCCCAAACGGGTGCAATCGTGCACGGTGGGATCTTGCGCTGGAGGATTTCGGAAAACAAGAAATAGACTAAACCGATCTAGTCTTTCAAGAGGGGCCCAGAGCCCAGAGGCCCGAAGTGGCAGCAAAAACACTGGCCCCACAGAGCCGAAGCCCTGACACCGTAGCGTCCGCGGGCTGCAACCCCAGAGAAAACCTGTACACCAATCCCCGATGCCCAAATCACGCTACCAGAGGCCGCAAGGAATCCCCCATTGAAATACTGGCCGCGGCTTTTCACGCCGAGGCCCGTCACCCAGTGCCCCGCGCCGAAGTGCAAACCCAGCGCGGGGCCCCAAGACCGAGGCCCTTAACGAAACACAGTGGGCTCCAAGATCCGAGTCCTGAATCGGCCGCGCCCCATACAGATCAACAGAAACCACCTGCAAGTGGCCAATCCGACGCCGAACGCCGACCCATTGCTCCAAGACCCTTGGGTGTGGGGCAGGCAGAGAAGGGCGACAGCCCACGAATACGAAGGACACACAATGGGAAGCACGGGCATGCTGTGCAACCATCAAGAACATACATATGAATAGACATTCTCGCGCACCGCACCTGATCAGGCAGACCTCAGGGGCAACGCCCCCCTTCCTCGAGACAGGGGGGCACGAACAAATCACGGATACTATTTCCCAACACTGGCGCAGGCAGTGTTACATCCACAGATCCTGTCTCACCCTTCGGCACGCGGCCCCGCGCCGCGGCCGCGCGCGACCGCGCCCCATCGTGGGCGGGCCCGTGACGCAGCGCTGGTCGCCACGCTGCGGGGGCGCGGGCCTGTCGTCGCAGGCCCTGGTACCCACAAAAGTTCAGCAGGGTCGAAGGCAAACTGATTCAGTACTCGATCACCGCATCTTGAGCGCATCCCTGTACCGCGACACCACGACGCGCGGCAGCGACTCGGGCTGGATGCCGAACTTCCTGAGCTTGGACTGGGTATTCATGCAGCTGTTGCGCATGGCTATCTTGTTACCTTGGAGCGACTCCGTGCCGAACGCCTTCAGGAGCTCTGCGCTCATGCAGAGCGCGCGGATGACCACGATCTCCTCGGTGATGCCTGCGGTCGCCTCGGTGGAGTAGCTTGGCAGCGAGTACTCTGTCGCCTTGCCCGCCACTGTCGTCAAGGCCCCCTCGATGGTGCACGTCTGGTCGAGCCACTCGTTGACGGGCGCCTCGTGCAGACCGAGGCGGTAGAGGTCGAGCGCGGCATTGAGAGTCGTACAGCTGTCGCACTCCTTCTTGAACTCAGCGACGCCAGCCGCCTCCTCAGCGCTCTTCTTCAGGTTCGTGAAGTCCAGCCTTGTCTTCTCGCACAGGGCGCCGACGATCTTCGCCCCGACCCTCTGGACAAGGTCGCTCGCAGAGTTCACGGCGTCAGCCACCTGCAGCGAAGCGCCAACGTGAAATTTCTCAAGGGCAGTGCTGCGGGCGTTGTGGTTCGCTTTCTGGACGGCCCGAGTCAACTCCCTGGCGTGGCGCTCGACGTCGGCAGGCGTAGCATCCTGCAAACCCTCCTCCACGTGGTGCTCCGCCTGCGCGAGCGTTGTCTGGACGCGCGCCACGCGCCAAGCAGCGCCCAGCCACGCTGCCACACCCGTTGAAGCATCCACCGATGAACACGGCACGTTCGGCGCTAAGAGCTCCAAGACTTCAAACAGGAAGCCTTCTTTCGTAGTCCAGTCGGCCCCGTCCTTGAAGAGGTCGACAATGATGGAGGTGAACAACGAGTTGCACGACTCCTGCAGCTTCTCGGGCAGGGCCTTCATGCGACAGCTGTGTAACGCATCCTTCAGACGGTGAGTCAACTCCTTATCACCATCATTCCACGTGGCCAACGCATCTGCTAACATCTCGTGCTTCACGCCGAGGTCCATGGCCGCTATCTTGGACTGGAGCGCACGAGAGCAGCGCTCCACTTGCTCGTCCGCCGCGAACACGTTGGACAAGTCCTTGAACAACTCCTTGTAAGCGATCGTCACCGCCGTCGTCTGGGCGCCGCCCTCCGTGCCGATGTCGCCGTTGCCCTATGGGGTGGGGCAATGGGCCCACCTGCGCTCCCACGTCCAACCCTATCGGTGTGCACTACTAGCTGTTAGTCAGTAGTCGCTAGTCCTAGCTACTGGTACCCCTTAGACACACCGACGGGGGTTGGACATAGGAGTGCAAGTGGGCGTATTGCACCCCCCCCGAACCTCGCCATCAGAAGTGAGCGCCTTGCACTGCAAAATGGAGCTGTTGAGGACCATGGCCTTGCACTCGTCAGCGCAGCCCGTGTACATGGCGGCCTCCCAGTACGGTACGTCGTCCACGATGCGCTTGAGCAGCTTGGCACGCTGCTCCGACGGGTTAGCGTCCATCCGCTCCAGCTCGGCGATGGCCGACTTCACATGGCCGCCGTTCTTCGTGACTGCATCTGCGTGCTCCGCCATCCACTTCAACTTCTTAGCCCAGAAGTCGTTGGCGCTCGTCAGGAGCGCCTGGCCCACGAGCTGATGCACGCTCTGCTGTCCAGTGGTGCGTCGGCCCTCAGCTTCCAAGCGCCCTGCGCCCACGTACACCTGCATGTCAGTGTCCGCTGTCAAGGACGTCGCCTGCATCGCTGTCAGCACTCGGATCGCCGAAGTCATCTCGAGGTAAACTGAAGCTGAGTGGTCGCCGAGCTCCGCGTCTTCGGGCAATGATGCGAGGACGAGGTCCGCTGCCTCGCAGTAGAGCTTGACGTTGTCAGCCGCGCTGGGGCCTGCCGTGAGCCACTCTGCGAGGGTGTCTGCGACGGCGATCTCCAGGAAGGTGTTCGCGACGTCGGCGTCGGACGTGCACCCATCGACCAAGCACACTGCACACGGGTTCGCCACATCCCGAGGTTTGGCGGTGAAGCCCCACGGCCGACACCGCTCCATGAAACCGACCAGCAACTGCTTCATCTTGTCCGTGTCCAGGTCGGCCTTGTTGATGTCCTGCCAAGCGTTCATGGCAGTCCTCCTGGCCAATGCCTTCACAGCCCGTTGCGTGAGCGTGGCGCCTGCTTTTCGTAGGACTTCCCATGAGGCCATCAGCTCCCCGTCTGGCACCTTCGCCACAGCCTTCTCGTCGAACAGCTTCGCCTTGTTGTAGAGCTCCAGGTGGGTCTGCAGCGTGCGGCGCTCCGTGCCCGTGAGCTTCTGGACGAGTTGTCTAGCTTGGTTCTCGGCTCTCCCATTCTTATGGCCGTTGAAGGCCCTCTCGAACGCCAGCTCCCAGACCCAGTAGTCCACTGTGCCGAGCGTGTGCGGGTTCTGCCTCTCGGGCTCGTAACTGTCGGTGGGCGCCGCGGCCGTCCTTGAAGATTTCAAAGGCTTACCACCCATGTCACGTGGCGACATTGACGGCTGCCTCTTCACTGCGCTGCCAGGCTGATGATCGATGGAGTCGGCTCTGGAGGAAGCGGCCCCAGTGCACTCAGCCGCGGCATCTGGGTCGAAGGGATGCACGCTGCTCGAGGCCGCATCCTCAAAGTCAATCACCTCGATGTCATCGCCCCCTCCGTCGTCGTCGTCCTGCTCGCCGATCTTCGATCCAGCGCGGGTCCTCTTGGCGTTCTTCTCCGCTATCTTGTCAGCGCGGTCCCGCACCTCGGCCCACGTCGCGATGGACGAGCGCGCGCCAGGCGCGAGGTCGAGGTTGATCTCGCCACCCTGGCCCGCAGTAGTAGCACCAAACAACACGGTAGACTGGTTCTCGAACAGCTCTTGGGCATCTCGCTTGAGGAAGCCGACGCTGGCCACGGTGCTACTGCGGTGGTACAGCTTGAATGTTGGATACTTGCATCTCGACTCGGGGCAGGCCTTCACCAAGTAGACAGTAAACGAGGTCGGCCGAGATGGAATCTCAACTGGTTTGATGTGTAGTGCTTTTGCCGTTCTCCCGAACTCCCGCTCCACGTCTTTGGCCGTCAGCGCAGCGCACTTCACGTAGAGCTCGAAGCCGCAGTCGACGGAGTCGCCTAGGTTGAGCGTCCTGGGAGGCGTCCTCGTTGGTTGCTCCTGAGCTGGCGTCTCACCCTGCTGACATAAATCCCGCAACTGCCCTGCCTCTTGAGCTGCGACCAACCCTGACCAGGACAGCACAGGTGCGTTCTCCAGGAGCCACGTCAGGCACTCGACGCAAGCCACCTCCCCCTCCTCCAGGTGCGCGGCCAGCTCACAGCCGTTCTGGACAATCCCTGTGTCCTGGGTGAAAAACAACACGACAACCCTCTGAACCCGAACGCCTCTATCGTTCACCCCGCTCGGAGCCTCAAAGCGGGGCCGTTTCAAACTCATGCCCAAAAGCGGTGCGCCTAGGATTACAAAGAGCATTCGGCCCTTGAAACCCCGAACGCCTCACCGCAACATTGTTCGGACCACGACAGACGCAGCCAACGGGGGGCCAGCGGTCCAGGGTGCCAGGACACAGGGACACGGATGAGAAGTGTGTAGTGCTTGTTGGCCCTCAGTCCCTGTCGGTGCGCTGGCACAGATCGCAAGTGCTGACCGCGCCGCTGCCTCTCCCGCGGCCCTGCCGCGACCTGCCGCGGCCGCCTCTCGCAGCGCCGCGGCCGGCGGTCGAGGGCCCTCGGGCCGGCGCCTGGGACTTGCGCCCCGTGGCCATGGGCTGCTGTGAAGGCGTCGAAAAAAAAGAGCATCTTTCCCTTGATACAGTGCAGCAGCGAATGCAAAAGTAAGACGAACAAGTACCCGTCATGGCAGCCACTTGGAGCGATTATGACCAGACCATGCGCGGGGGTCACTCGGGGCCCAATCTCGGGGGTCACTCGGGGCCCTAGTCTCCAATAGTATTCGTCTACGTGCGGTGCGACTGCGACGCTACTCTCGAGCGCCCTGCTGCCTCGGGACTCGCGGGGCCCACCAGCGCGCGGGCAACGAGCGCCACAGCAAAGGCCAGGAGAGCGCTTCCGACTAGATGACTAGATGCTAGACAGACCTAGTTACACCCAATTACAACCAGCTTCACCCAGCTACACACAGTTACACTCAGTTGCACACAGTAGTAACGCATAGTTGCACCCAGTTTCACCCAGTTGCACACTGCTCCGCCCAGTTACACCCAGTTACACATAGTTACAAGTTACACCCAGTTACACCCAGTCCCTAGTCCCTAGTCACACGCAGTTCAACCGATATTCGCCGAACTGCCGCACGTTTGAGTCTGATCCTACCAACACGCTTCGCACAAATACGCCATGCTGCCATTAACCTGAATGGGGTTGCAAGCGCACCTCACCGTGGAAAACTCTCAAACGGGAAATTCTGTACAAAATAAGCTTGTTGTACAGAATTTCCATCTGGCCTCTGTCGTACCGCAAAAAGCGAGACGTCGATCGTCTACCTTCGTCAATACCCCAGTTCGAGATGACGATGGCGACGATGGCGACGGCGATGACGATGATGCTGGCCGTGGCGACGATGGCGACGATGGCGACGGCAGTGATGGTGATGGTGGTGGCGATGGCGAGGGCGATGGTGGTGGTGACGGCGACGACGATGATGATGGTCATGGTGGTGATGATAATGATGATGCTGATGCTAACGAGGATGACGATGACGATGCCGACGACGGTGCTGACGAGGACGGTGGCGGCGATGCCGATGGTAATGATGATGGTGTTGGTGACGATTACGACGATGATGGCACGGAAGGCTGCGACGACGGCGATGATGCAGATGATGATGACGAGCATGACTTTGAGCTTGGCGATGGAGACGGCGATACTGACGATGACGACGACGATGCTAACAGCGATGGCGGCGGCTAGGGGCTAGGACGATGACGACGACGACTAAGATGACGCGGTGATGGGGAGGAGGGAAGTGATGACGATGACGAGGCAAAGGACGAATTGGCAAGACGACGATGACGACGCCGATGGTTAAGATGATAATGGTGATGATACGGATGATGATGGTGATGATGGCGACGGTGACGTTGACGATTGCGACGACGATGATAGCGACAACGGCGGCGACGACAATCACGATGACGTCGACGATGACACGGGGGAAATGCTTGGCAAACTTAGTGTTGCATCACATGTCCCCGTTCGGGTTTCCCACGGGGCGCGGCGCCTGCAGTCCCGCCCACGTGACCGCAGCACGACGACCGTGACAATTCGACAGGAAGACGATGACGACGACGATGGCGGTGCTGATGCTGGTGGTGATGACAATGGCGACAGCGACAATGATGATGGCGGTGTTGGCGATGATGGAGGCAAAGATGATGACGATGATCGGGGCGCCAATGACGACGGTGACGACGCCGACGATGACGACAACGACGTCGGGGCACCTAAGCTCGCATTGTCCCTCTACTGGGCCTCTCTTGGGCGCCTTTTGGTGGCCTTGCGGGGGCGCAGTGGAGGTTCGCTGGGCTCTGCCTAGCTCGGGCGTCGGATGTCCTGGAGACGACGCGGGGCGTCTGGGGCTTCATTGCAGGTGCCCTTTCAGCGCCTAGTTAACATAAGAGGCTGCCCACGCGCGCACTGGGCGGGCCGCTCGGGAGGCGGAGGTTGGAGGGGCACGGGAGGGGAGGGGGCGAGGAGGATGGGCAGGAGTAGGAGGAAGACGACGGCGGCGAAGGTGGCGAGCTGGTCGGACGACGATGGCAACGACGACGGTGGCTATGATGATGCGCATGGATGGCCCATGTGATAGTGATTGTGGTGGTTGCGTTGATGGTGACGACGGTGGCAACTGCGTTAATGATGATGATGATGCGGAGGAGGAGGAGGCGGATGGCCATGACTGCGGCGGCGGCGGCGACGCTGACGATTGCGACTATAACGACGAGAACGATGATGGCGACGGAAAGAACGGCGACGACGAGCACGGCGCCGATGACGACGACGACGATGACGAGGCTTGTGACGACGATGACGAGAGTGAAGTCATGAGGAGGAGGAGGAGGGTGACTATGACGATGACGACGCAGATGACGAGGCTGTAGGACGTCGACGACCACGCCGATGGCGATGATTAGGATGATGCAGATGATGGCAATGATTGTGACGGTTGTTGTGCTGATGAAGATGACGCTGGCGATGCCGACGGCGATGCCGACGAGGACGGTGGCGATCGCAATCGCGATTATGTTGGCGATAGGGGCCATGGCTGTGCCGACGAGGATGCGGTGGTGATTCGGGGGAAGACGGCGGCGAAGCTACTGACGACGCAAGTGGCGAGTTGGCAGAATGCCGATGGCGACGACGTCGATGGCGGGGGCGATGCCGACGACGATGTTGGTGACGACGGCGGGGGACGACGACGACGACGACGGCGCCGAACCTTTGGAGGCGTCGCTTTCAAGGGCGTTGAGCGCGACACCTCGCAGGGCCCTCTCGGGGCCCCCATTGGACACCCTCTGTGCCTTTTCATTTAATATGCCACAGATGGGCGAGCACCAAGGGGCCCCCAAGGGGGCGCAAGGGGGGCTAGATTACACCGCTGGCTTGAAATAACAAGGCTCATGTCTATATGTTGTGCCTCTCTGGGGAGGAGGAGGGGGGGGCGTTCTGGTGAGCTCGTGGGCCCTCTCGGGGCAATCTTTTAGTTATCCAGGTGCCCTTCGGAGGCCCTCTCGCCCCCCCCCCCCCGAGGCTTCGGGAAGGCTTGGGGCGACCCCTTGGCGATTCAATTTCACTGGCGTTCAACGCGGCACCTCGAATGGCACCCTGGGCACCCTCGCAAGGCCGTCTCGGAGCTCTCCTGTGGCCCTTCGAGAGCCCCCATCGGGCTCCTTTCGGTGATCCGCGCGGGCTTCGTACGATCCCTTAGGGGGGCGATGCGTTCACGGGCGTTGAACGCGACACCTCGGCATGCCCTCTTGGAACCTTCTCGGTGCTGCCGCGGCGCGTTCTCGGCGTTCTTTGGTGCCCTCGCTGGGGTCCTCCATGGGCTCATGGGAGTGCTTCCAGCGACCCGTTAGAAGTCTCATTGCGCGGGCGTTTGAAGTGACACCTCGGATGCCCCTCGCGGGGCCCTCTCGGGGCTTACCCATGCTCTTTCGAAGCCCTCGCGCTGCGTTGTTTTCCGTTTTTGCTATGGGCCCGCTGCTGCCTTGGGGTGGGCCCAAGGCGAGCAAACCTACGCAGCTGGTTTAGCACAGCTCATCATGGCTCCTGCTGCGCGTTCTCGGTGGCCTCTTGGGGCATTAGTGGGCGCTCTCGGGGCGGCCTGCTGACTGCCTCGGGCCCTCTCTGCGCCCCGATCGGGCTCCGATCGGTTTTTTTTTCGGGCGGGCTTCGGGCGACCCCGCTGCGGCGCCACTTTCACGGGCGTCGACAGTGACGCCTCGAAGGGCCTTCTCGGCACCCCCCTGGGCGCGGTCTTGGGGCTTTCTCTGGAGCTCAAGGGGTCGAAAACCTCGCCGTCGATTGGTTTCCAGGCGCGCACCCTGACGGACTGCGCCCGCCTGCGCTTGCATGTTCGCCATAATTCGTGCGACCCGAGCTGTTCGGTGGGGCTGCGCCAAACCACATGGATGGCAACATGCGCTGCTGGGGGCGCTCGCACAGGCGACCCCGAGTGGAGGATGGAGCGGGCGCGGAGAAGGAGGAGAGAGAGGGCTGCCATCTTCTCTGCCATTGGGCACCACGCCCAGCGGCGCTGAGCGGCGCTGCATGGCGCACGCCACCAACGCGACTCCTTCAACGCGCGCTTCCAACCCGCGGCGGCGCTCGTTTGGGCTACATTGGGCGACATTGGCGGCGCCATTGGCTTCAAATGCGCGGCGGATGTCCGCTCCAACTGCTGATGATGCAGGGAAGTCGCGGGTGCGCGCTTGGTGGCTTTGCGATTCCCGCTGTTGCCTCGCTCGGGTCAAGGCGCGCCATGTTGTCTCATGTTGGTGGCCGTCTTGAGCTACCGATACCATCTGAAATCCGATTGGGCTCTTCCTGGTGCTTCGGGGTGGCTTCAAGCTGCCCCTCGGAGACGTCGCTTTCGCTGGCGTCGAACGCGACGCCCCGAAAGAGCCCTCTCGCGACCCTCTTGGCGCCGCCCTGGGGCTTGCATGGGGCCCCTTTCGGCGCCCCCTTGGGCCCCTATGAAGGCTTCGGGAAGGGGGGGTGGTCCAACGACCCATCGAATGCGTCGCGTTCACGGGCGTCGGGCGCGGCTCCTTGGAGGCTCCTTCTGGTGCCCTCTCGGAGCACCCTTTCGGGCCCTCTCTGGGCTATCGCAGTGATTTCACGCCCCCAAGAGGGCCCATGGTGGCTCGGGGGGGGGGGGGGGGCTGCGTTGAACAGCTGGTTGCGCGTGGCTCCTCGTAGCTCCGTTTGGCTTCCCTGGGGGTCTCTCAGGGTCCTGTCGGGCCCTCTCGGGGCAAACTGGCGGCTGTCCTGGGGCCCGCTCGGGGCCCTCTTGTGCTCCTTCTGGTGCTTCGGGGTGGCTTCGAGCGGCGCCTTGGCGGCGCCATTTTCACTGGCGTTGAAAAGGGCCCCTCGGGTGGCCTTTTCGGCGTCCTCTGGGCGCCATATTGAGGCTTTCTTAGGGCCCGAGAGAGCCATGACCTCGCTGTCGATTGTTTCCCAGGCGCGCGATCAAACGGACTGCGCCCGTCTGCAACGCGGGGCCACCATCATCCTTGCGACCCGAGCTCTTCGGAAGGGCTGCGTTAGAAACAAGGTCGGCAGCAGGAACCCCGAGTGGGATGGGGGCGCGGGAAAGACGAGGAGGGGGATGACGAGGCGCAGGATGAGGGGATGAGGAGGGGGCGGATGAGGGGGAGAGCGAGGGCCGCCCCCCCCCCCTGCTACTGGGCATCGCGCCTGGCGGCGCTTACGGGCGCTCTCTGACGCAGGCTAGCGGCGCAACTTCTCCAAATCCTGTTTTCAACGCGCGGCGGTGTTGACACGGGCTGCGCTGGGCTTTCTTGGAAGCAGCGATGCGTTCAAATGCGCGACGCATTGCCCCCCCCCCAACTGCTAGTTCTGCAGGGAAAAATGTCGTTTGCTTGGTGGCGCCGCGGCTCGCGTTATTTCTCGCTCGGGCTATGTCGCGCCATGCTGTGGCATGTTGGAGTCGGCCCTAGGCGATCGATGACACCTTGAGGTTCTATGTGGGCTCCTCCTGGGGCTTCGGGGCGGCTTTAAGCGACCTCTCGGGAGTTGTCGCTATCTCGGGCATCGAACGCGGCATTTCGCAGGGTCCGCACGGGGCCGTGTCGGTGCTTTCTCAGTGCCCTTGCGGGGCCGTCCTGGGTGCATTTTAAGGTGTCGGGGCGAGCGGCGGGGGGCGCGGCGCGCGCGCGTGGCGGCATGGGGGGAGGGGGGGGGGGGGGCAAACGACAGCGCGGGGATGTCACTTTCACTGGCGTTGGACGCTGCACCTCGAATGCCTTTCTGGGCGCCCCCATCGGGGCACCGTCGGGCCACCGCGCGGCCCCCATCGGTGCCATTCGGGCCCCGAGAAGGCTTGGTGGGGCAGCCAAGGAGGGCCATGGGCTATATATGCTATATCAAACTGTAGGTTTCATACAGCTCATAGGTCAGCATGGCCACGTTCGGGCTTCTCTTGTCCCCTCGGGGCCGTCTGGCGCCCTCTCGGGGCACTTGTTTGGCTATGCTGGGGCCCGCTGGGCGCCGTCTTGGGCTCCTTCTGAAGACCTCTGGAGGGCTTCGAGCGACCTCCTGGAGTCGTCATTTTCACGGGCGCCGAACGCGGCACCTGGAAGAGCCATCTTGGGACACTCGCTGCGCCCTCCTGATGCGTTCCTGGAGCCTTGCGGGGCCCTCTTGGGCTCAGTGTTATACTTCGGGCTGGCTTCAATCGACACCTTGGGTGGTGCCACTTTCACTGGCGGCGGCAGCGGCGCCTCCAAAGCCCCTCCTGGCCCCCCCTCGCGCCTTCTTCGGCCCTCTCGGGGCGCTCGCTGTGCGCCAGCTGCGCGACGCGGGCTGCGGGGCCGCGCGGGCAGCCAGGGCTAGGGTCGGCGCCGCGGCCTCGGCGCAGCCCATGCGCCCCGCCCCCCCCCCCCCCCCTTTCTCAGCTGGGGCACGGGTCGGGCGGGGTCTGCGGGCAGCGCTAGGGCCGCCACCTGGCGGCGCCAGCTGTCTGGCGCTGCCGCGATATGTCGGGAGAGGAAGGCGCCTCCGCGCGCGCGCGGCGGCGGCGCGATGGAGAGGGGGTGGAAGGGGGGAAGATGGGGGGGGGGGGAGGGGGGGGCGCGTCCGACTGACGTTCCATGGGCGCGCATGAGCGGGCTGCTTTGCAAGGGCGCCCGCGGGCGGACGGCCCTGCGAATCGTCGTATTGGAGCGCGAGCGAGACCCCGCGAGGCCCGAGAAATTGCCGTGGACCCGCCCGCCCACCGCCCCCAATCTGCAGCCGCGCCGACCTCCTGCCCGCGGCGTCCATCTTCTCGCGCGCCAGTGGCCCACCTGCGCGCGCCACCTCGGTCCTGCTGCTGGCCGCTGGCTGCTGGCGGCCCGTCTCGGCAGCCCCCCAAGCCGAGCGCCATCTGCCCCCCCCCCCCCCCGCGCTGGCGCCGCTGTGTACCTCCTACCTCTTTATATATAATGACTCATGACCGACGGAGAGCGGATGGCGATCCGACGAGGGCCATACGGCGATGACGTGCATGAGCTGGCCTGCGCATATCTGTTGAAATCAAGCGTAAAGCTGTCCATCTCTCGTTTGTGAGCGGTTCGTTTGGTTGTGGCAGCGCCCTGAAGGAGCGCCGCAATGTTAGTTGTTTGGCTGCCAGTGTATTTTTAAACCTTTTTTGACCTTTTTGACCTTTTTTGAATATTTTTGTGGCAATGGTTTGGGTATTATTTGGGTATGTTTGACAATGTTTTGGGTATTTATTTAGTATTTGCTGACCCGTATTGATGACGTAAACAACACCAACAATATATATTGCCAATGGATGACCATTGATATGTGCATGATATTCGTTGGTGTTGTTCTAATGTAACGATAGATGCGTGTCACGCAGCGGACCTTGACCACGCCATTTCCCAATAATGTGTTGGGCGCAACCGTGGCCGTCACCATCGACTGTGGTTGTGAGAGACCACCGTCTGGTCATTCACGCGTGAACGGGATAGGTCGAAAATGGTGGTTGCACCATTTGCGGTCGACGGGCAACGATTGCAAATGGTCCGGACATTTCGCACGACCATTTTTTGACAATTTCAAATGTATTTTAAAGGTATTAAGATTATCACAAAAACATAAACAATAGTCTGATAAAAACGCGGAAAATCGGAAAAGGTCCGGACACCTATCACGATCATCGCAGCTTGCTTCAGGATAGTCCTAAACACCAAGTTTGACGGTGGAGACCCTATGCCAAACAAACCTAGCACTTCGCCTGCTAGGGCCCCAGAAAGGCCCGCGAGGCTCGGTAGTCAAGCACATTGCGCCCCCAGGTGGTCGGCATACGGTCACAAATGCCAGGCAGGCGCCTGGACTCAAAAGGCCCGCGGGCCCCGACCCCTGTAGGGCAGTCGTGGGGTGGAACATTGAATGACTTGTGTTTCACCAACGGGCGCCCCGCTAACCCTTGAATGCAATGCAACCTTAGTGCTGATTACGTTGTGAACCCTTGGAGCTTGTGAGCGCTGTTAACCGTTAGCCCCGTTGCGTTTCCTGTGAGTCGTTACGGGTCGTATTCGCATTTTAAGCTATAGCTGGCAACCTTGTGTACACGTTGTCGTCCTACGTTATTACGTGCATTCCGAATGTCCTACTGTCTTGGTGTCTTGGTGTCCTAGTGCCCTGGTGTCCTAGTGGTCCCAGTGTTCGTCCTAGTGTCCTAGTGTCCTAGTGCCCTAGTGTCTAGCGCCCTACTGTCCTTGTGTCCTAATGCACTGGCCACAGGGCCACGGCCACGCAAACGGGAGGATCTTTCATTCGAGCCATCTGACTACTCGGTTGGCCTCTGCATCCACTCTGCCTCCCCCCCCCCGCCCTCCACATGTCCCTTCTTGGCCCCCAACCCCGCGCCTGGGAAAGAAAAACAACGCCTCAATGTTTCATGGCTCGCCACACGGTGCAGCGCGAGCTGTTTGCGAGGCCCCTCGCTCCTGCCACGCCCAAACGGCGCGGGAATATGGATGGGTGAAACGCACGAGCATATCACTGCAACTCAATCAAAACATAAGCATGAATCAAAACATAAACACATAAACAAAGCATCCGAAAATCATATCAAATCGGGCTGTTGGGCTCCTCGCCCTCCTCGCCCCGATCAGGGCGAATATCACGCTCGCACCTGCATAACTCTCTGCCGACCTCTGAACCAGTGACGATGGTCCTGGCAGCAATTCGGTCGGCCCTCGCTGGCTTGAACTTACTGTGCTTCCCTTTCGGCGTGCCATCTCCCCAACCAGGCTCGGCGCCCGCAGCCAGCCAGGCGGCCATGTAGCCGACAGGGCGGCCTTGGCCTGGGTTGGTGAACAACCTGGCACCGACGGGATCAGTGGCCGACCGAGTGACGCGGCAGCCTGGGTGGTGCCTACACACAGACTCGAAAAAAACCTTGCCGACCCGCACAACGCCACAATCTGAGCGGCGCCCCAGGCGCAATGCTGGAAGTATATTGGCCCTGTGAATCTGATTATTTAGTCAACTTGCAGATATGTGCTAGCATGTGGGCACGTAACCCTTAGGAGACCTGGTGCTAGTGTGCAAGCCTGTCCGTGTATGCATTCGTGTACAAGCCGTGCGTAGATATGCGACCGAGTTGCAATTCGGGGCTACATGTTACCTAGACCCTAGACACGGTACACTTGAATACCCAGCATAACCCAGTGAGAACACCCAATTGTAACTTGGAAACGCCACGAATCAACTACAACATGAGAGCGCAGCTCAAAGCTTAGAGCTTGGAACGCATGCCGCGAAACTATGACGCACAAAAATGTTACAACCATGATCGGCGACAGCCTGCAAATAAAAAGTAATCTTACCGTGGTGGGCGTGGTGATACACGACAGTCGCTGGCAGTCTCTCGCCGTCGCCCCTCGGCGCTGGCGCAGCGGGCAATGGGCCCGGCAGCGCTGGAGGGGGCTCGGCGATGCCAGCGGCAGGCGGGGCGCAAAGAGGCGCGGCAGAGCTTGCTGCATCAGGGTCTGGCACATCTGGCCCAGGAGGGCCAGCCCCTCCTGGCGCTGCTGCGTCGCTCTCGGGTTGGCTCGCCGACCCCAGGCCCATGGAGTCCAGCAGGGGACCGCTGCCCCCCCCCGAATTGGGGAGGCACCCTGTACCTCGGGATGCATTGATGATGTTGTGGTGTCTTGGTGTAGTGATTGCGTTGCACGTGCTGTGTCATTGCTGTTGCTGTGTCTTGGTCATGCGATGTTGCGTTTGTTGTGCGTCGGCATCGTGGTAGCGTTGTCGCTGGTGGTTCGCGTGCGAATGCTGGCAATGTGGGCGTTACCTTGGCTAGAAACGCAATTCCACGCTGGTTTCTGCGTGCGGGTGCGCTCGCGGGGGCGCTGGGCATTGGGCAGGCAGATTGCTGCCGACAGACGCATGGATGGGATCTCCCCGCCATCTTCGTGGAAATCATCGCCCTCCCACGAGCTCACCGAGGACGCGTCCGAGTCCTTTGGAGCGCAGGAGGGGGGGCAAAGGCAGCGGGGGAGGCGACCCGCGCACGGCCCTCGATTGCATCGCGGCGAAGGGAGGGGGGGAGTGGGGGGAGGGGGCGAGGGAGGGGCGGGCGAGGGGAGTGGTCAGGAAAAGGGTGAAAGGAGGAAGCAGGGAGGGAAGGGCAGAGGCGAGGGAAAGCAGGTGCGAGGGGGAGGGGAGGGAAAGGTGCTATGCGCTATGCGATGGCACGAAGGCGATGCAATCGCAAACCCGCCTTGCGCAAACGGGCGCCTCCTGGACGGGCGTTCCGGGCGCGCCGACGCACGGCCGACCTTTGAAACCGTAAGCTTGGTCAACCCAAGAGGCCCCAAGTCCCAAGACGCGTGCAAACACTGTTTGAGGGCATATGTTGTGCAGTTGGAACACGTGCACGCTCGCGTGGGAGTGGGACTATATGTGGTTACACACCGAATTCTCTCATGCGCGCTATGTATTACCAGGGCGGCATCTCAAGAGCTCGGACCAATAAAATTAGAACTCATTGCATAAGACATAAGATCGAACTTATCACCACGACCCGATGCATTACGTCACACATCCCCCAATCCTCAACCCCAGACCCCAGACAGCTCCTGCGATGAACGATGAGAGCCGCCACTCGGCGCATCGGGCCCCTGAGGCCCCTCGACGGCGTCGGCGGAGTCGGGGCTGTCTGGGCCGAACAACTCCCACTCCTCGTCTGAGTTCATCTCTCGATACGGTGGCCTGCCGCTGGCCGAAGACGCACCTGAACTCGACGAGAGCGCCTCGTCGCGGTCGTCCTCGGCGTCGGGCCCCGCGTCGGCAATGGGGACGGGGCCCAGCGAGTCCTCGAAGGGGCCCTCGTCGCCGTTGCCAGGAGCAGCGCGGTGGGCCTGGGCCGCTGCGCCACGGCCTCGCCCGCGGCCACGGCCGCCGCGCCCGCGGCCCTCTCCTCGACCGCGAACGCGTCCGCGGCCAGCGCCGCGCCCTCGCGGCCGCGGCCGCGCGGGCCACACCTGAACACCAGCAGCGGGCGAGGCAAAGGGCCGCGCCAACACCACGCCTGGCTGGAACTGAGGCACAGGGCGAGAATGCGACTGGATCTCCGTGAAAGAAACATCCCACCGCAGATTCGTCTCGAATGTGTCGGCCACGCGGCACAGGTTGCGCCACTCGCCAACAGCCTGCTCTGGGACAGGGCAAACACGATTGGACCCACATCACAGGCGCACACGTGCTCTGTCTATCGCCTATATGTCTACCCGCCTACACAGTGTACTAGTTACTAGTAGGCAGCTAAGCGCCCGTGCTTTGTAACGATTGTTATGGTGCATTGTGGTACACGTCCAAACGTTAGTGGTAAAGTCGTGCGCATGCTGTGTATGCACGGACGCGTGGTGCGTTGTAGTGGTGGTGCGCAGCATGCATATGCTCGAGCGTGCGATCTGCCCAGGCACCAATTAGCACATTGATCACTTAGAATGCCGAAAGGCTGGGGGCCAAATCTTATAGAAACTACGGGGGCTGTTTGAGAGCAGACCTGCTTTAAACCACACTGCCTTCAAAGCGATCTCGGCTGCGCTCGCGGCAGCGCCCGTTGACTCAGTCTCGGTGGCAAGCTCCATCAGTTGCATCTCAGGCTCGAAGGGCGACAGCGTCATGAAACTAACGTGCCAGAATCTGGAATCATATGCCAAGCCCCAAAATTCAGCGAGCTCGCCCTCGGACTCTGCGCCGCCGAGCAAGGAACAATCGAATCTAGCAACGACGAGGCCGTCCTGGAGGACGCATTGGCGGCATGGGACTCTTTGGTGGGTTGGCCAATGCACGACTATTACATGGTAGGTCGTGCGGTGGTGCGGCGCAGCACAACAATTACACCTAGTTATACTTAGTTGCACTGACACCCGTCCAGTTAAGCCTAGTTGCACGCAGCCCCCAAACATGCACCACACTGCCGCACGTTCGAAGTTGATATGCCCAGCAGGTTTCGGACATGCGCCGCGCTGCAATCGATCCGAGCGGGGCTGTAGCCCCCCCCCGTGGAAAACCCGAAATGGCGAAATCCTGTACAACATAATTCTCGTGTACAGAATTCCCCCCCCATGGCCCTTGTCGTGACACAAGATGCGAGACGTCGATGCTACGACGGTGGCGACGACGATGGCGACGATGGCGGCGGCGATGGCGTTGATGCTGGCGGTGGCGACGACGGCGACGATGGCGACGGCGGTGACGGTGACGGGGATGGCGACGGTGATAGTGATGGCGCGGGATATGGCGATGGCGGTGACGACGGCGACGACGATGATGATGATGCCCATGAGGATGACGATTGTGATGGCGATGCCGACAACGGTGCTGGCGACGACGGCGGCGGCAATGTCGATGAGCATGGTGATGATGGCGGCTGCGACTACGACGACGATGACAAGAACGATTGCGGCCACGACGATAATGCCGATGATGATGCCGAGGACGATGACGATGTTGATGGTGGATGCGGCGGTTCGGATCATGATGACGGTGACGATACTGACGACGATGGCGACGGGGCTAGGACGATGCCGATGATGACGAAGGTGCCGTGATCATGAGGGACAGGAGGGTGATGCTGACGATGGCGACACCCATGACGAGTTGACAGGACGACGGTGGCGACGAGGCCGATGGCGATGAAGATGAGGGTTATGCTGATGACGATGATAAGGCCGATGGCGACGATAGCGAAGATGGCGACGGTGGTGATCATAATGATGATACTGATGGTACTGAAGACAATTGCGGCGACAATGGCTAACCACGACGACGGGGACGATCATGGCGATGATGGTGATGGTGACGCTGGCGAGTATGACGATGATGAGAACGACGATAACGACGACTCCAATCACGATGCCGATGGCGATGGCACGGATGATATTATGTACACCGAGTTAGTTTGGTACTACATGTCCTCTTCTAAAGTTTACCACGGGGCACGACGCCTGCAGTCCCATACAGGCAACCGCCACATGGCGACGGCGGCGGTTCGGCAGGAAGGCGATGACGACGACGATAGCAATTGTGATACATATGTTGGTGATGATGGTGGTGGCAATGACGATGGCACAACATTGATGACGGTTTTGGCAATGACTGCGATGACGACGATACCGATGATGACTACGGTGGGGGCGTCAAGAAGGACGGTGGCGATGCCGACGATGACAACGGTGGCGTCGGCAACGCCTCAGTTGGCAATGCCCCTCGCTTGAGCCTCTCTCGGGCTCTGTTCGGTGACCTTACGGGTGCATCTTGGGGGCCCGTTGAGCTCGACGCGGCTCGGTTTACGGACGCCTTGGATGCGCTTTGGGCAGCCTCCCATATTGAGCAGGCGCATGCGAAGCGCCTGGCCGATATGAGAGGGTGCCATCGCACGCCTTGGGAGGGCAGTTCGGGAGAAGTGGGTTGGAGGGGCACGGGTGGAGGAGAGACAGGGGGGTGAGCAGGAGGAAGAGCAGGGGTGGGGGGGGGGGACGGCGACGGCGACGAAGATGGCGAGTTGGCCTGGCGACGGCGACAGCGACGACGATGGCAGTGGTGATGCCCAAGATGATAGCCCGTATACTAGCGATTGCGTTTGTGACGCTGACGGCGACGATGGCGATTGCGACCATCATAATGATGACGATGGTCAGGGCCGCGACGGTGACGGCGATGATGGCTGCAACAATGACGATTAGGGCGATGTTGGCTATGGCGAGGGTGGCGATGACGAGAGTGATGCCGATGACGGCGCCGACGAAAATGACGGGGACAGCGACGATGATGACGACGGTGGCGTGATGGGGAGCAGGATGAGGATGTACGACGACGATGGCGACGCAGATGACGAGTTGGCAGGACGTCGGCGACGACGGCGACGACGGCGCCGATGGCGATGCTGATGATGTTGATGCTGATAGCGGTGGTGGAGATTTTGGTGACGATGCCAACGACGATGCTGGCGATGACGATGGCGATCGCAATAGCGATGATGACGGCGATGGCGACGAAGGCCGCGGCGGCGATGGCGAAGATGAAGAAGTGCTGCGGGGGGGTGGAGGGCGGGCGACGATGGTGATGGCGACGCAATTGGCGACCTGGCAGGACGTCGGCGGCCACGACGTCGATGGCAGCGACGATGCCGACGACGATGCTGACGACGGTGGCGATCACAATAATGATGATGATGGTGACCGTGGCGACTATGACGATGGCGGTGGCAACGATAACGACGATGCTGACGATCACGATGGCGATGACGATGGCACATGGTAAACTATGTACAAAGAGCAATGATATACATAATTCCCTTGCTGGGCATTTCCACGGCGCGGGCGCGTGGGTGCCCGCAGCCCCATTCAGACGATTGTACCGTGACGGCGACAGTGGCGGTTCGGCAGCAATGCAATGACGCCGATGATAGCGATGATGATGTTGATGGTCATGATGGTGATGATGACAGCGTGGGTAAGGACGAGGGTGATGATGATGCTGGTAATGATGTCGATGTTGGTATCATCTGCTTCCCCACGTATCATTGCACCAACGGCCGCAGGCAAGTATGGGGAGGAGGAAGAATGAGGCGATATAGCCGAAGAAAGAGGGGCACTTGCGGGCGAAGGAAGGCGTTGATAGTAAGGTGCCCGCTGCTACATTCAGGTTCCCCACCAGTTGCTTGCATCTGGAAACGCGCGCGGTTGAGAGAAGCGAGGTGTGATAACGAAACGCTCAACGCAGGTGGCGTGAACGGAATGTAAGTGGGGGGATCTGAATATACTTGGGGGGAGTTGAATGGAACTGGGGGCACTGAGTATAACTGAGTGTAACTGCGAGGGACTGAATGTATTTGGGTGAGGCTTAACATAACTGAAGGTAACTTGTAACTGCATGTAGCTGAGGGTAACTGGACGCAGAGGGCATACGCAGCCCGACGCCGCGTGCGGCCATAATGCAACTGTCGTGAAACGTACTCCCCCTCCTCCTCCCCATGATCCTGCCCCTGCAGCTGCACCTCCTCCTCCCCGTCCTGCCCCCGCTGCTGATGATGTTCCTCCTGCTCCTCCTCCTCCTCCTCCTCCTCCTCCTCCTCCTCCCCTTCTTCCTCCTCCCACACTCAGAAAGTGAGAGTTCTGGACGAGTGAAGTTCTGCCCACGCTGCGCGGCCAGAACTTTACTCAGCACATCCTCCTGTGTTTGCCCCTGCCCCTGCCCCTGAACTCTCTCGCCCTCCCCTTTTCTCTGCCTCCCCCCTCCTCCTCCTGATTGCGCGTGCGCGTGCAGTGCCAAACCAGTGCATGTACAGTTTCGCCCACGCGTTGTACCTCAGTCTAGTTCCAACTGGCGTTACACACAGTGGCCATAACGATACCAATAGTAGCATCAAGGACGCTACTATTGGCATCGATATGGCCACTGTTCCTGGCGGGGTGACGTGGCCCACGCCCCACGCGCACCGTCGACCGATGTTGATGCAGTCGTGTAATGGGGGGTCGGCGGAACACGCCAGTCGCCCGTGCAACATCGACCTGCCATAGAAATCATCTCTGTTGCTTTCAGCCAACCCACAAAGACACCCAATTTGCCAAGACCCCCCGTCACCTTCAACAACTTGCGCCTCGACGCATGCTCTGCCTGCCGCGGGAACGCGGCGCGGAGAGCGAGCAACATAGAGTTCCGCAGCTTCCACGCGATGTCGCCCCTAAGGCCACGGAGACAGATGCCGTAGCCCCAGCATTCGCCGTGGTAGAACTCCCCGTCGTCCGAGGACTCGTACTTCTCGTCTTCGGCGTCGTCGGCGTACGTCCTGTGCATGAACGACCAGCGGTCCTCGATCGCCTGCGCCAGGTCCGTCTGGGAACCCCCGATCGCACGCATGTACGACACCAGATCCCGAGCATCCTCTGCAGAGGCCTGTATGTCATGGCGGAGGTGGACGACGCCAGGCAGCGGCCCAGGCTCGGCGTGCATGCTGGATGCGAGCGGCTGCAATGCGCAGCAGTCACGGCACAAAGCTTGGCGCCAACCTGGAGAATGCTCAGCTCTGAAATCATGAAGTGCCTTAGCGTCTGCTTTCTCAGCTGCGATGCGGTGGGCCACTGCTGACTTTCGAATTCCATTCGCAAGAGCAATCGTCTCATCCGTCGTGTATTGGTGCAACACTGCGTCCTCCATGAGCCTGTCTAGCGCAGGGTCCATAGCTTGCCCCCCGCCAGCCGCCACTCTGTTCGCGAGGGGCGCCTTGAACTTCTGGCGCTCCACGTCCCTCCGCGATGGCCCAAAGGCGTTGCCCCTGCGGCCGCTCCGCCTCCGCTCAGCGGCTTCGCGGCCTTCCTTGATGCAGGTCTCGAGGAGCTCGTCGCCGACAGTGTCCTGCAGCGCGCGGTAGAGCCCCCCGACCTCCCTGAGGTCGTTCGATCCCGAATGCCTCACGAATGCCCTCCAAGCTCCGCCGCCTGAGCCCCGCGGAGGCCTCGCTGGAAGGTCGTCGCCCTGGTCGACGTTGGATGGTCGGTGGCCAGCGGGGCCGCTGAGAGGCACTTCTCGATGTTGACGCACTGCCGTCCCCATCCATCTGCTGCTCAGGTCCATCGTGCATGGCTGGGGGCGCTGAACGTGCTTCGTAACGATTCTCCTGAGGTGGCTGTTGTCGACCTCGAGCCTGTCCGTGTTGAGGTGGATAACCAACGCGTGGACGAGCAGCTTCAGCCGCGCCACATCTGTGCCGAGGTCGTTGGCTGCAAGGAACCGCCGAGACCATGCGTCCAACTGGCACGCGGGCGCGGCCTGAATGGCACCCGCCAGCTCCGGTTGGGCGATCACCATGAAGAGACTGAAGGGAGGCTGCGTGTGCGGCAGCGCGATTAATTTCTCGATGAGAGCTCCAGCGGCACACAACCCTGTGAATACGTCAACCTTTAGCTTGTTCGTGAGCTCTGTCTCGCGGAGCACAAGCCAAATTGTTGGACAGAAGAGTAGCGTTCTCAAGCGGCGGAAAGCTCTAGTCTCGATGTCGCCACGGCTGTGCACGATGATCGGGTAGTCCCGCAGGATGCCTGAAGTGCCACTCCTGGCCCGACGCGCAGCCGCAGCTCGTTCTCTCTGCTCCCATTTTTTTGACCCGATGAATAATTCTCCTGCCTGCATCGTCTGCACGACGCTGAATATCATCTTGAGCGCGACGACCTGTGAACACGGGGCGCACCCGCGGGTGCCAGAAAGCCACTCCTGTGCGATCCTCCTCTTTTTCGCCACCTCCTGCGCCCACACTGCAATTGGCGCCTTGCCCCTGGGGTCGTAATTGGGATCGTCCTGGGCGGCGCAAGCAAAAGCAAACGAACGCACGCGCGTGCCCCAAACACCCCGCACTTGTGCCTGCAATGAAACAATTGTTTTGCGGTGTGTTCGGAGCACGTTGTGTTTTCGTTTGGGCTTGTTTGTGCCGTGCCAATCCTCGGCCGCCGCTGCCTCCTCAGCCCCCGCCTCGTCCATCAGCACGGGCAGGTCGGCCCCAGCAGCGGGTGCATCGACTGGGGCTGCGTGGACATGCCCGCCGACGCGGCGACAGAATAGGTTGTAGGCGTCCTTGAGAAGATCCGTCGTCAGGAGCAGAGGGATGGCGACGTCGCAGCAGGCCTCGTCGCCGCCCATCCACTTCTTCCTCTGGTACAGCGAGAAGTTACGATACGAAATTGCTCTGGCGATTCCACGGGATACCAACTCGTAGAGCTGGTCCTGGTCGAATGGCTCAGCTGGGGGCGCATAGATCTCGAGGCGCGGGGAGTCCCAATTCCCTGTCGCCAATGTCTCCAGCAAAGCGCGCACCACCGTGTGCGTGTCTGCCTTCCTGTTGATGAACCAACGTAAGATGAGCTTCCTGCGCTTCTCAACCTCCAAGCTGGGCCGCTCATGGATGATCGTGCACCTGGACCGCAGCGTGTCCACGAGACACTGACGGAATGTATCCATATGAGCTTGGATGTTGAGCGATAATACTAAATTGATCATTCCACTGATGGCGCCGTTGAACCGCCATGTGGCGAGGATTCGGGCTGACTGCAACATGTGTTGCTCGCACGGGAATAACAGCGGCGCCCATTGCGAAAATTTGTACATCATGTGTCGAGATATCCTCCGTTCTACAACAAGGTTGCTCGGGTGGCGGCCGACGGAGGCCACCCGCGTGCACGTCTCGAAATGGCATTCTGGTAGTGTCGCTGCCGATGTCTCCCGCAGCGCGGCAAATATACACCCTGGCGTATTTCTGTGCAGAGGCTGAATATGCGAAGCGACCACCCCAGTCATAATCGTGTAGCGCGTGTGGCCAGCATCGTCATCAGTGCCCAGTAGCATTGCATATTCTTGTTGCGTCTGGAACAACTTGGTGGGGACGCTCGCCCTGTTGGTCGGCAGGAGGGCCAGCACGCAATTCGGCAACACACCGTGGTCAATGTCGAGCTCTTTGTGGCGGCCCCTGCTGCCTCTGAGCGTGAGAGGTGTCTCGTCGTACCCCACTGAATCTACCACGAGAAGGTTGCGGACCCGAACATCATTGAACATTGCACTCGCCAGCGTTCTGCGGCGACACCTGTCGATCATAAATGTTGACGCCGCCAGTAGTCGTCCAAGCTTGGCCACTGTATTGCGGCCCACCTGTGTGAAAGCAGCTTGGGCCGTCCGGGTAGCAAATGACAAATCGATAGCAGAAGTGCCAAACATAATATCATACACATTGATGGTGTCGTCGTCTTGATCAAGTGTGGCTGACTGGCTACGGGATCGGCATAGCGCAAGTGCGCGGCCCACATGGTAGATCAACGGTGGCTGGAGCAGTATTGTCGCAGTGTCATCATCTGTTTTGACCTCTGGTGGAGCCTTCAGTGCTGCTATGAAATCATGGAGGTCCTGTCTCTCGAGCCGTCGTCGCTTAGCTGCTTCTTGAGCGGCCTGCCTCGCCACTGCAAGGTCGCCTCCTCTCCGAACAGGCCTCTGGATAATCTGGTCAGCCATTCCAGTAATCAGAACACACACGAAAATAACAGAGCGCAGTGATACATTCACACAAGAAAAAGGCCCTGAGGCCATATGAAATCAGAACACACTGATGACACGGAGTGCAAACACGAAGCTTGCGAAACGTATATGGATGAGCAACTGAATCAGCCAAAACGGCTATGGAAACTGGGCGGCGACACAGGCGATGCTGGACGGACGTGTCAACTCGTATCGTGGCCCAGCCCCCGCACGCTTGATGGCATCGGCGATGCGAAGGCCCTTCGTTGTACACAGGCACGCGGTGGAACGGCACACCCGCGCATAACACATGCGGCTCCGACCACGAGGGGGGGTGATCATCCGAGGGGGGCAACCGAAACGAACCGAACTACAATTGCGAAATACAACGAACAATGCCGCGAACGGACAAGAATCTGCACGAGGGACCTTCGGGAACACACTTGCCAACCAGAAACATCCTCACAAGGGGGGCGGGCGTTCATCACAAGCCGCAGAAGTAACAGAAACTGGCATCATTCTAATGATACGTATACAACGCAATCGACAACTGAGGCGGAAACACCATTCAACAATGCATCTATAGAGATCATTGGGGCGACTGCTTCACAGACAATGCAAACGGCCATGCAAACAATACGATTCACCACTGCGTGGATTATACCCGAAGCCCTGCTCTGACTGTCTCGGCGGGGGCGCAGCGAAGCGAAAAGAAATGCACGGTGCTCTCTCGGGCGTTCTGAAGCCAATATATTCATCCTGCCGTTGCTGCTGGCCCCCCTCTTCCTTCCATTAGTCTCCTACTCCTCCTCCCCCCCCCTTCATTTATTCCACGAAAAAGGAAGGGGTGTATATTGTGGGAGGGAGGAGGAGGAGTGGGTTTGTATCGCACCAGGCCGCTCTACATGGAATAGTTAATCGAACACCATGGCTTTTTAAAAATTATCCGCATGTGTTTTTTTGAGTATGTTGTAACGTTATTTGAAAACATATTCGCGGAGTATTTTCTAACCTTTTTGAACGAATTCCCACTTCTGCAGAGTGTAGCGACCTGGTGCGATACAATCCTAGGGATTCCTAGGGATTCCCAAGGATTCCTTAGGAATCCTAAGGATTCCTAAGTATTCCTGAAGATTCCTGAGGATGCTTAACTATGCCTACGGATTCCTAAGGATGCCTACGGATTCCTAAGGATTCCCCGGGATTCCTAAGGATTCCTATGGATTCCTACGGATGCCTCAACCTGCCTCAGTTTCAGCCTCAGCCTCAGCATGCCTCGGTTTGCCTCAGCCTCAGCCTCAGCCTGCCTCGGCCTCAGCCTCAACCTGCCTCAGCCTCAGCCTCAGTCTGACTCGGCCTCAGCCTGTGTCAGCCTCAGCCTCAGCCTGCCTCAGCCTCAGCCTGCCTCAGCCTCAGCCTCAGCCTCAGCCTCAGCCTCAGCCTCAGCCTCAGCCTCAGCCTGCCTCGGCTTGCCTCAGCCTCAGCCTCAGCCTGCCTCGGCTTCAGCCTGCCTCGGCCTCAGCCTGCCTCAGCCTCCCCTCCTCCCCCCCCCACTTCTCCCCCCCCATTCAGCCTCACCTTGTCTCAGCTTCGGCCTGCCTCGGCCCCATCCTCAGCCTCAGTCTCAGCCTCAGTCTGTCTCGGCCTGAGCCTGCCTCGGCCTCAGCCTCAGCCTGCCTCAGCATCAGCCTCAGCCTCAGCCTCAGCCTGCCTCGGCTTGCCTCGGCCTCAGCCTCAGCCTGCCTCGGCCTCAGCCTCAGCCTCAGCCTGCCTCAACCTCAGCCTCAGCCTGCCTCAGCCTCAGCCTGCTTCAGCCTCAGCCTCAGCCTGCCTCGGCCTCAGCCTGCGTCAGCCTCAGCCTCAGCCTGCCTCAGCCTCAGCCTGCCTCAGCCTCAGCCTCAGCCCGCCTCGGTGTGCCTCAGCCTCAGCCTCAGCCTGCCTCGGCCTCAGCCTGCCTCGGCCTCAGCCTGCCTCAGCTCGGGCATTCAAAATATGGCACAGGACTGGTGTTCTGGGAACACGAAGATCACGAAATGGCCCACAGCTGGCTCCGGGCAATCAAAATATTGTACAGGAGTGGTGTTCTGGGAACACGAAGAACACTAAGTGGCCTACAGTTGGCTCCGGGCATTCAACATGTGGCCTGGGAATGGTGTTCTGGGAACACGAAAAACACGAAGTGGTCTACAGCTGGCTCCGGACATTCAAAATGTAGCCTGGGAGTTGGTTTCTGGGAGCACGAAGAGCACGAAGTGGTCTACAATTGGCTCCGGGCATTCAGAATGTGGCCTGGGAGTGGTGTTCTGGGAGCACGAAGAACACGAAATGGCTCCGGGCATTCAAAATGTGGCCTGGGAGTGGTGTTCTGTTGGTTCCGGGCAATCAAAATGTAGCTCCTGGCAATGAAAATGGGGAGTCCCCGGTTTTCCCCGGCACCCGTCCGGCATCTGCCCAGACCTCCCTGGGGAATCAGGATGCTTTCTTTTGGGACCACTAGAAACCTATCAGTCTTCGCTGCTAGATGCAAAATTATAGTGTAGCGGGAGTAGTAGTAGTAGTAGTAGTAGTAGTAGTAGTAGTAGTAGTAGTAGTAGTAGTAGTAGTAGTAGTAGTTGTAGTAGTAGTAGTAGTAGTAGTACTAGTACTAGTAGTAGTAGTAGTAGCAGTAGTAGTAGTAGTAGTAGTAGTAGTAGTAGTAGTAGTAGTAGTAATAGTAATAATATTGGTAAACGTGGTAGTAGTGGTAGTAGTAGTAGTAGTAGTAGTAGTAGTAGTAAAAGTAGTAGTAGTAGTAGTAGTAGTAGTAGTAGTAGTAGTAGTAGTAGTAGTAGTAGTAGTAGTAGTAGTAGTAGTAGTAGTAGTAGTAGTAGTAGTAGTCGTAGTAGTAGTAGTAGTAGTAGTAGTAGTAGTAGTAGTAGTAGTAGTAGTAGTAGTAGTAGTAGTAGTAGTAGTAGTCGTAGTAATCGTAGTAGTAGTAGTAGTAGTAGTAGTAGTAGTAGTAGTAGTAGTAGTAGTAGTAGTAGTAGGGTCACCCGTCGTCTATGGCCGGCCTGTTTATGGCCGGTAGTTTGGTTGGGTTTCGATACAGGTGTACGAAAACCCGATATCAACTACGCGTCCCTCACACTTGACTTATGGCCGGCACGCCGTGAGGAATCCTAAGGAATTCTCGCAT
>CAUYUJ010001481.1:37500-52500 GCA_963575745.1 Prorocentrum cordatum | reverse complement strand
CCATGCAGCGGAGCCCAGCCCCTCGGAGATTTGGTTTGACAACAACAGGGGCTCGGCTTCACGGTGGCGGCAGTGAGGGCGGACAGACAATTCGACGACGCGCGGTTCATCCCGCTCTACGGCTGGAGCGACAACACCACAGCAGTCAACTGGGCAGGGTGGCAGCGCGGCAGGCTGCAGGAGCGGGAGCTCGAGCTGCCGACTGACGAGTTGCCAAGCTTGCAGCGGGGCGCCAAGGCGGCAGGGCGCAAAAGCGGCAAGGTCTTCGAGTGCGGCAACTCCACCGCGGTCGAGTTCGGCAAGCCCGAGAAAAGGGTCGGACGCGGAGAGGCCAGAGCCACCAGTGCGGCGCCCCCTCAGCCGGCTAAGGAGGATGAGGGCCCAGCAATGAACATCCCAGATGGCGACGAGGAGGAGGAGGGCCAAGTGGACCACGCAACAGATGGCAACGGCGAATGCGAGGGCCCAGCGGTCGTCATTGCAGACGGCGACGGAGAGGTGGCGAGGCACGGCCGCGGTGGCAACCTCAGCACTAGCCAGGACCACTCAGCCCCAGACCCTCTCCCAGGCGCGATGGGACCGGCGGGGATAGCGCCGGGGACGCAGCAAGAGGCTGCCGGAAAGGAGTCGCGAGGGATGATCGGCTGGGCTGGGGCGCCAGCCACGGCAGGCAGGCGCGACGCAGAGGGCCCAGCGAAGGACATCGTAGACAGCGACCTGGAAGCAGAGGGCCCAGCGGCGTACCCCACAGACGCCCTGGCCGCAGGTGGAGGCAAGGAGTTCTGCGAGGCGAAGGAGGCCATGGGCAGGCCCCCGATCATCATCAGAGACAACGGCCACGAGATGAAGGCAGCGCGGTCCAATAGGAGGCGCGCAAGCGACTGGCTGCCAGTCCTCAACGACAGTGAAGGGGGCAAGCCAAGCTGGATGGCGCGGCGCGCGGCTTACATGATGGAGTCAGGGTGGGCATTTGATCTCAATCCCCCCTAACTTCCTTATCGCCCGCGGGGCGGTCGTATAGGTTAGTGTGGTTCTCGCCTCAGCGCCGCGCACACTCGTCTTAACCACCTGCAGCAGATTCGAGGATGGAGAGCGGTTTGTTTCCACATTTGACCCATGAAGCACAAATTAATCATGTGTTATTTCGCCTCAGCGGGCACCGCGAAACGACTCAGTACAGTGAAAGGGCGGTTGGTTGTCAAAAGGTGGCTCTCGCCTTGGCGCCGTGCGCGGTCGTTTTCAGAGTTTCAAGGTTTCCGAAAAGAGCTATGAGGAATGGCGTCCTGGCACGATTTAGGATTGTCCATAAGCAGCAATCACGTTGACATGCGGGGCTGCAGTTCCAGGATTGGTGTTTTGCCACCGTTGGTGATTTCGCATACGGCTGTCTTCTAATGAGGCGCTTCCCCGATTAAGAATCAATTCTTATAAGGGCCTACGAAAACTTGGAAGTGGTGCGTTGCAACAGTGTTGATGCGTCTTGGATTTACACTTGTTATCCTCCTCCTCCTCCTCCTCATCATCATCATCATCCTGCCTCCCCCCATTCCTCCTTCCCCTCCTCCTCCTCCTCCTCCTCCTCCTCCTCCTCCTCCATCCCCTCCACGTCCTCCACCACCTCCTTTTCCTCCTCCCTTTTCTCCCGCCCTCCTCTTTCCCCTCCTCTCCCGCCTCCTCATCCTCGTCGTCGTGGTCTTCCTCCTTAGAATATGACAAGGGCCTTTTCTTTCCCTGGAGGCAGATGGAACTGAAGCCAAACGCTGGCGACGTGATATGTTATTTCAAAGGGGCCTAGAAGTAGCATCACAGCACTGCTTGATTGCATCCTGCTCACACGGCTGGAACGCCACATTCCCCCCCCCTTTTTCGGCTGGTACGCCGAATGTGGAGACGGGTGAGACATAAAAACATATGCAACTGGGCCACACAAAAAAATGGGGATGTGATGCCGGAAGCTATAAGACGCCATGTGGCGAGTCTAAACGCGTAGACGCGAGCCAAGGCTCCATCCTAGCACGTGAAGGCGTGCACCTAAACAATTCGAAGCAGAACTGCTGCAAGCGGCGATGTTTTGTGCGTACACGTGCAAGACATTCCTAACAGTGGCGCGCTGATTTCAAGTGTAGCACAGCAGCAAGCCACACATACGAATTAACAGTTTCAACGACGCAGGTTGTTGTACATCAAAAAAAGCGTAGACGAGCAATTAGATTTAACCGGTCCTGAACTCAAGTCCCCGGCAAAACGGCGCGCGATGATAACCCGGATATGAACTAAGCTAACACACCGTAGCGGGCGCCAACTCGTGTCTTCCTCCTACAATATGTTGATAGGTGCCTCGCATATGCATGGGCATGCTTTCTCTGCTCGCAGGGTTGGTCAACACATCTGCACGGTTCACATGAGTTTCTACTTTGGTCACGAATGTCTCCTTGTCGTACTTCCTCTTGTTACCAAAGCTGATAAACCTCGTGCTAGTCCTCGCCTGCTGGCAAATGGCAACTGCTGCGCTGGCATTTCTTAACGAGCTGCCACAATGAACATCGCAATTCTTGAAAATTGATTGTGGCCCGAAGGCTGCAGAGCCGCATTGCACCATTCCGCGACACTCTGCTTCGCCAAAAGATAACGCCACTGCGCTCTGAGTCGAACTCTACGAATTTTTCACATGTGTTCGCCGCAATGCGTTTCCTCCGCTCGTTGACTTACGTGTCTTCTTCCAACCGGCATGGTCGGTGTCAGTCCACGCGGTTAACTCCTCGGGGTGTTCTCGATGCAAATACTGATGCCCACACCTGTCGTGATTATTGAGGTACTTGCCCAATTTCGCAAGTATTTGCGATGCCCCCCCAGGTTGGGGCTGCCATAGAGTGCGCAAGCTCCTTGACAGAGAACTGTATATCGAAACAGTCTTGTGCCAAAGAGTATCCTCTGGCCACCTGTGCCCGGTATTTCTTGACTCCATTGCTTGGCATGGGCTCCAAATATTTCTCTTCGCAAGGCTGCTGTACTCCTAGTTTAGCACATCTCATCTTGCACTGCAAATGTCTCAGCATGTTTGTGATCCGCCTCGCGATATAGAACACCTCGGTCCCATTCCCCAATTCGGTTGGGCGCCATGAGTGACATCGAATATTTGGGTCATGGTCCGTGTCCGTGCCAGACTACGATTTCAATCTTATGGTTGGATTATCCTTCGAACAAATCGGAACCCTTAATTGCCCAATGAAATCAACTCATCTCCATGTTCGCCAAGTTCGCCGTGTCACATTAGGTTGGACGCACATGGTGATTCTGTCCCGTTGTCATACTAGTATCACGAGCAAAATGCGCATCGCAATTTCCCCAGTTGCTGGCGACCCGAATGCCAGAATCTTCCACGCGCGCCCAGTTCACGATCGTCTTCGGGCAACCGGATGAATATGTTATTCTTGGCCTCGGCGTGAAAGTTTGCCCGCTTAACATCATAAGCCACAGCTTGAGTCCTTCTTCACGCTCCAATCGCCCAGTCCACCTCGTGCCTCTGGAGGTTTTGCCAGTAGCAGCCCAGCCTTCACCTTCCTCCACTTTCTCGTGGGCCTCGCGCTTCCTACATTGATCCATCCCCCTCCCGAGCTTACACCTGGATCGACGAGCTCGCTCCCTGATGGATCGCCCCAAGCGCGTGCTTGACCATTCTCGCGGTGAACAACGTATATGCCCTCCCTGGTAAGCAAGAAGAGTCCGAACCGAACTGGCAACCGTGAACCGGCGGCTCCTGCAACCGAGCCGCCCGAACCGGAGCCCGAACCGGACCGGCTGAAACCGGGCCGGGCGGTTCGAACCGAACCGGCCGGTCGAAACCAGCCCGAACGGCAAGCCCGAACCGGGTGGAACCGAACCGTGCCCCGGGACTCCCCACCGGCCCAAGAAAGCCCCCAGAAGAGCCCCGGTGCCGGCCCCCCCCCCGGCGCCGGCACCCCCCCCCCCCCGCCGGCAACCCCCCCCCCCGGTGCCGGCACCCCCCCCCGGCACCCCCCGGTGCCGGCACCCCCCCCCCCCCCGGTGCCGGTGCCGGCCCCCCCCCGGCCCCCCCTCCGGTGCCGGCACCCCCCCCCCGCGCCGGCACCCCCCCCCCCGGGTGCCGGCACCCCCCCCCGGCGCGGCCGGGCCCCCCTCGGGGGTGCAGCAGGGCGCGGGGGGGGGAGGCGAGGACCCCCTCCTCCCTCCTCCTCCTCCTCCTCCTCCTCCTCCTCCTCTCCTCCTCCTCTCCTCCTCTCCTCCTCCTCCCCTCTCTCCTCCTCCTCCTCCTCCCTCCTCCTCCTCCCTCCTCCTCCCTCCTCCTCCTCCTCCCTTCTCCTCCTCCGGCCCAAAACCGGCCCCCCCAAAACCGGACCGTCCCGCGACCGCCGAACCGAACCGGCATAACCGACCCGGACTGGCAAAACCGGACCGACCAAAACCGGACCGGCGCCGAAATCGAACCGCTGCAACCGAACCGGTCCGCCGCCGAACCGGCCCGAACCGGACACTTCCTGGGTAAGTGGCCGTGCTTAAGCAGCACTTCCACATGCCTCAGCCCGCCCTGGCGTCGGCAAGCACCACAAATCAAATGGCGTGGCCGGGCGTCCTGTGCAATCGAATACGGGTTGCCCTGACATTTGCGCGGGCTCTCCGGCGCCCCCTGCACCCCCTGACATGGAGCGACCGCGTCGGCATTATTGCGGCAACGGGTTGCGATGCGATCCTTGTCGCCGCGCTTGCAATGCTCCTTCTAGCTGACTGGCACAAATCCTCCCTTGCCTTAGCCTGGGGATTGGCTCCGTTGGCATTATTCTTGCGGATCTCCTTTGTAGCCTCTGTTGGCGTAGCGCCCTCGGGTGAACCTTGGTGCCTTGATATCCCCCTTTGCTTCCTCCCCTCTGCGCCCCTTGGTAACCCTCGGTTCCTTTGAGGTATCCTTTTCCGCCTCCTTTCCTTTTGCGGCCCCTTTGGTGGCGCGTTTTTTGCTGCCATGTGCCAATGTCCTCCACACTTGTAACACATGGGCCAATTACCTTTGCTGTTCCTTTGCACGCCTCATGAATGTCGCCGTTGCCGCCCATGTCTTCCGATGCCAAGGTCCAAGTCCACCCGTGTCCCTTCTCGTCGTGATAACCGGAATCGTTCACACTCGTACCCAATTCACCAGCATATTCATCCCCACGTTGGCCAATTCCCATGGAAACCTTTTCCGCGTCGGCGCCCAGTCTTTTCTGTCTGGCCCAATCCTCGCTCTTGATGGAGAGTTTCTGGTAGGTGTGGATATTCAACGAACCTGGCGTTTTAATGCAATCATGCGGCCACTCGCCAATCCAATCATCTGCGTGGGCCATGATGATCCTCAGAGCAGTATCCTTGCACGGCAATGGTAAATAATATGCATACCCAGATTTCTCCTAGGACTCCACCAGCGCACGCCACTGTTCAAGCTGAGTCGCCAGGTCGTTAACCATGGCCAATTTCAAATTGCCAGTTTCAAATTGTGTGAGGGTGTGGTTTCTGCAACGGCCTAGTCTAACGTGTGCATTTTCTGGTCAGACATCCGGTCGTCTCCCTCATGCCAGCCCTTTGAATTTTTCACGAGGTTCCATCCCTTCCAGTTTGTCGTTCAAGACATACCAGGTCCACCTTTGCGTAATCATCAGCATCGAGGTTACATTCCCTTTTAGCATAGTTTTTTGATTCTTTGTCATTGAAGCCTTGGCGATCGTGGTAACATGGTCCAACGCGTTCGCTTAATGCTCGAGTTCTGTCTGAACGTGGTTTTTCAAGTTGTTGATCTGTGCCTCGCAATAAACTTTGCGGCTGATGACCGACGTCAGAGGAGCACTCATAATGCAGTTCATCTAAGACTTCGTGAATGCACCATCATCGTTAACCGTCCAGGTGCCAAGCGTGGCGCTGCGCTCGACTAAGTAATATCATCCCTTCGTGAATGGTTTTTGGGGCGGTGGCAACGTACGTGAAATTTCCGTTCTCGCAACGGGCGTTGCACAGTTTTGCGAATCGGTTCGTGCCCAAATTGTACCAAACCCCCTTGGGCCTCGGGCAAAGTCACGTCGAAACCTGGGTCAGCTGTACCAGGATTCGGCTGGGCCGTCGCGGCTGCCGCCGCGGTCGTCGCAGCGAGGCGACTGCTTCGCAGAGATCACCGCGCGGAACCCGTGGGGCGAACCACGGGCCCCGCTATCATGATCATGTGATAGGAGCCTTCCTCCCTGGAGACGAAATTAACTTGAGCCAAGGGTTAGGGTTCAGGGTTAGGGTTAAGGGTTAAGGGTTAGGGTTAAGGGTTAGGGGTTCGGGGTTCGGGGTTAGGGGTTAGGGTTAGGGTTAGGGTTAGGATTAGGGTTAGGGTTAGGGTTAGGGTTAGGGTTAGGCTTAAGGCTTAAGGCTCAAGGCTTAAGGCTTACGGCTTAAGGCTTAAGGCTTAAGGGTTAGGGTTAAGGGTTAGGGTTAGGGTTAGGGTTAAGGTTTAGGGTTCGGGTTTAGGGTTAGGGTTTAGGGTTTAGGGCTTCTCTTAGCGCAGCGGCCGACAGTCCAGGCAATGCTGCCCCCCCTTCGGCAAGCTTGATTGGGGGGGCGGCTAGCCGACCCGAGCAAGCTTGGCGAAGGGGGCAGGAGGTGCAACATCTCCCCATCCCCGGCCGCATGGCCGGCAACCCCCCAAACTACAGCCTTTTAGGGTTTAGGGCCGCTGGCCCCTAAATTCCCAAATGGCTCCAAGCGCTCCCAAGCGCTCCCTGGCGCTCCCCGGCAGTCCCAAGCGCTCCCAAGCGCTCCCAAGCGCTCCCCGGCGCTCCCAAGCGCTCCCAGGCGCTCCCAGGCGCTCCCCGGCGCTCCAAGGCGCTCCCCGGCGCTCCCAGGCGCTCCCAGGCGGTCCCAGGCGCTCCCGCTCCCAGGCGCTCCCCGGCGCTCCCCGGCGCTCCCCGGCGCTCCCCGGCGCTCCCCGGCGCTCCCCGGCGCTCCCCGGCGCTCCCCGGCGCTCCCCGGCGCATCCAGGCGCTCCCAGGCGGTCCCAGGCGCTTCCCGCACGCTCCCAAGCGTTCCCAGGCGCTCCCAGGCGCTCCCAGGCGCTCCCAGACGCTCCCAAGCGCTCCCAAGCGCTCACAAGTGCGCCCAGAAGCGCTATAGAGCGCCCCACACGGGGTGTTACGTGTCGGAGAAGTAGGAACCCGACCCGAGGACGAAAGGTCCCCGGGTTTAGGGTGTTGTACTCTTCGAAGATCAAGCATGGTTTATCTTTGCATCGTAGATCCCCAAGCGTGGGGTTAGGTAGCCCTAGGCTACCAGGACGACCCAGTCGGGCAACCAGCTGAAGCATCTCAGAGAAGCCCTGTCTCTCGTAGACGGCGACGGTGATGCGCGGTGGGGTGGGCAGAAGCACAACGAGGTGCTTGGGAATTTAGGGTTTAATTTAGGGTCTAACAGGGCAAGGCCAGGAATACCTACCTGCATAGGCACTCACCTGCGGTGGCTATCAATCCCCCCCGCATCTCCACCCCCACATAAAGATCATCTCTCCTCTCATGTTATACCGTGGCTGTAGCATAGCATAGCATACCATAGCAAGCGTGGCTCGATCCAGGAGTGCGCCTGGGAGCACGCATGATCAGGAAATATTTTTTTTGCATCGGATTGTGGGTAGTTTACACAGCGGGTCGTAAAGATCCCCATAGCAGGCTCGATCCAGGGGTGCGCCTGGGAGCACGCATGATCAGGAAATATTTTGTTGCATAGGATTGTGGGTAGTTTACATCGCGGGTCGTAAAGATCTCCATAGCAGGCTCGATCCAGGGGTGCGCCTGGGAGCACGCATGATCAGTTTATATTGTTTGTTGCATAGGATTGTGGGTGGTTTACATAGCAGGCCGTAAAGATCCCCATATGAGGCTCGATTCAGGGAGTTCGGATGCAATAGGGAGGCGTGGGGAGGAAGTCTTTAGGGTTTAATAATTAAAAGGATTAGAGATTTAGGGCTTCTCTTAGCGCAGCGGCCGATAGTCCAGGCAATGCTGCCCCCCTTCGGCAAGCTTGATTGGGGGGGGCGGTCAGCCGACCCGAGCAAGCTTGGCGAAGGGAGCAGGAGTTGCAACATCTTCCCACCCCCGGCCGCATGGCCGGCGACCTCCCAAAACTAAAGCCTTTTAGGGTTTAGGGCCGCTGGCCCCTAAATTCCCAAATGGCTCCAAACGCTCCCAGGCGCCCCCTGGCGCTCCCAGGCGCTCCCATGCGCTCGCAGGCGCCCCCAGGCGCTCCCAGGCGCTCCCAGGCGCCCCCAGGCGCTGTCAGGCGCCCCCAGGCGCTCGGCGCTCCCAGGCGCTTCCAGGCGCTCCCTGGCGCTCCCAGGTGCTCCCTGGCGCTCCCAAAGCGCTCCCAGGCGCTCCCTGGCGCTCCCAGGCGCTTCCCGCGCCCCCAAGCGCTCCCAGGCGTTCCCAAACGCCCCCAGGCGCTCCCAGGTGCTCCCAGGCGCTCCCAGGCGCTCAGGCGCTCCCCGGCGCTCCCCGGCGCTCCCAGGCGCTCCCCAGCGCTCCCAAGCGCTACCTGGCGCTCCCCGGCGCGCTCCCAGGCGCTCCCAAGCGGTCCCAGACGCTCCGAAGCGCTCCCAGGCGCTCCCAGACGCTCCCAGGCGCTCCTAAGCGCTCCCAAGTGCGCCCAGAAGCGCTTAGAGCGCCCCACACGTGTTTTTACGTGTCGGAGACATGTAGAGCGCCATCAGAGGACGACAGTCCCCGGGTTTAGGGTGTTGTATTCTTCGAGGATCAAGCATGGTTTATCTTTGCATCGTAGATCACCAAGCGTGGGGCTAGGTAGCCCTAGGCTACCAGGACGACCCAGTCGGGCAACCAGCTGAAGCATCTCAGAGAAGCCCTGTCTCTCGTAGACGGCGACGGTGATGCGCGGTGGGTGGGCAGATGCACAACGAGGTGCTTGGGAATTTAGGGTTTAGGGTAAGGTTTAGGGTTTAAGTTTAGGGTTAGGGTTAGGGTTTAGGGTTAGGGTTAGGGTTTACGGTTCAGGGTGGGGGGGTAGGGTTTAGGGTTTAGAGTTAGGGTTTAGGGTTTAGGGTTAGGGTTAGGGCTTAGGTTTAGGGTTTAGGGTTTAGGGTTTAGGGTGTTGCCCGCCAAGCGGTGTGGGCGCGCGCACGCATCCCACCCCCACATCAAGATTGTTGGGGGTGGGATGCTGTGTGCGCGCTCGCGTTGCTTGTCCTCCCGCCCCAATCCACCCCGGCCATTCTCTTTTAGGGTTTAGGGGCACAGAGGGTTCTTCCCCCCAGCCCCACACATGGGGGGGTCGATCACAGCGTCGTCCCACCTGAGAACGCGCAGGTGCTGTAACGCATTGGGGAACAGCCTCCAGGTTTAGTTCGCGCTTTGGGGAACGCCCGACCGGGCGATCTCTTCCGACTCTCGCAGGAGCGGTTCTGCCCGGTGGCGCACGCGCAGCGGTTTGCCGGCCAACGAGGTGTCGTACCTGGTGGCCCATGTTACGCTGGCGACGCCAGAACCGCGCCTGCGCGCTCTTTTTCGATGCCCAAGCGCGCTGGCGAGCGCATATGGCGATTGAAGTAAACTTACGCAGACGCCTCAATCTCAGAAGCGATCATGGTGGGCCACGACAAAGGGGACCAGCTCGCCGGACGCTCCGCGGCTCGCGCGCGCGCGCGAGGTTCCCGCGCTGACGCCACGTCGTCCTAGAGTCTCCGGGGTTCGTTCGCGCGTTGGGGGACGCCCAACCGGGCGACCTTTTCCGATTCTCGCAGGAGCGATTCTGCGCGGTGGTGCACGCGCAGCGCTTTGTCTCGGATGGTGGGAGGGGGAGCTCGATGGGGGCAAGCCTGGCGCCCCCTCGATGCGACGCACCAGGCAGCGCGTCGCGTGCGTCAGCCGGCCGGCCGGCCGGCCGTCTGGCCGTCGAGTGTATTCCTTATCGCTGAATTACGTTGGCGACGCCAGAACCGCGCCTGCGCGCTCCTTTTCGGTGCGCAGGCGCGCTGAGCTCGAGGGGGCGGGCCCGGCGCCCCCTTGATGCGACGCACCAGGCAGCGCGTCGCGTGCGTCAGCCGGCCGGCCGGCCGGCCGTCGGGCCGTCGAGTGTATTCCTTATCGCTGAATTACGTTGGCGACGCCAGAACCGCGCCTGCGCGCTCCTTTTCGGTGCGCAGGCGCGCTGGCGAGCGCATATCGCGATTGGGGTAAAATTACGCATCTGCTTCAATCTCAGAGGGGATCATGTTGCACCACGACAACGGGGACCAGTTCGCCGGACGCTCCGCGGCTCGCGCGCGCGCGCGAGGTTCCCGCGCTGGGTGCCCCCTGGGAGCGCTTGGGGAGCCTCTGGGACGCGTGGGAGCGCCTGGGGAGCGCCTGGGAGCCCGCCCAGGCGCGCTGGGAGCGCCTGGAGAGCCCCTGGCAGCGTTTTCCTAGGTTTTCCTGAATTCCCGGGGGCAACATTGCCCCTGCTGGCGTTGGGTTCCGGTTTTCGGGTTCTTATTTCCTGCTACGCAGGTAGCCTGTGGCGTAGCCAGCCTGAGGCGTGGCGTGTGGGCGGTCGAGCTTAACCTCTCCCTTTCCGTAGATCCTTCAGGCGCTCCACTGAACGTTCCGACCAAGGCTCGTATGCGTCTGGGGCATCCCGACAGCGACGCATACTCGAGTTTAGGATTTAAGGTTTAGGGTCTAACAGGGCAAGGCCAAGAATGCCTACCTGCATAGGCACTCACCTGCGGCGGCTATCAATCCCCCCCGCATCTCCACCCCCACATAAAGATCATCTCTCCTCTTATGTTATACCGTGGCTGTAGCATTCCATAGCATAGCAGAGCAAGCGCTTAGCGGGAGGCTAACCCTGACGAGGGCGGGACCCTAACGGGCGGGACCCTAACGGGCGGGTCGGGCGAGGCCCTAACGGGCGGGACCCTGGCGGGCGGGACCCCAACGGGCGAGACCCTAACGGGCGGGTCGGGCGGGCGGGACCCTAACGGGCGGGTCGGGCGGGCGGGGCCCTAAACCCTAAATCCTCACCATGCGCCCATCTCACAATGCAAAAGCCCGTGGGGGCCTGCAGGAAACACTCGAACCCCAATGGAAGCACCTGGGAACCACTAACAGCCAATTGGAACCCAGCGACATCTTGGGAACCTCTGGGAGCAACCAGTAGCCCCTGGAACTCCTGTGGGCCCCTTGGGGCAATGGGCCCCAGCGCAGACCGCGGGAGCCCTTGGAAGCTCCCCGAAGCCCCTGAGAGCCCCTGGAAACCCCTGAAACACATTAAGCACAGGGGAGGCCTTGGGAACATCTGGGAGGCCCCGTCTTGGAGGTCTCGTTGGCCGTCTTGGAGCCCTCTTGGGATATCTTGTCAGGGTGGGGAGTCTTCGGTTCTCTTGAGGTTGTCTCAGGCCCTTCTTGGGCTGTCTTGGGATGTCGTGAAGCCGAACTATATATGATTCACAGTTCGACATTGGTCTCCATCTTGATGCACTGTGTTGTTTCGGCACGCTTGGTGTTATGCGACAGCCACGCTAGAAGCTGAGGTTACCCAGATGATGTGGAACCCGCCTTTTGTAATCTATGTTATGCTGGCATAGCATGCGAGAGGCGTGGCATAGCATATCACGTTCACACTATTGCGATTTCTATCTCATGGTCTTTCGCATGGCATCCATTGGACTGCGTTATTATTTCTGCCATGTCCAGTGTTGTCTATGTCTCATTTTCTGCGCATATGCGCATGCGATGTTTCGATCTATTTCAACGGCGTGTCTCTTCTCAGGCGGTTGTCCTCTGCTATGCTCTGCTTCAACCACTCTATACTTAGATTATCATAGATGTTTTGGTTGTCGTCGTCGTCGTCTTCATCGGCGTCATCATCATCATCATCATCATGATCATTCATCATCATCATCGTCACCTGCATCATCATCATCAGCATCGCCATTATCATCACCATCGTCATCATCACCGTCATCATCACCATCATCATCACCATCATCATTATCAGCATCATGTGTGCGCCTTGGTGCTCGGTCTGTCCGCGGCCGTGGCGATCTCTATGCTGAACGTACGGTCGCGTATTCACGCCAGCCGGTGTTTTTGTTTTCTTGCAAGCGCCCAGCATGCTGGGGCACGCGTCCGAACGCTATAGCAGAGCACTATCCGTAGTCTCTTTGGGTCAAGCGTGGCCGTCCTGAGGAGGGACGACCGCGTCATTTGTTAATTTCTAACCTATCACAGGCTCGTGTTCAGCAATGCCGCTGACGCTGGTCAGCATCTGCTATCATCCTGTGCTGTACCGCTCTATTGCCTTGCTCGTGGACCGCCGTGAAGCACCATGGCTCATGGCTATAGTGCAGAGCTCTCAGAACTATTACATGGTCATGGGCCGGAGGTCGTGGGACTTGGAGCTGGCCTGGCGGCTATTCCATCATCAGGTAGCCGTCCGGGAGCAGGAGACGGATGCCTGGGCTATGGCGGACAGCGAGTCGGACAGCGAGTCGACATCAGACTCCGACGATTCGTCCACGGCCATGGGTGCGAACATGCGGGACCACATGTTCGGGCGAATTGGTTGGTGATGATACTATGGGGCGTCACTCCATTCACGTTCGTATACATCAGCGCGCTGGCGGTTTCGTCTCGCCGTGTATGCGTTCTCGTGGCGTACTGATGTGGCATGGGTGTTTCTGAATGCAAGTGTCAGGGAACCTATCGCTTGTTCCCCGACCTCTGTGGTTATGGTTCGGAAAAAATCTCGTCTGGCTATCCATGTGTCATATTGCAGTCTGGTCGCTAATGGGCCAGCTTGTCTGCAATGCGGCCTCTGCTGGGACCACGTTTCGTCATGTAGCTTTGAAATCTGGATCTTGGACCACTTTCTATGTTTCGGAAGATATCATGTTATACTATCAAGGTCTTCTAAGCTCTGGTGCTGTTATGTTGTGCTATGTTATGCCATGGCCACGCTACAATGGAGGTTCCCCTAATTCAGGGGAGCCTCGCGTCTGACGTAGGTGATTTGCTATCCCTATTGTCATGCTATAGCATGAGGTGTCTATAGTATCAGGTCCTGGAGCTGGTATGGTGTGGTATAGTATTGCATGGCCACGCTATACTATCCGAGTCCTCGAACCTCAGGTCAACGACCTGCTATGCTGTGCTACATTATGTCACGGCCACGCTATAACATGTGGTTCCCTAGATGTTGGAGAACCTGGCGTCTTTCGTCGTTTCTATGATACAGCCACGCCATAACATGAGGTTCCTATAGCATCAGGCATTCGAGCTGGTATGCTGTGCGATGTTTTGCGACGGCCTTGCTATAACATAACGTTTTCTAAATGCCCAGGAACTTCCCAAAACACCTGAGAGCCCCTGAGAGCCCCTGAGAGCACCTGGAAACCCCTAAACCACATTAAACACAGGGAAGGCATTGGAAACATCTTGGTGCTCCTGGAATCCCCCCATGGGAGCCTCTGAGATCCCCTTCGAAGACAGAGAGCCCCGGACCCGACCGCGATAGCCCCTGGGAGCCTCCAGGAATATTTAAAACCATTGAAGCCCCTGCGAATCTATTTGACCCCAGCCCCAGCTTCGAAGCCTGTAGAAGCTCCTGGGACCCCCCCCCTGGGAACCTGTGAGAACCCCTTAATACACAGGAACCCCTGGCACCGGCCGCGGGAGCCCCTGGGAGCCTCCGATAGCCCTTGAGAACCCGTGCGCCCCTGGCGCCCCTTAAGGCATTGAGAGCCTCTGGGAGATCTTGGTTCGTCAATGATTCAGGATGCACGCGGACGGCGATCCTGCACAATTGTGTTATGAGAAAATCATATGTTTTCATATGTTTGGCTGATATGACTTCTGAAAAACATTGAAACACACATTGTGTTGCAGAAGATTTCTCCATAAACGCGCGGCCGCCGCGCGCGTTTGCACTTTGTCATAGCTTTTGCAATGGAATACAAGCATGGACACATCTTGCAAGAGCACAATGTTTAGTTTATATTGTTTTTTACAATGGAAAGTACACATCAGAAACGAGGAATGATCAGGATATGATTTTTTGCAAAGGATGAAGCATGTTGAAAGGCAGAATGTCAGGTTTGTAATATTTTTTACAATAGAAAACCCGGGCTTACATACCGGTTCGCGAACCCGGGCCGGGCACTTTGTATTGTAAAAAAAGGTTTTCTGATCGCATGATCAGGATATACTATTTTTTGCAATGGAAAGGCCGGCGTTGCGACCCGGGCCGGGCACAGTGTATTGTAAAAAATATGGTTTTCTGATCGCATGATCAGGCAATCGTATTTTTTGCATAGGAGAAAGGCAGTCTTACATAGCGGCCGGTTTAGCTGGCTTTAGGGTTTAATAATTATAAGGATTAGAGATTTAGGGTTTAGGGTCTAACAGGGCAAGGCCAGGAATACCTACCTGCATAGGCACTCACTTGCGGTGGCTATCGATCCCCCCCGCATCTCCACCCCCACATAAAGATCATCTTTCCTCTCATGTTATACCGTGGCTGTAGCATAGCATAGCATAGCATAGCATAGCAAGCGCTTAGCAAAGAGGCGAGGTCACAAACATTTGAGGAACCTGATGTTATAGCGTGGCTGTAGCATAGCATAGCGTAGCGAAGCAGAGGTAGCAAAGAGGCGAGGTCCCCAAAATTTGGAAAACCTTTTGTTACAGCGTGGCTGGAGCACAGCATAGCATAGCATAGCTAAACATATAGGCGCTGCGAGGCGCGCGCGGCTGCCGCGCGCATGTGCACTCTGTCGTATTTTTTGCAGTGGATTATTGACATGGACACATCTTGCAAGAACACAATGTTGAGTGTATATGGTTTTTTTACAATAGAAAGTACACATCAGAAACGAAGAATGATCAGGATATACTATTTTCCTATGGGTTATTGACATGGACACATCTTGCAAGAGCAAAATGTTTAGTTTATATTGTTTTTGCAATGGAAAGT
>CAUYUJ010001481.1:0-30000 GCA_963575745.1 Prorocentrum cordatum | reverse complement strand
CTTTCACCGCCGACGCCTCGTCGCCGATGCACGCGCCCACGCATGTCAAGTCGCGCGTCTCCGCGCAGTCGTGGAGGGCCGCCCAAGGCGCGCCGCCCTCGCAGTCGCCCAGGTAGCCTGCGACGTAATGGGCCATCTTGCCGCGCTCCGTCGCAAACTGCGCGGGTAGATCTGCGATTGGCACTGCGCTGCCGACCCCAACTTGTTAATCTTGAAGCACGGGTAGTCGTTCACCTTCATGTTCTCCACGCGCTGCAGCGCCTCGCCGAATGTGACGCTGGGCGCGTAGTCCGCAAGGCCGAGGGAGGTCCCCAAGCTCTCCGGCAGCGCCGCCGTAGGGCTGATGGCGGCCACGCTGCTGCAGCGAGAAGCGGGCGGGGATGAGTCACTTCGAACCGAAAAGTTTGAGACGCAGAATGCTACGGCCATGTCAAACTCGCCCCCTCTCCACCAACTAAGGGCATCCTTTTTTTGGTGGATGCCCTCCAGGAGTAGCAATGCCGTGCCTGTCACGTTGCACTACGGCACGCCATGCAATCGCAATCTGCGCGATGTCATATCCAACAGCAACAGTTCTTGATACATCGCACACAGGCGAGCGGCCGTGTTGTCGGGGGCGGACGCGGGAACCCATGTTTGGGGTCCCCCATTCTGCCCATGTTCAGAATCTGCCCTGGGCAACCCCCCTCCCCGCGCGCAGGCGTGCAAGAGGGGGTCAGTGTCTGGACCCCCCCTGGGGCAGTTGTAAAGTACTCGCAACAACGGAGCGTGTAACCAAACGTTGCGGCTATCAAATAGTATCCGCCTTTCGATTATCAACGCTACTCGTCTGGTGATGTATATCCTGCCTCATCTGAACTGGGCAAAGCTGTTCCACATGTGGCCGAAAAGGGCACCCAATTTGTGGATGCCCCCTTCTACCACGTCAATGCCAGGAGCTGGAGCCCCAAAGACAACGCATGCATAGCTTCCTGCGAATCAATTCCACAATTCTCGGAGGTCTTGCGTGGGAAAGAAAAGGAGACAAAGGGAGAACAGGGAGGAAATGTGCCATGGCCGAGGGGGCATCCATTTGTGGACGCCCCCTTCCACATCAAAGCGGCGGGGGGGGAAGGGCGCCCATTTGTGGATGTCCCCGCCTGCCGCCGTCGTCGCCGTCGTCGTCGTCGTCCTCCGTTTCCTCCTCCTCCCCCTTCTTTCCGACCCCCCACCCCCCTCGCCCTCCTCATCATCCCATCATCATCCCAAAGCAAAGCCCTCGGGGGGATATATATATATATATATATATATATATAATATATATATATATATATATATATATAAAGAAAAGAAAAAAAAAAAAAAAAAAAAAAAAAAAAAAAAAAAAAAAAAAACAAAAAAAAAAAAAAAAAAAAAAAAAAAAAAAAAAAAAAAAAACGGAGGGGCTGCCCCCACCCACCCCTACCCCCAGGAAGCCCCCAAATGTTTGTTTTGTTTTTTTTTCTTTCCTGAGGTTATGCGATTCTGCTCAGTAAAAGGAATATAGTTGGCACGTGGAGGAGGAGGAGGAGGAAGAAGAGGAGGGGGAGCGGGCAGAGGAGGGGGAAGTGGGAGGAGAGGAAGGAGGAGGAGGAGGCGCGCGCGCGAAGGCTGAGCGCGACCGAGCCGGAAGCGCAGGCCGAGGCATAGAGGTTAGCAGCCTGGCTGCTCGCGCAGCAGGCCACTCTTCCTCGCCATGACGACGGTAAAAAAAAATCATCAAGCGAGGAGACAGTGCACGGAGGGAGGTCATTCTATTGTTGCAGTCACTGCCCCTGCCAGGCGGCAAGGGCCAGCGACTCGACACGCCTCCCTCTTGAGAACACTTTTCACTCTATAACACCTCCGTCGGGGCGATCCTGGAAAATTGCTTTTGAATTGGTTTTGGATTGCATGCGAAAATACAAAAAAATGCTCAGCAGCCCACCAAGAAAAACACGTCGCGCGAGCGGCGCAAGGCGGTGCGTCCCGATCGCGATAACGCATTGGAGAAGCCATGCAAGCAATGATGAGATAAGGCGGTGTGGCATTACAAGGGGGAGAGCAAACATGGGGCAACAACGTACACCACGCCAAGGCTAGGGCTGCACGGCGCTACCCCACGCATACATCTCCACCTCATCTTGCCCCGTCGCCTTCTCGATTCGTTGCAATGGCACGGCTATGCATTGCCCCGCTCGCGGCGCACCGCCTTGCTCGATTCGCACGCTAGTGTTTCACTGGCGAAGGCCAATGACATTTTTTGCCGCATTCAGACGCATCCCGAACCAAATCCTAAGCAACGCCCCGCGGATCACATGGCCGAACTGTGTTTTCAAGAAACTGGTTGCCATAGTGTTCGCGGGTCGTCGAACGCGTCGCGCGTTTCGGGGCCCTGCGAGGGTGGCGCCGACCAAAGGCCTCGATGGCAGGGTCCGCACTGGCGAACGCCATGAATTTGTGATGGCCCTACACTGGCCTGGTCGCCTCAACAAAAGCCCACCCCCGAAGCCTCTAGTAGCGGGGATTGCGCATCTCCGCAGCCATTCCAGCACGCGCATCATGCGTTTCGTGGCCCAACGGAGAGCTCCACCGTTGCCCGCAGTGGACGGGGTTCGCGCGCGCGCCCTCCGCTCGCGTCGGCGCCCTTCTCACGCGTTTCGTGGCCCGACGGAGGGGTCCACCCAAGGCCCCACTGGCAGGAATAGCACGCGTCATAACCGATCGCGTCGGCGCGCCGACCAAGCCCACACTGGCCCAACGGTGAGCTCCACCGAACGCCCATCCAGAAGGCCCGCATGACTTCCGAAGCAGGTCCCAATGGGGGGTTGGGAAAAAGAACGCCGGCGTGATATGATAACGTTTCCCATCGAAATAACACCGAGTGGCCTGTAGGCACCCGACGCGCACCCAACGAGGCCCAGAGTTAGTTCGAGAGATCCCCCATGCGGCGCCCAAGATGCCCCAGGAAGCAACCGAACTCCCAAGCGCGCAGCCAAGAACATCCGAAGATGCCCCCAACAGATCACCCCGAGATCTCCGCACGCGTCCGATGTCCGTAACCCACAGTCCACGCACGGCGGCGGTTTCGGCCGAAGGCCATTAGATAATTTGCTAGGGCGTCGCGGGTTCTCGGTCATCCTGGGGGTCGGCTGGATGGCGTAAGCCAATGGAATAAACTGGCAAGCAGGAGAAGGATGAGCAACTGAACTCGAGCACAATGCAGGGAGCTGACGATGATAAGGGGGCGCACGAGGAGGAGGGGCAGGTACCTGACGAGGACAAGGAGGAGCAGAAAGGGAGGGATGAGCGTGGGAGGAGGGCGGAGGGATTTCGAGGGCTCGGACACAAACGCCACCCCCCCGAGCCACCCGAACCAACCCTTAACGCGCACCCTGGCACCAACACCTTAGCCCCAAACCCCAAACCCACGCACCCCCCAACGGAGCGGCGCGCCAAACCCCACCGCCACAACCCCAGCCGTAACCAGACCGCCCCACGCCAACACACGATCACCGAACAACCCTACCAAGTCCTGCCACTTGCCCCTTACCCAACCCCCCCATTCCGTAGCCCCCCACGCGCAAAACTAACAACCCGACTCCAACGCAGCCAACCCCGACGGAAAAAAAGCAAAGCGGCTGGAGGAGGAGGAGAAAGAAGAGGAGGGGGAGGAGCAGGAGGACGAGGGCGAAGAGCCCTGAAATCCACCTCGCTCTCCATCAATATTTGTCAAGGCCACTCCGCGCGCTCCAGGCGCAGCAGCCAACGTCCAACAACCACTCGGCAGCGGTGTCGGCCCAGCGGTTGCCACAGGCCCATGATTGTTACGTCATCGCTCCTTTCCCCTCCCTCTTCCCCCTCCTCCCCCTTCTCCCCCTCGTCCCCTCCTCCCTCCTCCTCCCATTCCTCCCCCTCCCCCCACTCCTCCCCCTTCTCCTTCTCCTCCCCCTTCTCCTCCTCCCGTCCTCTTCCTACGTATCGTTCCATGGGCCTGCGGCTCCCGAGGGGAGACCCCGCTGCGCGAATATCTCCTAGCCCTGCAAGGGCATCAAGTTGATGGCGTCCTCCACGTGCTTCTTGACCCATGGGTGCGCGTCCTGGTAGCTGCTGGGCTTGCTGCTGTTGCCTGAGTTACGCTCCGAGCGACATTTCTGCTGCAGCTTGTTCTTGTCCTTCACCAATGCCATGACGCCGATGATCGTCGCTTCCTTACTGGTCGTGAACGCCTTCTTCAGCTTGACCTCGGGCGCGGCTTCCCACGCAGTGTCTGGGCTCGTGTCGAAAGCTTCCCGTTCTGTCTTGGCCTTGTCGAAAGCCGCCTTGAACTCATTCGCCTGCTGCTTGAATTTCGCTGGGTTCAGCGTGAGGAGCGTCTTCTGCGCATGCTTGTGGAGGGCCGCGGGCGTGTTATCGCCGACAAGCAAGCCATGCCAATCCGAGCCGTCGAAGGTGCCGCCGCGCGCCGTCTCAAGGCTCCTCTGGTTCTCGTCGCCGTCGTCGAATGGCTTAGTCCACACCGCGTTGGCGGCGGCCTTCGCAAGGAGGTAGCGCTCGAGGGCATCGGCCTTGATCGTCTGCTCGGTGATCGTCAGAAGGTCCGTGATCAAGTCTGCTTGCTGGAAGGACGGTGGGAGCTGCCTGAACTGCGCCTCGATCGCCTTGCGACTGCTGTAAAGGAGCTTCAGCACCATGCCGTCGGGGTCACCTTTGGCGATCCGAGCTGCGAGGTCAGCACCAGACGCGATGTACTTGCGATGGGCCGTCTTCGTCTCAACGATTGTGCCCAGCAAGCGGTGCGCAACACTCCAGTCACGCCTCTGGGTAGAGCTCGGGTGCAATAGCTGCATCACGTGTCCGACGAGGCCGACCGTATCGTCTGAAAGGTTATCTGCATTGTCGATCATCTTCTGGTACACGCCCTGCAAGAGATTGACTGCTGCCTCCTGGACGTTCGCTGGGAATGGATTCTCTAGATCTGCCACGCGCATGATATCGGTAACCTTTCCGATGAAACTATCCCTGGACTCTTGGTTCATCAACTCTTCGGGCCGTATCGAACTGATGATGCTGCCGAATCCTGCTTTGGACACCTCGACGCACATGAGACGCCCGATCTCTTTGCAAGACTCAATGGCACTGGTGATGGTCGGAGTAAGCCTGAAACAACCGCAGTCCTGTGCGATCCCCAAAAACCGCTGCACAGATTTCAACACCTCGATGTGGGAGGGAAACTCCGAAGGCTCCACTGTGTTGGCCCTCCAAGCGTCCGAGATCACTTGCACCTTGATGCGCAAACACAAATCTCCCGACAACACCACGCTTCCGTCGGGGTTGCTGCGGGCCTGCCTCACTACGAATCTACGCGTCGATCTCCCTAGTTGCGTACCGCTCGGGAGAGCTCAGGGGGGGCACCCAACTGGGGGGGCAGGCCAGCATCACCAAGAACAAACGGCATCAATCAAGTCCAATGGCGGCCACCGTCGGGGAAACAACACGGGCCAATCGTCGGGTCAACCATCGGGACCAGCGCCACAGCATCGGGAATCCATCGGGGACAACTCCCAAGACAACCCCACCACATTTACCTAGCGAGATCGCCACCAGTAAATCCCAGGAGCTATGTATCGGCATCACTGCAAGAAGACTTCTGTTAGCTACCGATCAGTGCAGCGACCGAATTACTTCTCTATCGATGTAACGATCTCACGATCAATCTGTCTGCACCACAACGGTTTACCCTAAGAACGGCTGTCGGAACGCACATCGGCACAACCACAACGACAACCATCGATACACTCCTTAAGATATCCTCGCACTCCTGGCGCGCACCCGAGAGCACGCCTGTTCGATGTCTCGCATGACCCAACAGAGCCCCACGTGCAGAAGGACTCACATAAAGCCACAATTGGTGAAGGGGGCGGCGGAGGGATATCGATTCAGTCCAGAGACCTTGACAGCCAACGCCTCCAGGTAGGCCATGAGCTTCACCTCGAGCACCTTGGTGGCACCCTCTCGCGAGTTCTTCCTCAACGTTGCCATGTTCTTGATGCGCTCCTCAAGCTTAGGCATGACTTCTATCGGGTCGGCCTGGTCCTCAAGGACCATCGTGGCAAACCTGATCTTGTCCACGCTGAGCGGGTGGGTCACCTGGGCGACCCGCCCACTCTCCCCGTGAATGCCGCCCATGCCGCCCGAAGGCCGCCTCATGGTCCTCCAGTCGTGTCCTTATCCTCCACCCCCGCCGAAGGTCCACCATGCCATCCTGCTCTTCCTCCCCAGCCAACCCCACAATTCACCCCTCGTGCACCCCGTCACCACCACCCTACGGAGATCCATCCAGCCCAACCGTCAGACTCGGGGCCACCCGTTCCAGAACCTCGGGCCCGCCCACGTGACAAGTCCAGCAAGAACCGTTTCGCCCAATTCACCTTGGTCTTCTTGATGGACACCACGTTGTTGGCGAAGGCGGCCGTCTCGCACATCCGCTCGTTGAAGTAGAACCTCAGGCCCTTCCACTGACCGTCGGAGGGCGGCGGCTCGGCCGCCGACAGCGCGTCGAAGTCGGCCGCGAACTTGAAGTTCAACGGGTCGGGGTCCATGACGTACTGGGCTGCCCGCAAACACTCCACCGCGGAGTTCACGCTCAACTGAATCGCCTCATCGACGTCCTCCCCCATTGAGTTGATCAATACTTGGTCGATCTTCTGACACATGCCGATGCACTGCTCTGTAGTTCGTGACGTGGACCAGCTCCGCAGCAGCGGGCACAACAAATAGGAGAAGGTCGCGCTCTCAAACCTGACCACCTTCGCCGCTGCATCGCCAGGGATCTGGTACCCGCACGGGCCCCGCCAATCAAAGCCAAGCTCGCCCTCGGGACACTGCAGCTGCTCCTCGCCCTCAACCGACACCAGCGCCGTCGGCAATACGATCTTGAAGAACCCCACGATGTCATCCGAGCTGCCGCTCGCGATCTCTGCCCCCAAGGCTGATGCCGCGCGGTTGCCGATCTCGACTGCAAGCGAAACTGGTATCACCATGCCCGTCGAAACTAACGCTGACATCTTTGTCTCGAACACATCTGGAGGCAACGTGTGCAGCAACTCTGGTTTCGACAAGTCCTCTGCGTACGCTGCCAAGTCGAGGCGCTTCGTGATGAGCCCCGCGGCATCGATCTCGACCTGGCTGGATGACCCGCTGAACGTGTCCCTCCTGGCCTTCAGACGCGCCCTCTTGTGCCCAAGGTTGTTCAGTCCACTCGCGATGGTGGTGAGATTGATGGCCCTGAGCTTCTCCTGCAACATGCTCTCGAAGTTCTCCCCAAGCTTGAGCTGGCCACCAGCGCCACCCGACACCGTGGAAGCGGCATCGTCCTCGTCATCTTCATTGTCTTCGTCATCGGCTCTGCAACAGGCCACAGTCGCCACAAAGCCCCACCTCCCCTTGGTAAGCTTGGTCCAGTAGCCGTACTTGGCAGGCTGCTTAGCTTGCTGCTCCTCCTGGGACAGTGGCAAATCACCGCCATCCTCGGCGGCTTCCGCGCCGTCGGCTGGCTCGCCATCGCCAGCGGGAGAAAGCACGGGCCTGGGGACGCAAGCGTCGTAGCTGATGTCCTGCAGGCGGCATCGCTTGCACTGGGCATCCTCCTGCCCACTCGGGCGAACCATCTCGGCAAAGAAGCCCTTGCCCTGGGACGCCACCAACTGGTTGTCCGCCATCAGCCTATACTCGTCCTCGGTCGTGGAGCGCGAGACGCCGCACTCAACGATGACGCCGACGTCGTCGGCGAGCCGCTCGGTATCGTTGACCAGAACCACCTGCATCTTGCTGGTCGGGTCGTCGGGGTTGTCGATCAGCGATAGCTTGAAGCCCTCGACCTCGTGGCTCTGCTTGAAATGGTCCTCAGCGGCAGCGGGGAAACGCAAGTAGTGGCGCAGCCCCCCCCCCCCCCCATGGATCCAACGATCGCGCTTCCATCGGCGTCCTCCTCCTCCATGTCCGCCGCCCCCATCGCCATCCAACCTGCAACTCCCCCCGAGGCCCTCGACCTCCACCGCCAAACCAACCCTGCTCAATGCCCGACCCTGGAACCCAGGCCCGAGAATGCTTCCGAAAAGGCCGAAGCTGCAACATTCAGAAAGGGATGGCCCCAAGATGGGTTTCTCAAAACCAGAAGGAAACGCTCAACTTACACGTTCAAACCCATCGTCCTCGAATTCTGACGCGGTGAGCCCACGCTTGCGCTTCAGCACCCTGGTGAAGAACGACTGGCTGCGGTAAACGTCGCTGGGAAAGAAGAACGCGCGGTGCTGGCGAGACCGCAAAGCTGAGCAGAACACCTCCGAAAAAAGCCTGGTCCTCGTTGCACTTGGCGATCACCGCCCCAGGGTTCCCGATGAAAGCAAAGGAGTCGCACGCAGGCCCGCAATCCCAACACGCTGGCCCAGCTGGGAAGTAGACCTCCGACGGCGAGGGGGGGGGCAGGTCGAAAACAACGGCCCTGGCGCCCCCTGCGAGCTCAAAAAACAATACACTGGAAACCTTCGACCTTCGAAGCCCAAGGCTCATGATCCTGAACTTCACCCCTGACCAGACCCCGCAAACCTGTATAGAATGAGCCGCCGAAGCGACCCAACTGGAATATCAAAACGGCGTCGTTCGTCCTTTGCGGTGGCCAACCTGAGCCGACAACCCGCTCTGGGACCAAAGGGTCCATCGAACAAAAAAACGAGAGCGTGCCAAAGAACATCGTTCCCAGAGGACCTCCTTCCAGTCGTTTGTTCCCCACCTTCTTCCACTCGAAGCTGTAATTACCCCACACCTTGCAATTGAACTCGTCGTTGTTATCAGCTTTGGCCAGGGTGTTGGGGCACTCAGTACGACCACGCTTATGAGGGGCCTCGAGGAGCTCGTCTGTGTAGGCCTCCACGCCGGCGTTCGTCAAGTAGGGCTTGGCATCGATGATGGCCTTCTGCGGGGTCTTCGCCGATGCTGGAGAAATCACCGCTGCCGCTGCCGACGAAGCTCCTGACACACGGCGCGACTTCGCGGCGGGCGTCGTCTCAGGCTTGACGTTCATCGCGCTGCCGCCGCCCATGGAGCTCATGATGTCATCGTCCCTGGCAGCAAGCAGCACGTTGTCCTTGCCCTTGCTCTTGGCGCCAAGCTTCCCGCCCTTGCCTCTGCAGCCGCCAGAAGATTTCATGACCGTCAAGCGACGCAATGGCTAAGCCCTGATGGACGTGCTGGGCAAGCACTCAGCACCGACAAGTCATACTGTCGTGGAAAAATGTGAGTGGCCTGAAACTTGATCCGAAGCCCCCACGGTGACGATGAGTTGAAGCAAACAATTGACAACTGTTGGCAATCACTTTCCACGCGCCCTCATTGCGACATCCCTGGGACTGACCGAGAAACATACTTCCAATAAAACCAACGGAGACGGCAACGCTAAATCCCACAGGCAACAACGCGCCTGCAAACCATGCGCATTGCGCAGCGCAGACTGCATTCTCATGCCAAGTCGCCCCAGGGCCTTAGGGCCTCATCCTCAGCCACCAGACCTCTGCCCTCAAGCCTCAATCCTCATTTTCTGTCCGCAGCCTCAGTCCTCAGCCATGAGGAGTCATCCGGGGGTTCGGGTGGGAAGGCCTTAAATACACTGGGCCTCCTCTCGGGACACCACATGAATTTTGGGCTTCTCACTAGTGATGCCCCTCACACCGATCGTGGCCACCGAGCGTAAAACGTCGCGCCCTCTGCCCTACGAGGCATCCAAGAGGCCACGGTAGGCCCCTGTAAGGAGCGCCAACGAGAACCCCAAGATACACCGACGAAGGCCCGAGGGGCCTCCAAGAGGCTCCATGAGCCCTCCGAAGAAGGCACACGGATGCCAAAACCATTTCATGCGCTTGAATATGTTTAAAAAATGGCTGCGTTCTCGCCTTCTCGGCTTTCCGACGTTCCAGGACGCCGAAGGCCCACAAAACCGCCCCAACACAGTGCAAGAGGCCTCCAAGCGAAGCCCAAGGTTACCCACGAGAGCCCCAAGACCAGAGACGGCCCAGCACGCGGCCGAGACGGACCCAGAGCGCCCCAAGGCTTGGCCCAAGATAGCCAAAGAACCCCGATGAGGGCTAAACCATGGCAGGCTGTGGAGGAGGAGGATGAGGGGGAGGAGGAGGAGAATGGGGAGGAGGGTAGAGATACATAAGACCACTAAGAGCCCCAAGAGCCCTAAGAGCCCTAAGAGCCCTAAGAGCCCTCAGACTCAAGAGCCCTAAGAGCCCTAAGAGCCCTAAGAGCCCTCAGAACCTCAAGAGCCCTAAGAGCCCTAAGAACCCTAAGAGCCCTGAGAGCCCTGAGAGCCCTGAGAGCCCTAAGAGCCCTAAGAGTCATAAGGGCCCTAAGAGTCTCAAGGGCCCAAAGAGCCCTAAGAGCCCTAAGAGCCCGAAGAGCCCGAGGAGCCCTGAGACCCCTGAGAGCCTTCACAGCCCTAAGAGCCATAAGCCCTAAGAGTCCTAAGGGCCCCAAGAGCCCAAAGAGCCCTAAGAGCCCAAAGGGCCCTGAGGGCCCTAAACGCCCTGAGGGCCCTAAGGGCCCTAAGAGCCATAAGGGCCCTACGAGCCCTAAGAGCCATGAGAGCCCTAAGAGCCCTAAGAGCCCGAGAGTCCTAGGAGCCCTAGAGCCCTAAGAGCCTTAAAACCAAAGTGAGAGGGCCGAGCGGCCATTCATCATCATATCTGGGTGCGTGGCTGATGTGGGGCCCCTCAGAGTCTCAGAGTCACGGGCGGGCTTGCCTGACGGGCCGCACATGGCATCAGGGGGAGGAGGAGGAGGAGGAGGAGGAGGAGGAGGAGGAGGAGGTGGAGGAGGAGGAGGAGGAGGAGGGGAGGGAGAGGAGAAGGAGGGGGATGATGCGGACGAGGGGGAGGAGATGAGAGGAAGTGAAGGGGAAACCACGCGGGCGTTTTTCTTCCTCTCGGAAGAGGGGGGGGGGGGGACTCACGGCTCATCTCGTGGCGCGTGCGCCATGGGGGGAGAGGGGCGGAGCGCGCGGGTTGGCAATCTCAAGCACGCGGACCCGATTGCTGTCCATATGTGTTGGGTTTTGCTGTCTGGTAGGCATCATTCTCTGCTGTATGGTAGTCGGTTCACTGCTATCTGGTGGGGTTGCTTACATGCTGATCCTTGGTATCTGGCAGGTTTGGTCTGATTGTTCGTTGGGCCTCGTTTGGATCGGCAGGGAAGGAGCGCAGCTCAGGAACAGAAGACATACAATCATGCGAAGACGCAACTTTTCACACCTCAATTGCATGCATACATACAATTCGAGTGGAGCGGCAGCGACCTCCTGTCACGGCCCTCATCTGGAACAACTGGCGCTGCAGCCACTGATGTTGCTCATGCTGGTGTTGCAGCCACTGGCGCAGTCACTGGACCTGATATCTTCAACAACTGGCGCTGCAGTCACTGACCACTGGTGCCAGACGGATGCTGCTCATGGTGCGCGGGGCTGAATAATGTCACGGTCGTCTTGGAGCCGCTCTTCACCTCCATCGTGATATTGTAAGTGGTTTGTGCAGGGTTCAGGTCTTTGAAGTTAATCGGGAACCTGCTGCTCAGCTTGTCAACGAAGCCCTGCCTGATGCCTAGCGGGGCGTCCTCCCATGCATCCCATTCCGACGTCGCCACCATGTAGAGCTCCTCTGCCACGGTCTTGGTCTTGTGCGTGCGCGCTGGTGGAGACCTCGAGCGAGGCGGTGTCTCGATCGCCACTGCCTCGGACTTGCTCTCGTCGGCGTTGGGGGTCTTGTGGAGCGGCTGCTGCTTTCCCTGTGGGCTGGTGTTGTCGCTGCTGCTGGCAGCCGCTGCAGCTGCACCGCTGCTCCGAACCGAACTCTGCTTAGGCTTAATGGTCATCATCCTCTTCTTCTGGTGCTCGATGGGGAACTGCTGCTGGCCTGCGGTCCTCGCTGCACTCGCCACCACTGCTGCATCGTACTTCTCCTTCTCCACCGCGCTCGCGTGAACCTTCGGCTGCGTAGCCACATCCATAGCCTGCTGCTTCTGCTGCTGCAGCAGCTGCTGCTGTGGCGACGGGACCTTCGGGAGCACGTGCATCTCAGGCGCAGCATCCGCGGCAGCTGGAATGGTTGGCTCCTCGAAGCTGGCGGGCTGCTGGCTGTTCGCCTCCGCGTCGTAGCCGTCGCCGTCGCCGCCGCAGGGGTCCTGGGAGTCCTGGATGTCGCCGTCGCCGCTAGGGAACATGGCGAGCGCATCGGACAGCGACGACGGCGACGGCATCTCTGGCGCCATCGTTGGGTGAGGGGCCCTGGCTGGCGGTGCCATCGCGTGGGCACCGAACACTGAAAAGAATAAAAAGTGCGTGCTCCACTCGAGGTGCTGAGCAACGAGGGTGCGGAGGCCACGCCACCCCTGCGAAAAACGCAAAGCAACGCATCGGAATGGGGACGAAGGAAGGTGGAGGAGGAGGAGAAGGAAGAGGTCCCAGGAGGGACGGAGAAGGAGAGAGAGGATAAGGGAGGGAGGAAGGAAGGAGGGAGGAGAGGGAGCGAGGAGGAGAAAGGGAGGGAGGAAGCAGGGAGGAGGAGGAGGACACGAAGAAATGATCTGCAAGGCCCCCAGAGGCCCCCGACGCCCGAGGACCCTACGGCCCCCGCGGCCCCCCGAGCCCGGTTTACGCGGCCCCCGGAACATCCTCGAGGTCCGTTCCCCCTCAGGAAAATTAGGCGGAAATGGCGGCAGCCATAAGTATTTTTAATGGGAAGTGGACAAATGACAAATTATTCCAGCAAGCACTGCGTCTGGATATTAACATGGGTGCAAGCACTGTTTTGCATATTATCACGCATATTCTCCTCCTCCTCCTCCTTCTCCTCATCCTCTCTCTCTCTCTCTCTCTCTCTCTCTCTCTCTCTCTCTCTCTCTCCTCTCTCTCTCTCTCTCTCTCTCTCTCTCTCTCTCTCTCTCTCTCTCTCCTCTCTCTCTCTCTCTCTCTCTCCTCCTCCCTCCCCTTCCCCCCTCCTCCTCTCCTCTCATCATCATCATCCTCCTCCTCCTCCTCTCCCCCCTCTCTCTCTCTCTCTCTCTCTCTCTCTCTCTCTCTCTCTCTCTTCTCTCTCTCTCTCTCTCTCTCTCTCTCTCTCCTCTCTCTCTCTCTCTCATCTCTCTTCTCTCTGGCTCTCCTCCTCCTTCTCCTCCTACGACTCCTCCCCCCCTTCCTGCTCCTCCTCCTTCTCCTCCTCCTCCTCGTCCTCCCCCTCCTCTTCCTCCTCCTCAGGAGGAGGAGGAGGAGTTGCGACTTGCGAGCCCTAAGAGCCCTAATAACCCTAAGACCTGAGAGCCACGCGAGCCCTAAGACGCCCTAAGAGCCCCAAGAGCCCTAAGAGCCCTAAGAACCCTGAGAGCCCTAAGAACCTCAAGACCCCTAAGAGCCCTAAGAGAGCCCTAAGACCCCTGATAGCCCTAAGAGCCCTAAGACCCTAAGACCACTAAGAGCCTTAAGAGACCTAAGAGCCTTAAGAGCCCTGGGAGTCGCCCTAAGAGCCCTAAGAACCCTGAGAGCCCTGATAGCCCTAAGAGCCCTAAGAGCCCTAAGAGCCCTAAGACGCCCTAAGAACCCTAAGGGCTCTACGAACCCTAAGAGCCCTAAGAGCCCTAAGAGCCCTTAAGAGCCTAAGAGCCCTGAGAGCCCTAAGAGTCCAAAGAGCCCTGAGAGCCGCAAGAGCCCTAAGAGCCCTAAGAGCCCTAAGAACCCTAAGAGCCCTGAGAGCCCTAGAGCCCTAAGAGCCCTACGAGCCATCAAATCCCTAGGAGCCCTCAGAGCCTCCAGAGCACTAAAAGCCTTAAGAGCCCTAAGACCCCATAAGAACCCTAAGAGCTCTAAACACCTCCAGAGCCCTAAGAGCCCTAAGAGCCCTAAGACCCCTGAGAACCCTAAGAGCCCTAAGAGCCCTAAGACCTGAGACCCCTAAGAGCCCTAAGAACCCGTAAGAGCCCTAAAATGAGAGTGAGAGGGCCGAGCGGCCATTCATCATGATATCTGGGTGCGTGGTTGGAGCGGGACCCCTCAGAGTCACTACCATCTTTCTTACCTCCTCAGACCCCATCCTTCTCAGGATCACGCGGCAAATTGGCGGAGCTTCGTTATTTTCAGCGGCGCCCGCCGAAGCACGCCGTCGTCTCGTATCCGATGCAGCCGCGAACGGCCGAAGCGGTCGAAAATCGACCGAAGATGTAGTGCGCCATTATGACGCTGATGGTCATGGTGCTCACGCCTGCGTCCAGGAACCCGACGCGTCGGTGGGCGGGCTGGACTCCTGGCTCATCGCGAATGCACGCGCGGCCGCACGACCCTCCTGGAAGCCGCTCTTGTAGCCCTTCCTCCACGCGTCCAGGTAGCGCTTGTTGTCCATCTTGTTGCTGTCTTTCTTATCCTTCTTGTCCTTCTTGTCGAAGTCCCAGTCGCAGTGCTGCGAAGCGAAGTCACGCGCCTTGAGGCCCGCGTCGACCGTGCCGTGGCGCTCGGCGTCCTTCCACTCGATCGTGATGACCATGCAGTAGCGCTCGTTGACAAACCAGTCGTCGGGGAGGCAGTCGCCGCCTTCTTCTGGCGGCTCCCGATTGTTCTGGATGTCGACCATGTCCAAGAAGCGGCCCTTCACCTTGATGCGCTCCACGTCGCTGTCGACCCCTGGGCCGAGCGCCGTCCACATCTGCAGCAGCTCCGCCTTGATGTCCTTCACCTGGGGGAACATCGGGAAGCTCCCATTCCCTGCCACCTGAAAGTGCCCTGGCAACCACGAGTGCATGTCCTCGATCCACAGCCAGCGCTTCACGCACACCACGCCCTCAACGAGGGACATCTTCTCGACAGGTGCCGTCATCGTTGGCGATTGAACGAGGCAACGCCAACAAGCGTGAACAGTAACAGGATGACTTTGCAACCTGATGCAACCTGCACAGTTCGGGCCGCAAGACAGCTTTACTGGATCTGGTTCTGAGCGGACGGGCGCGTAGTGTCGGATTTAGCGCCCAGGGCAGTTGCACCACATAGCATACACCATGCGACAGAACGGAAGCAGCTGCAAGAGGCCCTACAGAACATAAACCACTCTACATGCACCCCATAGGGCGCCATAGCAGACATACACCACATACTTGCACCACATATCATACACCACGAAACACCACATAGCATCCACCACGCTACCTGCACCACATAGCATACACCGCATACCATACCTGCGCCACACAGTATACAACACGATACACCACATAGCATACACCACGCTGCAGCTTGGATCATCCGCGGAGCATCATTGACATCGCCGTTGCTTTTTTATGGCTAACGATAGAAACATGATAGGTATGTCTTAAGTTCAAAAACTGGAATTGAAATTTCTGGCGTTCTTTGAAGGAATCGTTGGCGTTTGTGTTATGGTCAATAATCAACGACGGCGCGCGCGCGCCGTCGATCTTCATTGCCAGCAGTTAGTACAAAACCCATCTATAAATTTACTAAAACAAAGCAGTTTGACATTACTGGGGCCAGAATCGCTTACGTTTGTGATGTGGCCAATAGACACCGACGGCGCGCGCGCCGTCATTGTTTATGGTTAACAAGAGAAAGCGATAGATAAATTCAAACCTGAAATTATAATGTCTGGAGCCCCATAGGGCGGCAAAAGGAAACGTTGACGGTTGTGCCGTGGGCTGTGGCTGATAAACAACGCGCGCGCCCTGTCATTATTGTTAGTAATAGAAAACACCAGGTAAGCTCACAAACTGAATTTGAAAATCCTGCAGATCTTTAAAAGGGCCGACGGACTTGTTGACGTTTGCGGCACTTGTATACAACGACGACGCGCGCGCGGCGGTCATCTGCATCGCGGCGCTTTAGCTAAGTTCTGAAGAGTTTGGGCTATGTTAAATCGAAAACTCAATGACGAAAACCCAATGTAAAATTTCATTCTCAGACCAGAAGAGGTTATTCTATTAATGTGGAGTATAAGGAATCTACTACGCAGCGAAGCCCGCGCTTTCGCGCGCGCGCATCGGTCATCGCCGCGCTAGAACTAAGTTCTGAAGAGTTCGGGCGATGTTAAGTTGAAAACTCAATTGCGAAAACCCAATGTAAAATTTCATTCTCAGATCAGAAGATGCCATTATATGAATATTGAATATAAGGAGTCTTTTACACAGCGAAGCGGGCGCGCGCGCGCCGGTCATATGCATTGCTGCATTCGAAATAAATTATGAAGATTTTGGGCGATGCTAAATCGAAAACTCAATGGCGAAACCCCAATGTAAAATTTCATTCTCAAATCAGAAGAGGCCATTATATGAATGTAGAATATAAGGAATCTACTACACAGCGAAGCCAGCGCTTTCGCGCGCGCCTCGCTCATCTGCATCCGCGCTTTAACTAAGTTCGGAAGAGTTTGGGCGATGTTAATTTGAAAACTCAATGGCGAAAACCAAATGAAAAAAAATCATTCTAAGATCATAAGAGGCCATCGTATGAGTGGTGAATATAAGGTTTGTTGCGCAGCGAAGCATGCGCGCGCGCGTCGGTCATCTGCATCGCTGCGTTGTTAATAAGTTCTGAAGAGTTTGGGCGATGTTAGTGCGAAAACTCAATGGCGAAAACCCAATGTAAAATTTCATTCTCAGATCAGAAGAGGACATTATATTAATGTGGGATATAAGAAACGTGTTACACTGCGAAGCCCGCGCGCGCGCCTCGCTGTGTAATCGAGAACGGAGGCGCCGACCTTGAGGCATTCCCAATGCTAAGCAGCCGCTGCGTCAGCGTCAGCTGGACGCGCTGACGCGCGGTCGCTTGTCGCCCGCAGGACAACTTCGGCGTGCCCGTTGGGCTGTTTGCCGCTTCTCTCGCGGCGCAGCTTTCCACCGCTGCGAAATATGGCGCCGCGCCGCAGCGCGGCCGCGCGTGCGGCGCGCAGCGATGCGCGGCAACGCCGCCGCGCTGGAAAGGCGCAACGACCCGCCACGCGCGGATGTGCGGTGGGCAATATCGCGCGCGGCGCGCCACGGAGCGATGAGAGTCCAGGCGGCCCTCAGGGCGCGCGAAGGTTCGCGAATCTCTTTTCAACGACGTGCGCTTCGGACCGCCAGCGGCCGCTGCGCCTGATGTTCTACGCAGGGCCAGCTGTGCCAACGCCGCGCGCCCCTCGCGCTGCGTTTCTGCAGCGGTCGCCAGCGCGCGCGATGCGCGCGCGATGAATTTCGAACCTCCACCGCGCGCGATGCGCGCGTCAGCGGCCCGTCCATTGGCGGCCTGGCAGGCGAATGCGCGAAGGTGGCCCTGCGGTCGCGGGGCTTCGGCGTCGACGCCCGCGCCGCGCGGGCGCGACGCGACGCGGCGGCGACGCCGCTGCGGCGCATCTCGGCGCCGCGCGGTCGGTCGCCAAGCCATGCGCGCCGAACTTCGATTCCTCAACGCCCTTCAATCTGGCCAAGCGGCGCGGGCGCGGCGGCGGGGGCGCGGGGGTAGGTTGCGAAAATTCAGCACTCGAGCTGGCGCGGGAGGGGGGGGGGTAGATTGCGAAAATTCAGCACTCGAGCTGGCGCGGAGGGGGGGGGGGGGTAGATTGCGAAAATTCAGCACTCGAGCTGGCGCTGGTGGGGGGCGTGGGGGTAGATTGCGAAAATCCGATCCGCGCGGCGCTGCAAAGGCCGCGCAGCTTGCAACGAATCTGGGCAGTTGTCTGACCAGTTGCTGCAACGCAGCGGCCCTGCCAACAGACCGCTGGAATGAGACTGCAGTCGCCGACCTGCGGACGTGACTTGATCATCCGACTGCGTGCCACCCCTTGGTCGAAGATCCGAGTCGATGACCGCGTCTTTCGGAATCCCTGGGTCGATTTTTCAGCGTGCAGTTTTTTTTTTGCTAAATCGCATTTTTTTTGCTAAATCGCATTTTTTTGCTCAATCGCATTTTTTTTTTGCTCTATCAAAATCGATGACCCCAGGGTTGGAAATCCGACCCCAATTTTTTTTTCGCACGCGCTGTCGGCTCGCGCGGTCGAGTTCATTTTTTTTTTCGATGTGATCTCCTTTGCCCTCGCGCGGCGGATGAAGAGCCAAAGGCGCTGCGAGCCGACGGCCACCGAGACAAATCGCTGCGCATTCGGGCGACGTCCCCGACGGAATCCCGCGCCGCGGCGCCGCGCTGCGACGACGGAAGTCCTCGCCGCCGCGCCGCCGAGACGCGCTTGCTTGATCGGCGCCGCTCAGCTGCGCACGCCGACGGCGCGGTCGAGACTGCGCGGCGAAACCGCCTGCTCGAAGCAAGCGGTGACGACGCAACGCCCAACAGCGGTCGCAGATGGCGCCGCCCCCTGCGCGCCGACACCAGCCGCGCGCCGCGCCGCCAACGCTAGTGCGAATCGCCGCCCGCGCGCGGCCCGACCGACGCGGCAGCGCAGAAGGCGTCGCTGCCGACGGCGTTCGCGCGCCGCTCTCCCGCGGCGCGATGGCAAAGACAGTTGCGCGCGCGATCGCGATCGGCATCGCCATCCCGCCCCGCGCGCCCGCCGAGTGGCTGCCGAGCGCCCGCCCGTCCCACGCCGCACTCCCGCGCGCGAGGGCTCGTCAAGGTCGGAGCGAATGCGCGCGCGCTCTCGCGGCCGCGCGCGCGACCATCAGCGCGCCGATCTCTCTGTCCGCGACGCCGAAGGCGCGCGGATGTCACTGACAGCGCGCGCGCCGCTGCCCCTCCGCGGCCGCCGCGGTCCAGCCGTCGGACGCTGGCGCCCGCGAAGTAATCGGCGCTGCGCGGCGGCGACGACATTCGCAATATGAGTGCCCATGCCGCGGCGTCTCTCTCTGTCCGCCCTGGCGTTCGCACCATATGCCTCCTGCAGCCAGTTCAGCGATATGGCGATGAATGCTGGGATGCGTTTGCGCCGCGACCGCCGCCTTCGCCGTTTGACGCCGTCGCGCGGGCGGGATGCGCGGCGGCGACAGAGAGGACAACGTCGACGAATCCAAGGGCGTGCGCACCCACATTTCGGGAGGTGGTTGCCCGCCTGGGAGCCCTGCTCGGTCGCCTCCATGATCGCCAGCCCTTGAACAGCGCCCTGTCGACGCGCCCACTGTAGCCGCTGGAGGTCGCGGCGCCGTCCGCATTGGGCCCCGAGCCCCCCGCGCAAGCAATTATAAACCAGTTTGCGCGATCGCTGCCAAGCGCCGCGATGCAACCCCGATGCTGGCTAAAGTTCGGGGCCCGCCCGCCGAACGCCGCAATGGCCTCTCGTCTACGCCGATGGCGCGCTGCAGCTCGGCGGGAGCCGCGCGCGGCGGCGCATCCACCGCAGACGCCCTGAATTTGGAAAGCCTGCAGTCGAAGATGTCGCGGCAGCGGTCGCGCGCCTCGGCGACTTCATCCCAGCGCGTCACCTTATGTTATTTCGACGCGCATCCAGAAACCCGACCTGCCCCGTCCGCGGTGCACGCGGCGCGCAAGTGCGCGCGCGCCGCTGGCCTATCAGCGGCGCGTCGCACGTGCAACGCTTGCGCGCGCGCTCGCGCGGTCGCGCGTCGGCATTGCCATGGATTTGGCCTGCAGCTTTCGCGCGAATCTGTTCGCGACTGGACGCGACGACACATTGCCATTGTAAAGGACAAGCGCGCTCTTGCGCACGCGCAGAAGCACCGCGCGGAGAATGCCACCTCACGCGGCGCTGCGTAGCCCGCCATCGCGCTCCGACGCGCGCGTTCGACCTAGACTTAGACGCAACAGCCCCGCGGGCGACGAACGAGCCGAATGAACTGCGCAGGGCGCGCGTTCCGAACCACGCATGCAGTCGCGATCTCATCCGTCGGCTTCGCCACCGCCATAACCAACCGACGCTGTGCTGCCGTGGCCGCGCGCCTCACGCATCGCCATGCGCAGCGTGCCTTCGCGGGAACCGTGTCTCGCGGCAACAAATGCTTGAGGCACCGCGCGGGCCCGCCATGCAATTCCACGGTTGGAGGCGATGCCTGGGACCCTGCGGCCTGGGGCATCCTAATCGGTGGCCCAGAAAGCCTTCACGATTCACGGCGCCCAATTGGGCATACCTTGTCCTTGGACTTCTGCGCCGAGCCGATCTGCTGTCCAGAAGGGCGTCGGTCCGCGCTGTTGGATTCACATCCGCCTTGCGTGCCCGCTGACATGTAAAACCTGACGAGCTGCCAATCACTCTGATTCTCGCAAAGGCACTGCTGCAAGACGCCGCGGCGGCGACCTGGAAGCATCGCGCGGCTGGAACTATGGCGCGGCGCGGTTGTCATCGCGCCATGGGCGCGCCCGAACGCGCAGCGCAGATGGCCATGAAACGATGGTGATGAGGCGCGCCGCAGCAGAAGAGTGGCTGGATGGCGGCGGCGGCGTAGAGGCGTAGTGGCGCTGATCGGGCGCACCGCTGCAGCGTGGGTGGGTCGGGCGGGGGGGAGGGCTGCAACGCCAACCTGGCACCCCGATGCAATGGCGAGAGGGTGGCGACCACGTTGCGTCACGCATATCCCACTTTAATGTTCCTCCGTCCACCCCCTACTGGCTTCGCCGCCGCCATCTTCACTGTCGCCACCGCCTCTGCTGCTGCGCGCACTCAGGTGATGGAGGCGATGGCGACCACGATGGGGAAAATAACGGCGAAGGTTATGATGACTACGCCGTCGCGGTGGGGATGCTGGAAGCGATGGAAATATTTTCTGAAGGGCCGCCGCGCGCGCCCGCCCGCGCTTAAAAGCATAGCGCCCTCGAACAAGATTGACGCTTGACGCCCCCAGCGCGGGGGGGGGGCGCGGCGGCGCGGCAGCACAGCGGCCGCGCGGGCGACGTCAATGCAGCCGTCCCAACCCCCACCCCCCACCGCGCAATCGCACGATGAGCCGCGCGGCTGCCAATGGCAACCAGCGCTGCCCCCCGCGCCCCGCCGCCCGCGCCGCGAGAATCGCCATCGCCCCCGCCGCCTGCTCCAGGAACGGGAAGTCAATGCGCGTGGTTGTCGAGGGGGCCGCGGCGCATTCACGGCGGACGTCGGCTGCCACGGCCTTGCGGTACAATGCATGAGCCTGAACAGCTATGATGTGACACCGCGCGCTGTGGGGGGCTTGTGAGAGGGCCACTGGGGCACTGAATGTCAATGCAGCATCTGCGGTTGGACCCGCGGGCGGCACCGCGAGAGCACGAGGACTTCAGCCCAGCCCTCGCGGGGGCCCGCGGCAAGGATGCCCCCCCCCCCACGGCCCCCTCCCGACGGCGATAGTGACGGCGGTGGCGATAAAGGCGTTGATGGTGACAGGTGAGGATACTGATCGTGACGATGGTGATGGCAATGACGATGGTGGGGCGGGGTGGCTACGGTGAGGGGCAATGGCGGCGGCATGGTTGATGATGGCAGAAACGGTAACGCGCCCAACTTACGGTGACCAACCACAGTTGCACAAACACGCAATCGGCAACTTAACTTACATACATCTAAGATGCTACACCGAGCCTTGAGACCAAGGCCATACGCACGACCTACTGAGCCAACATGAGACGCCAGCGCCGTGCACAATACATTGACATCGCGCTAAAGGATGAGGGGGAGGAGGAGAAGCAGAAGGAGGATGAGGAGGAGGAAGAAGGAGGAGGAGGAGGAGGAGGACCACGGGAAGAGAGGATGGCGGAGGAGGAATTTGGAGAGGAGGGAGGGGTGGAGGGAGAAAGGGAGGTAGGGAGTGGGGGAGGGAGGCAGGGGGGGATGGAGGGATAGAGCAGGGGGAGGAGGAGGAGGAGAAGGAGGAGGAGGAGGAGGAGGAGGACGAAGAGGAGCACAGGAACAGGAGGAAGAGGAGGTGGAGGAGGAGGAGGAAGAGCAGGAGGACGAGGAGGAAGAGGAGGAGGACATGGGGGAGGAAGAGAGGGAAGAGGAGGGAGGAGAGAGGAGGAGGAGAAGACATGAGGAAGACGATGAGAAGGAGGACGATGAGGAGGAGGAGGAGGAGGAGGAAGGAAGGAAGGAGGCGGAGGAGGAGGAGGAGGAGGGGGAGGGAGGAGGAGGAGGAGGACAACGACGAGGAGAGGAGGACGACGATGCGGAGGGGGAGGAGGAGGAGCAGCAGCAGCAGCGGCAGGATGTCACCGCTGAGCCCCGCGGGGATCCCTGGGGCCCTGGGAGGCCCAGCTGGGCCCCGAACCCTGAGAGACCTCCCATTTCGACTCACCCATCGCGCGGATCGCCCACAGGGTCTGGCGGCAGAGGATGGGCCGAAGGCCTGCAGGATAAATCAACAATGGCGAATGCCACGCTGACAATCAGAGGAGAATGAGGAGGAGGAAGGAGGAGGAGGAGGGGGATGAGGAGGAGGACGAGCAGGAGGAGGAGGAAGAGAGGAGGAGGAGGGAGACCAGGAGGAGGAGGACCAGGAGGAGGAGGAGGAGTCGGAGGAGGAGAGGAGGAGGAGGAGGAGGGGGAATGAGGAGGAGGAGGTAGTGAGGGGAATGGACCGAGGAGAGGATGGAGGGTGGTAGGAGAAGAAGGAGGAGGAAGAAAGAGGAGGAGGAGATGGAGGAAGGAGGAGGAGGATGGAGGGGATCACGGGAGAAGAGAGATGGGAGGGGGAGGAGGAGATTTGGAGAGGAGGAGGAGATGGAGGGAGAAAGGGATCGGGAATTGAGGGGGGCAGGCAGGGAGGAGGGAGGGAGGGAGGGAGGAGATGCGGGGAGCGAGAGAGGAGGAGGAGGAGGAGGATGGGGAAATGGGAAGGGAGGATGAGGAGGAGTAGGAGGACGAAAAGGAGGAGGAGGAGGATGAGGGTGGGAGGAGGGAGGCGGAGATGAGGACGGCAGAACATTCAGAAATGAGGAGGAGGAGGAGGGGCAGAAGAAGAATAATGAGAGGGAGGAGGAGGATGGAGGAGGAGGAGGAGGAGAGGGAAGAGAGGAGGAGGAGGAGGAGGGCGAGGAGGAGGAGGGGGAGGAAGAGGGAAAAAGGGAGGGGGACAGGGAGGGAGGGAGGAAGGAGGAGGCGGAGGAGGAGGAGGGTGAGGATGGGGAGGAGAGGAGAAGGAGGAGGCGGATGAGGAGGAGGAGGAGGAGGGAACACAATCGGAAGAGGAGGAGGAGGAGGAGGAGGAGGAGGAAGAAGGAGGTGTGGGCGGATGCAGGACCGACGAAGTCAAACGCATTTTAGTGCGAAGTGGCGGAGCCAGAAGCCACGGGCCCACGGGCGCCCACGGGGCGTCCTCGGGGCAGCCACGAGCGCAAAGAGAGAGCGGACTGGCGGCGGAACAGCCAGGGACACCACGCTGCTCGAGGCATCCTCGTGCAGTCCAGTCCCTTGTCCGCCACCGCCTCCCTTGGGCACGAGGCGCGGGCGCGCCCTCAGGCCCCTTCTGCTGCATCAGCCCTCGGCCCCAAGGCCGAGGGCTGATGCAGCAGAAATTCCCATATTGCAGTGTACATTGGGGCGCATCGCATCGCGTGGGGTCTGGAGTTCTCGCGCGATCGGTGGAGGGGGAGGAGGAGGGGGTGGAGGAGGGGGGAGGGGGAGGAGGAGGAGGAGGCGGATGAGGAGGGGGAGGGGGAGGACGAGGATGAGGAGGAGGAGAAGGAGGAGGAGGATGAGGAGGTGTCGCCCAAGAAGCCCGAGAAGCCCCGAGAAGCCGAGAAGCCGCTTGTCGCGGAGTTGGCCGCAAGCCTTCGAATGCGCAAGGGCGCGCCCACTCCTCTTTTTTATAAAAAAACGCCGACTGCGAGCTGGGAAGCCAGAACTCCTGAGACCTCATCCTCTCTAGAATTGGATCCTCCTGTGTCCTCCGCCACCTGAGCACCAGTCGGCACTGCGCTGAGCACCTTTGGCCCAGCGCGATGCCTTCGGCTAGTGCGACCCCGAGCTCGTGAGGCAGAAGTCGGCGTCGGCGGCCCCGTTGTTCTCGGCGAGAAGCCCCTCTGGCGCCACGGGCGCGTCCTCGTGGTGCACGTGCTTCATGTCACGCGCGGGTTTGGCCTCGAACAAGTAGTGTTTGACCCGCGTAGGCACGTGGACAGTCCTGTTCTTGATCTGAAGAGATGGGCGTTTTGACTAACAATGTCCCGACCCGAAGTCTGCTTCTGACGTGCGATGCCATCCTCTGCGATGCCATGCTATGATATTGCATATGAAGAGAGGGTCTGATCTGCGCCATGGTAAGGGACGGGAGGGAGGGATAGGGCGTCGCCCTGTCACATGTTAGCTTGTCCCCCTCCCTCACCCTCGTCCCCCCACTCCTCCTTCTCCCCTGCTCCATTTCTTGCTTACCGCCGAGGAAGGCGAGGAGAGAGGAGAAAGGAAAAGGTGATGAGGATGAGGAGGAGGAGGAGGGAGAATCGCGAGGAGAGAAGGGCGAGGAGGTGGAGGATGAGGGGGAGGAGGGCGAGGAGGAGGAGGATCACCAGGAATAGGAGGGGGGGGCTAACAATTGACAAGGCGACGGTGCGCGACGGCACGAAAACCAAACGCCAAAAAAACGCTGTCCACGATCTGCTTGGCGGGGGTCGGCTCGCGCGCCTTGCCCTTGAGCGTCGCGATGCCAGGGATCGCGAACACCTTGTTGCGCTGCAGCTCCGAGAAGGCCACGCGCTGCAACGCGCCGAGCACCCTCGATGCCGACCCGTGGGGCACCTTGGGCGCGACGTTGACAGGGCGCCTTTGGCCCCATGCGCCCCACTCGGCTGGAGGCGCCCCATCAGTCGACAGGGCGCTTCCCAGGCGAACGAGACGCTATGGTTCCAAGTGCGCCCTTTCAATTGTCTGGGGGCCTTGTCCGAGCGCCTTCCGTAGATGGTCGACGTCGCCTCGCAAACAACCATCGTGACGTCGAACGTCTTCATGGCCTTCTTCTTCTTCGGGGACTGCATGGGTGCTGCAACTGCCGCCGCGGCCGCCGCTCCCGCGGGCTCTCCGTCGCGCGCAGCGGCTGCTGCGCCGCGGCCGCGGCCGCTGTCGTCACCGCCAGCTGACGAAGCTGCCGACATAGCGCTAGCTGCGCACTCTGAGAAACGAAGGCGCGAGAAGACGAGCCTCGAATGAACGAGACTCGAAGCTGATCGGCGCCGTTCCTCCTGGAAGCTCCCGAGCCAACGGCGGTGAGGCTGGGGCTCTGGCCGTGGGCCGTGCGGCTCTGAATAGAGGCTCTGCGTAGGAGCTCTGACTGAGCCCGTCGGGGGCTTACCTGAGGCCCATTGGGGCTCACTGAGGCATGGCCCATTGGGGCTTGCATGAGGCCCATTGTGGCTTACCTGAGGCCCACGGCTCGGCCCATGGGCGCACAAGGCTTGGCTTCTAGGGCTCACATTGGGCTCCTAAACTAGCGTGGCTCATATTGTGTATGTGGGCGCGTAATGCCCGACGTGGCTCACGGCTACTAGGCCAACATAATGGGCGCACTCGGCATCAAGGCGGCGAACAACTCAGACACGCATGTGACTAGACTAACAGGCATCGCACGACCTCATGCGGCATAGGGAGCATGAGACTCATAGGGCGAAGGAGGCTGGTATGGTTATGGCCCGTGGGCCTCATAACGCTACTCGGCCTGAAGGGGCCATATATCCCGTATGGCTCAAAGAAGGCCCAAGGGCTCACGGAGCTGAGTGGGCTTATGGTGGGTGCGTGGGCCTAAGAAAGATCACAGGGGTCATAGAGCTCATGCTGCGCGTACGCGGGGGGTGGCTTTGGAAACTCAAAGGGGTCAAATGTCACGGGGCCCGAACGGGTTCGCAAGGCTCATCGCCAACAAAGGCCCGCCACGGGCTCCTTTAATCATATAGCCCATCGGGGGGCATTATGTTCATGCGGTTGGCGCACGTGGGTCAGAGGCCGCAGGCGCCGTCAATCACATTGCTTCTGAGCGAAAAAAATCCAATGCTGGCCTATGCAACTTACGAGGCTCAAGGGCACGCTATGTTCGTCGGTCTCTTCTGTTTCGCGGGTTCACGGATGTCGTGCGGCTTGCACAGCACTCGGCTCACATAGGGGCGCCATTGGGCGGTGAACTCATGGGGCTCATAGGCCTTGTGTGACTCCCCCAAGACCACGGCAACTGGGCCCCCCTCCGAGGCGTGTGAGAGTGGCAAGGACAGACCGTCGGGCCGCGAGCGAGCCGCGAAACAAGGAGGCGTCGCACATGAATCGGGAACGTCGCACCCACCGCCTGCGCCCTCGCTCTTATCCGCAAAATGCAACTGCGACGTGGCTCTGCGCATTTCTCTTCCAGTTGGCATCATGCTCCGCGTCGGCTCTAATGCTTGTGACACCCCCTAGACATCTTCGCGCCCCTCCTCGCATTGCCCCTCCCCTCCCGCGCGCGGCCAATCGTTCCGCCCCTCCCCCGCCTAATGGAACACCCCCACGCGACGCGCTACGTCGGCATTGGATCCGCGACTCCAGGCTAAGTGGCATCGCCTCTGGATGGGCTGTCGGGTGTCGCGAAGCAGAGCACCGCATCTGGACGGACTGGCGGGCATCGCCGCGATTCTGGGCGGGCTGGTGGCCGACATTCGCAACTGTCGCCACTGGGTGAGCTGACGAGCGGCAACCATTTCACCAACGAGAACTGGCAACCGCCAACAATTTCAACTGCAAGGTCAAACACCTATCTGAAATTTACTGGTTCGAGCGGCTCCGCATGGGGGGCGCCGAACTCCATCGCGGCCAAATCGGATGCTCCTGGGAGCGCCAGCAGCCTGTTCCTGGCCGCCGGGCGATCGCCGTGGATAGGTCGGAAAGCCATCTTCGGGTGCACGTGGTCGTGCCTCGTGGCAGGCGGCCCGTCTCCATGAAGTTGCTCCAGCCAGCATGTCAACCAGCCGAGAGGCCTCCCCTGACCTGGCTTGTATCCAGCATTGGCCCTGCGAGACGTCTTGCAGGTGAGACCGCCCTTGTGGGCCTTGCAAGCACAAAATGCAGTGAAATAGCCCTCGTTGGCGTCCATGTGATACGTGATGAAGCCCAGGCCAGGGATCTCTACCTTGTGCAGGAAAACTCCCAACAAACCAGCATCGACACCGATGTCACCTGAACCACCACCGTCGCTATCGGCATCATCGGATGACGAAGAGGACCCCGAAGATGAAGAACTGGTAGTCGACTCGGCCCTGGGAGTGGAAGTGTCGCCTATTTCGCTGACAGGATGGTCATCAGGACGACGGTCATCGCCGCCGCTCTCCTCCGAGTCCCAACCGTGGCCGTCTCCGCGAACAGAGTCCGTCGGAACGTCCGACGCGGCCTCGGACTCCGCGACGTCGCTGCCCTTGTCAATGTCGGGCTCCTCGACATCAACGACCTCGTCCTCATCGCTGGGTTCGTTCTCCGCCTCATCGGCCCACGCCTTCTCGTGAGTGTTCGGTAGACGCTTCTGGCGATGAGGACTGAAGGCAGAGACCAGCCTCGTGGATGCCACCTCCACCTCGCAGAGATTTGGCTCCATTGTGGCGACGAACCCTTCTGAGAAACGCAGCTGTCAGCCAGATGCCATCCAGTGGCGAGGCATTGCCAAAGATGTGACGAGATCGTAATCAGTGTAAAATTCGTCGCGCGAGCACAACTCAACGACGCCAATCGGAGCATCCAGAGTCACAACCCCATCTTCGACGGCAGCGGCTGGCCAAACCCCAGCGCGAGTAGGATGCAGCCTCTGATGCACAACCTGGGGGCGCAACAAGTTCACTCAGACATTGTTGCGGCTCCAACGGGCTCGCATAAGGAGATTTCTGGGTGGCCCGAAGGATTCAACAGCACACCCACTGGCCCGAGTGAGGGCCACAAGTGCGGCCCTGGATCCTGGGAACCCTGGTGCCCGAGAGGCCACAATCCACGGATGCCCGCGAGCGACGAGGCGCGCCCATCGACACCTAAGCTACTCCATGCCGCCATAGACATCAGAAACCGCCTGAGCCAAGGAAATGCCCACGGGCCCTCGGCCCGCCCTCTCTGCTTGGCCCAGGTGGGGCCTGGCGTCCGCGGCGGCGGAGGTGGCTTCGACAAGCCCGCCGCGCAATGAGCGGAGCGTGGTGGTGGATAGGATGGTGGTCGGCAACCCCCGCTCGGCACATGTAAGCGCGTAGCGCTACACATCATGGGGGCGGCCCTGTGTCACATGCGGGCGTTGGTACGCGTTGTCGGTTGCGTCGGAGACGCCAGACAACGCCCAGCACCGTCAAATCGCCCAAATCAATTCTGGGGGTTGCAAGGCGACCGCTATCAAAACAGTCAAACATGACTCCCCGAGAGCGGTTGGTTGGGTCGTGTGTGACCCCGCTTCACAGCATAGTCAAGCGCAGCATAGTGATACATGAATTCCAAGCGGTAGCGTGTCACCAGGGCATAGATTAGCATAGCATGCGCATTCGCAAATGCCAGGCTGGCCGATATAATGCTCGTAGATGCCCCCGTAGGCGGGCCAATGCGGCTCCAAGACGGCATCACGATCGCCTCAAGAGAGCGCCCAGACTCAGACTCTGCCAAGAGGACCCAAAGCCAGAGGGGGAGGGGCGCGGCCGCAGACAGACGACGCCAAGGGGCTCAAGAGAGTCTCAAGGGACCCCGAATATGGCGCAACATGTTTTCAAACCTTTCTCAAAAAAAGAGTGCCATGTCGGTCCCCAATCATCCCCGATACACCGTGCCAAGGATAATAAATATACTGCTGCGACGGCAGCGGTCCTCACCCACCCCTCCTCCTCTCCCCTCAGCCCCAATCCGTCGCTATTTTGGCCCGGGGCTGCCATCTCAAACATGTAAATTGCTTTGTGAGTTCGTTTGGGCAGCGAGGCCCACGATGACATGGACCGAACGCACCTGAAAGAACAACCCCTGAAACTTGTAACCGATCGGCATTTGGTTTCGGACGGGGAGGCTATTGTAAGTTCCGTTGCCTCCCACGGCTTCTGCAGGACGTAGCATATGTGAAGCCACTCGGCGTGGGCAGGCTTGGTGGTGAAGTCCACTGGCAAGACCTTCCCGACATGATCACGGAAGACGTCCCAGCCGCAGAGGAGCACCACCACCTCGCTTCGAACGAGGCCAGCCCTTGCAGCAGTCCTGGCGCGGTACATGCTCTTCATCCAGTCGTGGAGGCCGCTGCGAAGCTTTAGCGACATCTTGGCAACCGAGCCACACATGCAGCGATTGGCACGCAAGCACAAGAAGTCACCGCCACAAAGATCAGGGGCCTTCGCAGCATCATTGAATCCATGAATGTGCCTGTGCTGGATTGTAGAGCACCACTGTTTGAACACCTTGGATATCACATGGTGGAGCTCGGCCACGGTGTTCCTACGAGGGTCGCCGCGGCTGTCCAACGTAACCACCTTCTTAACCCAATCAGCCCAGCCCTGAAACCGAGCTCGCAAGTGATCAAAGCGAATGGCACCACCAAGCTCGGATGCGTTCCAAGACAGGTTCGGGTTCCTCTCCAAACGATGGGCAAGAGAAGGTAGCGCGGCGATAGTCGACTGGATGGGGCCATCCACCCGCTGCTCATCACGATCGAACTCCTCAGCTTCATGTTGGTCAGCGATCATTGCATCGGAGATCTCTCGGTTTCTGTCACGCCTGTGGAGCTGCACTGAAGACAAGCAGTCGGCAGGGCTCAGCAGCGCCGTCCGCGCAGCTAGCGACTGAAGAGGCCTTGCATCATAGGCATGGCCGTCGGCTGCAGCAGGGGCGCGACGCATAGCAGCAGAGGCTGGCCCCCCAAGAGGGAAGTGGTTGCCCGCGGTGTACGCCTCGTCCGCAGCAGCTGCATCTGCATGTAGACGGGCGCGCTGCTCGTGGCCCAAGGCCCTGTACTTGGCTGACATGCCCGCAGAGGTTGGCACCTCCGCGCCAGTCTTGCCCGATACGTCCTGGCGGCTACGGGGTACGAACACAAGCGGACACTTGCGATGCGCTGCCAGGTGGTTCACGTGATGTCTAGGCTCTAAGCGAGGCGAGGGGC
>CAUYUJ010001480.1:44834-100743 GCA_963575745.1 Prorocentrum cordatum | reverse complement strand
CGCCACTGGGGCCTTCGGTGGAGCTCCCTATGGGGCCGGGCATGGAATTTTCGGTGGAGCTCCCATGGGGCCACGGAGCGGTGTACTGGTTGTGGCAGACGCATGCGGGCACCGCCTCAAGGGCCTTCGGTGGAGCTCCCTATGGGGCCACGAAACGCTGTACTGGGTTCGGCGGACGCATGCGGGCACCTCCACTAGGGCCTTCGGTGGAGCTCCCTGGGGGGCCACGAAACGCTGTACTGGTTGTGGCGCACGTATGCGGGCACCTCCACAGGGGCCTTCGGTGGAGCTCCCTATGGGGCCACGAAGCGCTGTACTGCAGGGGTGTGCCAGGGTGAGGGGGGGTGACGGGAGGAGGGGGGAGGGGGGAGGAGGGGGCAGCGGGAGGAGGAGGAAGAGTAGGAGGAGGAGGAGGAGTGAACGCGGGGATCGCCTCTTCAAAACGAGGACCCAACACCAAATAATGTTTGGGGAAAATCAAGACGTCGCATGTCTGGGACTCCCTGTTGATTCGTCTGATCAGCGCACGGTCCGGATTTGGATTGGGATAGTCCGAATTTGTGAGCCCAATTCCCGTCCATGAGGGCGCGGGTCTGAGCTCGTCGGTCTGATCAGCGCACGGACCCGGTGCCGGTCCCAGATCCGGAGCCGGATCCGGATTTGGATAGTACGAGTTTGCGATCCCAATCCCCGTCCATGACAGCGCAGGTCTGAGCCTATTCCTCGGATTGGCGCAGAGATCCCGATAGGTTCCAATTCCAGATCCTGGTCCGGATCCGGATTGGATCCCAATCCCCCCCTGTTCATGAGAGCCCAGGTTTGAGTTCATTCTTTTGATCAGTGCACGGATCCCGTTCTGGATCCAGCTCTGGATTTGGATTGGGTCACATCCGAATCCACGCCCGGAGTGCAGAAGTCGTGAGGTTTCCCTCTGATCAGCGCACGAAGGACATCGAGAGGTTCGGCTTCGCTTTTGGAGAGTTGTAAGGGCCTTTTTCAATCTTGCGTTATATGCCTGGTTACTGCTACACTCTGCAAGTGCGAGAAAATTGACAAATATTCCACAACTATTCCCATAAGACACTTTGCATATCTAAGTTAAAATACTAAAACATATCCTAGATATTATCAAACAATCCTTTTGTACAACCGAATTTTCTCATCGATGTCCCAGGGCCGCATCTGCCCATGACATAGGATCACAGCATAGCACGGCATAACATAGAACAACATAGCATGATAACCTGACCATACCAACGCAACATAACATAACATCATAACCCCACCGTCTCTATCATGATCACAGCATAGCACACTTGGTGCTTTACTGAAGTAACGGGTGAGTGCGGCAATGTGAACAACACATTCTACGTTCATAAAAACAAAACATTGCGCGCGTATTCTAAGATTGCTGCATCACCTACGCGATATGAAGTTTAAGATGGGGGAAGCGGGCGACGGGCGAAGCCCTGAATATACTCGTTCGCATTTCATTATACCCCGGGCGGCCCCTGGTCCTTATCATACTCCTATTCCTTCCTTATCACGGCTGGCCCATCGTAGTCCTACTCCTACTCCGTCCTACGTCTACCCCAAACGGCCCCCTTTTCTTGGCCCCACTCAGATTCATTCCTGCTCAATGCTGCCTTTAGCTCGATGCCCGACAGCATAGCATCATGACGTGACCATACCCACATAACATACCATACCATCTTAAGCTCCCTGAATATATCACACCAGACGATGCCATATAGTACAGTCCCATAACATATTGTGGTTTCTCGGTGTTTCAACTCAGGTGACGGGTGAGCGTGGTAATGGGAAGCATCATAGTTTACGCGCAGAAGTGTCACGATCGGTATCCTGGGAGTGTACACAGAATAACATGCAATAGCATGCCATTCCAGCACACAACATATTCCAAACAACAGGTCATGCCAACACACAGTGTGATCATATCAACACCACCATACCAACATCTGATTTCCCGTTGAAATTAGATTAACTTGGCAGCGCGTCGCATCTATGTATACACATACATATACACCATACTGTAGCGTACGACATTTTCGCAGTGTGTCACTAGGGTAATGGGTGAGTGAGGGACTTTGACGTATTTCTTAGTTCACAAGCAGGAGATGTTGACACACGCTTCGCGCATTCTATGACTGTAACATCATCTGTGTGATATGGTAGCCAAGATGGGGTCGTCGGGCGACGGGCGAAGCCCTGAATTGATTCGTTCGTGCGTCATTCTACCCCAGGCGGCCCCTGACTCTAGTCATACTTTTAGTCCCACTCACGCCCTGGCCTCCTTCCATCCCGGACGGCCCTATTTCAAGTCTTATCCCGACCTATTTTTGCTCCAACTTGCCTCCGGTCCCATGCCCTACGAGGCCACGCGCGGCTGGGGCTGGTGAAGTGGGGAGGCCACGAAACGTTATACATCCTCCTCCTCCTCCTCCTCCTCCTCCTCCTCCTCCTCCAACACTGTGCTCGAATGCGTGCCACGGGTTTGGAGGGGCCTCTTTGGAGGCCTCGGGCGGCACCGGCGGGCCTGGTTGAGAGGTGAGGGGCCGGAGGCGTGAGGGCTCCTCCAGAGGCATCCGGAGGCCCCTCGATGGGGCTCTCAAGGGGACCTTGGAGGACCCTTGGAGGGGCCGCCCAGAGGCATTCAAGAACTATTCCATCTACTTCCTTAGACGCCCTGGGGCTCTCAAGGGGACCTTGGAGGACCCTTGGAGGGGCCGCCCAGAGGCATTCGAAAACTATGCCATCTGCTTCCTTAGACGCCCTCCAAGATATTTACCTGAGGGCCCTCGAGGGGCCCTCCAGGGGCCCTCAAAGACATTTCTTCAGAACGATCGAGGGCCACACCAGAAGCCCTCCAGGTGCCTCTGGAAGGGCCCTCAAGGGGCCATCAGTGGGGGGGCTCAGGAGCCCCCTTGAGGCCCTCCAGAGGCCTTCCAGAGGCCCTCCAGAGGCCCTCAAGAGGAGGAGGAGGAGGAGGAGGAGGAGGAGGAGGAGGAGGAGGAGGAGGAGGAGGAGGAGGAGCAGGAAGAGCCAGGGGGAGGAGGAGGAGGAGGAGGAGTAGGAGGGAGGAGGAGGAGGAGGAGGAGGAGGAGGAGGAGGAGGAGGAGGAGGAGGAGCAGTGATGGGATGGAGGATGACTATTGTGTGGTCCCAAGAGCGTGTCATCTCATCAATTTGCATCGCGTGACATGTCATAACAGATCGTATCGCGATCGCCAACCTAGCGTATCATATCAAACCAGAACACAACACATAACCAAACACGACGCTTGGAAACCATGCTACTCATCACGGCATAGCAAACCATACGATAGCAGGCATCTCACATATTATGCGTGCAGTGCTGATAATCAGGTGTCGTGCCCTCCCCGCCCCACCAGCCCCACCAGTGGCCCGAAGTCCCCAAGGATGCCCCCACCAGACCGCGGCAAGCATTCGATCACAGTGTCATTTATCAAGTTTCGTGGCCTCCCCACTCCACAAGACCCGCCAGACCGCGGCAAGCCTGCGAGCGCCGTGGTATTTATGAAGTTTCGTGATCTTCCCACTCCACCAGACCCGCCAGTGCCGCCTGAAGCCTCCAAGGAGGTCCCGCCAGACCGCGGCACGCATTCGAGCACCGTGGTATTGGCGGGCTCCTCCTCCTCCTCCTCCTCCTCCTCCTCCTCCTCCTCCTCTTCCTCCTCCTCCTCCTCTGGGTGGAGGGGTCGCCTCCACTTGCAGCGAAAAGGTCATTCCGAAAGTGTGCTGGGAGTATTGTTTGATTATTTTCAGATGATTTTCGGATTATCTTCGGATCACATTCGGATTCTGATCTGATTTGTTCGGGCTAGTTGTTGATTCTGTTTGGATTTTTCCTTCAAATTGGAGTACTGTAAACTTGGTCGTCGCTTTGTTCGGGCGGCCCGCGCGCGTGGTCGGGCGAAACAGCTTGCACTGTCTTAAGTGCGCGGCGTATTGGCTTTGCGCGATGTTCCGACGTCGTCGACGCACGGGGCGTTGCAGCATCAGCGGTTGCGCCCGAGACCGCGGGGCCGACGCGACGCGGTCGCACCCTTCACGACCGCGGCGCGGGCGGAGGACGCGGGTCGGACATTTTTGCGTCGGCGGAGCATATTCGGATTATTTGCTGATCACCCCTCGGTCGTTGAAAGTAGGTATTTTTGGATTCCCAGATTCCAATCTACTTTCAGCGCCTTCCTACTTCAAGAGTCGAGTGGTTTTCCCTCTTCCCTCCTCTTCAGGAGGCGGGGCGGAAGCCCGATCTATTTCCAACGCCTTCCTACTTCATGTTTCTACCCACTTCTTCCGACCGATGGGTATTTGTGGAGTATTAAAATAGTCCCAAAGAGGTCGACAAATAGTTCGCGCGAAGACGCGGGGAGCACAATGGCCACGGCCCCTTGTCCGCGGGCCCGCCCCGCGGACCGGATGATTTGCACACGAGCAGGCCTTCGAGAAGGAGTCCACAGTGGAGCTGGGCATGATCGCGGCTCGCGAGAAGGACCTGAACATGGGTGTGGAGCTTGACACCGACACCGATTGTACACCGATCCCGGTCGCGAGTATTCGCAAGAGCGGGCTATTGGAGCTGTGGAACAGAGCGCACCTAGACGATGCCGTTCTCCTTGGCAACATGATCACGAAGGTCAACAACATCCTCTGGCATCACAATCCGAAGACGTTCGCAGAACGTATCAAGGGCCAGGTCAAGGCGTCCAAGAAGGGCATGGGGGGCACCAGTGACGTGCTCAAGCTGTTCGTTCAGCGCCCCAAGCGCAAGAGTGAGGGCCGAACCCAGGTGCAGCGGGACGACCTGTACCGGACGCAGTACCCGAAGGATTTCGCCGTCGACATCCCGTTCGTGCCAAACCAGAGCATGGGTTGGGTGCTGAATTCGTCGGCCGACGACTGGGCTCTTCCAGTCCTCGAAAGTATCAGCAGTGCAGGCATGTTGACACTGTTTAGTCAGGAGCACCCCGAAATCAGGATCTATCCCGGCGACGAGATCGTCACGTCCAACGGCATCCAGTGGCACCATAACACCAAGGTCTTCAAGAACCGTATCGATGCGATGATGCGCAGGATCGTTGCACAGGCCAGTTCAACGGTGGCCATGTCTCTGCGCGTTCAGAGGCCCAGGGCTGTCGTCGAGGTGCTGGACAGCAAGGCGTTCGCGAATATGTTCGACGCGACCCTGCCATGTTCTGGCGGGTCGATGGATCTCGGCTGGAACCTGCAGATCGAAGGTGGACAGAGCCCCCACCCTGACACGTCGATTAGTGCATTGTCCGTTTTCGGTTCTCGAGAGGGCGCCGCGGCCGTCATTTTCCGGTCTCGCGCCCGCCAGGTGTGGGCCCGAGGTCATTTTATTTACATTACGTTTTACTAATGGGGGTTCTGTCCACCCCCGACAGATGAACATTTCAGACCCCATAAACATCACCTATATTTCCACCCCTGGCATTCTTAGCCACTGGAACGAGGGGAACCCTACGCAGATGCTGGTCGTTGGCGTTCGCATCATCAAAGCGAATAGCGTTAATTGGCACCACACCAAGAAACTCTTTGGGACCCGCCTTCTGATTTTCTTGCTTATGAGTCCCAACTCACCCTTCGCGCGCAGCGGAAGGTCGAGGTCAAGTGCGCCGAGGGATGGGCTGTTGAGATGCCGGCCCGCGCGGGCCAGCTTCTGGGCCTGCGCATGAACGCCGCCGACGACGAGCTCCCTGCCGCAGTCAACGCGATTAAGCCTCTGAGTGCCGTCAGCATCTTCAACGAGGACAACCCCGATTTCCAGGTGCTTCCCGCGGGCCATATCTTCAAGGTTAACGACGTCCTGTGGCGCAGCAACTGTCGCGAGTTCGCGCAGCGCTTGGAGCAGCAGTTCACTGGGTCCAAGCGCACGGGCGTCATGCGATTGTGGGTCCAGAGGCCGGAGGGCCTTGACGGGCGACGAGTCCATCCCTCGTTGCGTGGAATACTCGGTCGAGCTGATTATCTCGTCGCCGCCGACCGCGGGCAGGAAACTGAACGCGACCAGTGAGGGCCCAGTCTTCATCGGCGAGCTCTCGGAAGTGAATGTGAATGGAGCGGCCGCCAGCATCAGCAGTTGGGGCGAAGCACATGTTTTGAAGGACATCCAGGTCGGCGACCAGATCATCCAGGGTGACGACAACCTTTGGCACAACAACGCGAAGATCTTCAGGAGACACCTCAGCCACCAGCTTGCGGGCGCCGCGAGCAGCCCCGGCAAGGGCAGCGTCTAGGCGCTGCTCCGCAGGCCCCATGCCGCGGCCTCTCACGCGGTCCGACGATGACGGAGGGCCCCATGCGCTCGCAACGCTACGCCTGTGCAGTAGTGCGTGCATGCGTGCCTTCATGGCGAGCAACAGATCAATGGCGTCGCCCCGTCATCTGGATATCGCGCGCGCGCCCCCCCCGCCGCCCCGCGCCCCGCCATGCCCTCCGTGGGCAACGCGGGCGCGGGGGAATCTGATAGTAGTTCGATGCTCGGTGGCTGGCCATGTCTGACCATGCCGCTTGGGCGTGGCCTGGCTGGGCGTGCGCTCTCAAGGAGGGCGCGCGTTAGTTCTGCGGCCAGACAGCCGGCCCCTCTTGAGAAAAAAAGAACGGCCAATATGATTTCCGGATAGCGCAGCATGGATTCCAGGTCGGTCCAGGATTTTCCCGGATGGTCTCGGCGCGGCCCGGGGCGGCCCCCAGGGCGCCCCGAGACGGCTCAAAGAGGGCCCCCAAGAGAGCCCCAAGAGGCAACATCCGTTCCCCGGCAGCCATTTGGTTTCAAGCCATTCTGCGGGTGCCAGTCTCCGCGAGCACCAGCGGAGAGCAGTGACAGCGCGCGCGGGATCAGCCTGCGCCGGCGATGCCACGGGTGCCATGGCAACGCGTCTGTGCATCGCGATTGCATTGGCAATGATTTCAGCGGGGCTGGTGTTTCTGCCTACTGTGCGGGGTCATGGCTACAACGTGATTGCCGTCGATCTCACCTCAACGTCGACGCTCGCCAAATCTCGACCGAGCCCAAATATGTCTGAATCAGAACCGATGTCCATGGGGAGGTTGTCAGTCTGTGGTGGAGCGGCATCCTCATTGGCATCCCCGATGATCGCCAGCATCTTTCGCGGACGCACTCGTGGCCATTTTCTTCGACGACGAATGGGGGCGCAGAGGAGATGGGAAATTGCATTCGGATCTGCGTCCGAAGTGTGATTGGACACATACATGACCCAACATAAGTAGGTGTGCGAGAGACAATCCGAAGAGGGGACAGTAGTGCACCCATGAGGAGCAGCAGCGGTGGGCCGTCATGGAGGCGATTCGCAGGCCTCACAGATAATGGAAGAAATAATGTATCATTCTATGATTCCGCCACAGTTGTGGTAGCAGAATACCGATGCTTACGGCTCAAAGTCAACTTTTGGGCGCGGGTCGGGGAGGGAAGTTCGGTTGGTCTGCGGGTTCGGCGTGCGCTGCAAACGCTGCAGACGCGCATATGTTGCACATGGTATCCATTTTGCGTTTGTGTGAAAGTTCTCTCGGCGCGTGACTTCCAGGGTCGGAGCCGTTTCAAGTGGCGGGCCAGCGCGGCGTCTTGACCCCGATTTTTTTCGATGGGTTATCTTGTCGCGATCTAGGCGAGTCTAGGCAAAAAAACAGGGGTCGACGCGCATCCCAGTCTTTGAGGAAGCGGGCGCGGTTAGTGCAAGGCGTTTTTTTTGGTGTGTTGGGGGGGGGAATTTCAATTGACAGTTCGAGCCCTCCGCCCCGAGAGAACGGGTTCAAAATTGTCTCCAATGGCCTCCCCATAGGCTTTCCAATGGACCCAGCGTGCATCCAACAGGCTTCTGACCCATAGCGCAGTGGCAGGATTTTGGCGCGCTCGCCCTTGACGGCCTGGGTGGCCCCAAATATCGGCCCAAGAGACCCCCGAAAATGCACGCCGAAGCCCCGAGAGGCCCCAAGACGGGGTCAACAGCGGAGTGGCGAAGGTGATTTCAAGGGCCCCAGGCAACGCTCATAGGCCGCCAACGCGGCGCCAAGACGGCCTATGTTGGTCGCAGGATTGCCCGGACAGTCCCCAACACGACGAGAAGCCGGCCCCAGAGGCGCTCGAGGAAGTTTCCGAAAAGCCAAGAGTATCAAACGCGCATGGTTTTCTCAACCATTTTATGATTCAGGTTTTTTTCCTGTAGCAGCAGCCAAGGCCGCCGCTGCGGCCCCCAAAATTGCCCAGAGACGGCCCAGGAGGCCCCCAAAGGGGCAACAAAACAGCCCAAAGCGGCGCCAAAATGGCCCAAGAGACGCCCAAGGAACGCCCAAATACTTTCGACAGAGGGTTCCAAGTGGGCTTCCGATGGCGTCTGTCGGACAGCGAGCGCTTTCAAACAGCCTACGGGGCCCCCCAGAGATCCCGACAGATTTTCAAGAGGCTCCAAGAACCCCCCACGAGGCTACCAACAGTCTCCCCAAAGCTCCCCCAGAGGGTCCACGTAGGTCCACACTAGGCCCGCCCCCAAACCTTACCAATTGGACGAGATGAGAGCCTGAAAACGGCCCGAGAGAGCTACACAACTGCTTAAGAAACCGTTCGGATAGTTCAGGAGGCCTTCGCGACGGCCCCAAGAGGTCGCTCCAAAGGACCCATTTCTTTGCATTGTTTCGAATTGAAGCGTATGGGTGTACCCTTGTATTTAATGTGCGCTGGTTGGGTCCGCAGTCTTGCTGCTTTTTCAATACATCTTCACGGCAACAGTGGGCGTGGTTCTAGTGTATATATATATAAGTGTATATGTATGTATATGTTTATAGATGTATACATCGACATACATATGTATATTCACATGTACGGGATAAGGCGCTTTGTAGACGTTTGCCTGAAAGAGATCCCTTGGCACGTTCGAGCACCCCCCCCGACAACAAAAACCTTCGTAGCGCCCCTGGACACTGGCCTCTGTAACCGGGCCCCCACGCACCTCCAAGGGGAGGGGTTGTCGAACCTGGTTTCCCCTCGCTTCCTGCTCAACGAGGGGGGTGTTCGCACCGGGGAGGGCCCCTCCACCCGGAGTTGCAGGGGGGGGATTCGAACCAGCCCCCCCCCCGTCCACACGGCCCCGCGTGCCTGGTCGAGCCGGCAGGGCCATCGCGGGTCGGGTCGGGTCGGGCGGGCGGGGCGTCAAAGTGAAGAGTAAAGCATGCTGCGTCGTCCGCTTGGCACGCGAGAGCCTCAACAGCTGGGCCTGATCGAGCGGACCAGGCCCTCACGGGCGGGACTGGTCGGGCGGGCGGGACATCAAAGTGAAGAGTGCGGTATTATGCGTCGTCCAGTTGGCACGTGAGAGCCTCAACAGCTGTGTTTTTTCGAGCGGCTGGGCCCTCACGGGCGGGTCAGGTCGGGCGGGCGAGACGTGACAATATGGAGCACTGTATGCTGCATCATCCGGCTGGCACGCGAGAGCTCCAACACGAAAGGTCCGGCGACGACGATGTCGTTGTCATCATCATCATCATCATCGTCGTCGTCGTCGTCGTCGTCGTCTGCCCGACGGCGCCTTCGGCGCGGGCGCTCGCCGTCGTCGGTTGCAGCGGGGATGGGTTCGACCCCCCTCCTTGCAATTCAGTCGGGCCGCCCCCCCCCAGCTCGAACCCCCCTCCCCCTTCCCCTCTCCGCCCATGTATTTATCATCGAATCATCAACATCATCACCATCACCATCACCCTCAACATCGCCGTCGTCATCATCATCATCATCATCATCATTAGCATCAGCATCATTAGCATCAGCATCATCATAGTCATCGGCATGATCCCTATCATCATTATCACCACTACCATCACAATCACCATCACTATCAGCATCACCATCACCATCCCTATCATCATCACCACCAGCACCATCACCATCATAACCACCAGCACCCCATCACCATCATCATCATCGTCATCATCATCATCATCATTGCTGCCAACATCATCACCACCACCATCATCGAGATCTGCATCATCATCATCATCATCATCATCGTCATCATCATCATCATCATCATCCGCATCATCATCAACATCATCAATCTCATCATTACCATCATGATCAGGAACACGGCAGTTACCACCATCACCAACATCAGCATCATCATCATCATTATTACCATCATCATCAGTTTCAGTATCATCATCATCGTCATTGGTATCAGTATCATCACCATCATCCTTATTTGTATCATTATCATCACCACCACAGTCATCATCATCATCATCATCATCATCATCGTCATCATCATCATCATCATCATCATCATCATCATCATCAGCATCAGCATTAGCATCAGCATCAGCATCATCATCATCATCATCATCATCATCATCATCGTCATCATCATCATCATCACAATCGTCGTCGTCGTGGTCGTCGTCGTCGTTATCATCATCATCATCATCACCACCATCTATCTTTTCGTTATGCAGTTTTGAGGGTGCTCAAGCCTGCCCCTATGTTGGTCTGAAGAACTGTCCGCGAACGGTTCTCTTAGGGCAATCGGCCCGCTACGTAGTGTACTTGTTCAGGGGGGGAGGCTGCGGAGGATGATGGGGATGACAACGACGACGACGAGAACCGAGTGCCGTCGCGGCGGGGAGCGCCTTTCGGACCAGCGCGGGCAGGACTACGAGTACAGCTTCCAGCAGATGAAGCAGACGAACCTGGGCACCAAGAAAGTCCGCGACATACCTCCTGGCTACGCCAATGCCGAATGTACGGAATGTAAGGGGCGGAGGGGACGAGGGGGTGAGAGGAATGGGGGGAGGAGGAGTGGTGGGGGAAGGAGGAGACGAGGGAGCAGGAAGCAGGAGGGTGGATGAGGAGGAATGAGGGATGAGGGGGTCTGGACGGGGGCAGGATGAGGGGATATGAAGTGTGAGGAGTTTGAGGATGCGCTTGATTGTTTTTTGGGTTATTCCCATTGGACCCTGGCTTCTCTGGACCCTGCTGGACGTCCTCTTATAGATCAGTTGGGCCCTGTCGGAGGCATCTTCGGCCGTCTTGAGGCCATATTGGGCCGCCTTGGGGCCATCATGGACCGTCTTCGAGGCATCCTGGGCCATCTTGGTGTCCTCGGCTGCCTGCATGGGCCGTCCTGGAAGCTTGGGGCGCAAATTCATTCTGTTCTACGAGGGCTCGTGGCCTCGGGAGCGCGGCTCCATCGTTTTGTTGTACACGGGATCGTGGCCTCGGGGAGGGGGGGCGATGTATGCAGGGGGCGGGGGCATTGAGAGGGGGATGAAGGCTCGACCTTCAGACGGACACGACTGGTGGTGCGACAGGGGGGAGCTGTTTATGAGAACGAGGCATGACGGAGGAGGAGGAGGAGGAGGAGGAGGAGGAGGAGGAGGAGGAGGAGGAGGAGGAGGAGGAGGGAGGGGAGGACAAGGAGGAGGAGGAGGAGGGGAGGAGGAGGAGGAGGAGGAAGACGAGGAGGAGAGGGAGGGAGGAGGAGGAGGGAGGAGGGAGGAGGGAGGAGGAGGAGGGAGGAGGGAGGAGGGAGGAGGAGGAGGGAGGAGGGAGGAGGAGGAGGAGGAGGGGGGGGAGGAGGAGGAGGGGAGGAGGAGGAGGAGCGGAGGAGGAGGAGGAAGGGGAGGATTATGATGATGATGAGGAGGAGGCGCACGAACAAAAAAACGCCCCCCTCCGAGCGCGCGCCGAGCCTGGGCCCCTGCAAGGGTCACCCGCGGATCCGGCCCCCCACGGGAATGGAGCCGCCGAAGACCCCGCTGCTCCCCACAGGCAGGCTCCGACCAGCCGCCGCGGCGCCCTCCGTCCTCTACCTCCTCTCACTCCCTCCTTCTCGCCTCCTACCTCTCCTCCATCCTCCTCCTCCTACCTCCTCCTCCTCCCCTCCTCCTTCATCCTTCCTCCTCCCTCCTCCTCCTCCCTCCTCCTCCCTCCTCCTCCTCCTCCTCCTCCTCCTCGTCCTCCTCCTCCCTCTTCCTCCTCCTCCTCCCTCCTGCTCCTCCTCCTCCGCCTCCTCCTCCTCCTCTGGTGATGATGGTGATGACGAGGTTGATGATGAGCCTGTTGATGATGATTGTGATGATGATGATGGTGTCCCGATGACGATGATGTTGATGATGTTGACCATGAGGATGATTGTGTCCCGATGATGATGATGCTGATGATGAGGTGATGATGCTGATTTTGATGATGGTGGCCCGATGATGATGATGGTGCGGATGTTGATGATGATTGTGTCCCGATGGTGATGGCGATGATGATGACGATGGTGTTGGTGTCATGATGATGATGATGATGATGATGATGATGATGCTGATGATGATGATGTTGTCGATGATAATGATCATGGTGTCCCGATGATGTTGATGTTGATGCTGTTGTTCATGATGATAGTGACTGTGAGATAATGCTGATGATGATGGTGGTGTCCCGGTGATGATGATGATGTTGATGATGGTGATGGTGATGATGATGGTGCCCCGATGGTGATGATGATGGTGATGCTGATGATGTTGATGATGGTGATGAAGTGATGATAATGGTGATGATGGTGTCCCGATGATGATGATGATGATGATGATGATGATGATGATGAGGATGAGGATGAGGATGAGGATGAGGATGATGATGATGATGATGATGATGATGATGATCATAATGATGATGATGTAGATGACGTTGATGACGATGGTGTTGATGATGATGATGATGATGCTGATGATGATGATGATGATGATGATGATGATGATGATGATGATGATGATGATGATGATGACGTTGATTGTGAGATCGATTGTGATATCGATAGTGAGGTCGATAGCGAGATCGATTGTGAGATCGATTATCAGATCGATTGTGAAATCGATCTAATGAAATAGATCGAGTGAGATCGATTCTGAGATCGATCGAGTGAGATCGATCGAGCGATACCGATAGTGATATCGATAGTGAGATCGATAGTAAGACCGATCGAGTGAGACGTTGGTTCCTCCCCCCCCGAACCTTCTTATCACCCGAAGGGTGGTCGTATAGGTATACATGTGGAAGTTCGTGCAACAAAATCGAGAAGGGCGAGACGGGGACCATTCTAGGTTGCGCCAAGCACTTCAGGTTTTCATGGACCTCGAAGCTTTCGGCGTGGAAACTCTCCCGGGGGCGGCGCGGCGGTCAAGTCGTAGATTGCTCGCGAGCGCGGCAGCGCGCAAGAAGCAATGGATCATTGCTTCCCTTGACATCAACACGGCTTTCCTGAAGGGACTAACCCATCAGGAACTTGCTGAAGTAACCGGTGAAAAGGAACGCGTGGCGCGATTTTCACTGCCGCCTGGAACAGCATCGGTGCTTCGATCCCTCCCAGGATTTGAGCACTGCGATGAGTGGAAACATTGTTTACAGCGCCTCAAACCAGGCACCGGCACCAAGGACGCACCGAGAGCCTTCTCATTGAAGCTCAGAAAGACCACGAGAGGGTTCGATCTCAGACCCGCGTCGCACGACGAGGAGTTCGAGACAAGTTCCAACCTTCTGACAGCCAAGCACGTTGATGATATCAATCTGGGCGGTACTGAGGACACCATCGACAGGTATGTCAAGTGCGTTGAGGATACTTTTGGCAGGTGTAAACTCAACATACACACATCTATCAATTGTGTTGTGAGGTGCACGAAGGATGGGGGCGGGAGTGTTACGCTGGACCAAGAGGAATATACAAAATAGCTCCGTCCTGTACAACATCCTGAACTCACTGGCGCAGACGCTGGCGCCAAGGCATCACATATGGTCACTGACATGTTTGTCAGCCTCAGAGGCGCCCTGGCCTACGCCTTAATCGCGCCGGTGTGGTTGATGGTATATGTTGCATTCCTGCAGCGTGTTCAAGAACCGACCAACATGCAAGTGCGACGACTGAACGCGATTACCAGAAAGCTGCAGGATTGCCCGAGGAAGATCGTCTACCAATCGATGACTCCAACGGGTGAGGTCGACCTGCGCAGCGACTCTGGCTATCGCCGTATGAGTGGAGATGCTGATGACGTGGTCAAAGGCAATGGTTTTCGCAGCGAAACCTGCTGCGGCGTGGAAACACGCCTGCTGGTAAGCCTGTCGTCCATCTTATCGACGCGTGTTGCAAGTCTCACCGCCTGCAGGTCCGCTCGTGCCACTCAGCGGAAAAACGAGCAGCAGCCCACAATTCGGAGGGCTGCTATTCCGCGATCGTCGCTCTGCACGAACTCCACGCAGGGCCGCTGACACCCATTCACTTGAAGGATATACTGGACATGGGCTGCTTGAGCATGAAGGTCACTTGAACCATAGATGCGGAATCTGTCTTCAAGTCCAGGCAAGACCCGAAGAAACCGACGGAGTGCGCTCTTCTGGGGCACAACGCTTGGATGCGACAGGTGATGGAGCGAGGTGCCATGCATAGTGTACAATGGTGTGACATTCGCGACATGACTGCGGGCGGCCGCGCCACATGGGGCATCGACAGAGATATGCTCTTACAGGTCATGGGGGGAACGCAATCCTTCAAGCGCGACTTACAGCGCCATGCTCCGCGCAGGGCAGGCCAGGCAACATTGCATGAGGTCGCCTGAGGAGCAATCGCCTGCAAGGTGATCTGCCTGCAAGGCAGATTGCTTGCAAAGGGCACTTGCGTGCTGGTCAACCTTCCTTTTGAACCTTCTTGCTGCTGCCTACCTTGTGCATGTAGCGTGCGCTGCATTGCGGGCGGCGGACTCGCGCTTCGCCCCCCCCCCCCCCCCCCCCCCCCCCCCGACTGAGGGGGGCTGGGGCAAGGGCTAGAGATAGCGAGCGTTTGTCCGCGGCCGTTTGCGCCCAACGCGGCCGGCCGCCAACGCGTGACTGCGCCCCATCGCGAGGCGCACTACTTGTCATTGAGACCGAAAACATATTCGCTTGACATTGCCCGTTCGCCCCGCGGCGATCTCGCATTTCTGGAACAATCGTCATTGCGATGCAACAGAGCTGGGGCTGGGCTTCGCCATGGGCGAAGCTGATGTCTAGGCCCCCCAATCCTCTTCAAACTACTTTGTGTTTGTGGCATCCATGCTCGTCGGCGGCGGCTGCGCGCTCTTGTCAGATTGCCGCGGGACTTTGCAGTGCTGTGAGGATCGAGACTTCTCGATCCGATCGGCCCGCGTGCATGTTTTTTCTCCGGAGCGGGATCTCTCGGCGATCTGTTCTCGTGATGGTCCGAGGACAATATGCTCGGGCTGATTGGCGCGAAGGGCGCTACTCTGCATATTTTGAAAGGCAACGTAACCGTGGAGCAGACAGGCTTGCCAAGAAGGGTGCTTCTCTTGCTGGGCGCGACGAAGCTGTCCTTTTGTTGCCAAGGTATGTCGTTCGCTGCCCGCTTGGTTTTGCAGTTTGCAACCAGGGCTGAGGTTCTTTACGCGGAGGGGGGGGAGCTCGACAATGTCGGAACCCAAGGGCTCATTCTGACTTCCCTGGAGAGCGACGGCTTCGGGGCGGCCATCGACGAGGCCAGGGGGGGGGGGGCGCCGGGGGGGAGGGGCGGGTTTTTGCTGATGCGGGCGAGCCCGCCCCCCAGGAGGCACCCCTCGCAGGCCCCGAGGCGGGCTCGCCCCCGGGGGGCGTCCTCCCAGACCTGCCTGGTCTCTCGGAGGGGCGGGCAGAGGCTCCGTGGAGGCGGGGGGGGGGGTGCTCTCCTGCCTGAGTTCTTTGTGCTGCAAGAGGGGGCGCCCTTCTTTTTTGTGCGTTTTCTCCTCGCGCGGAGACTGTGGAAACATTGGGGCGAGGTCTCAACCGCCCTTTGCGGCGGGGGAGACGCTCCCCGCGGCCCCTGCGCATGGGGGGGGGGGGGGGGGGATTTTCAGATTTCCCCGCGTAGTAGATTTCTATGTCTAACGAAACGTACAGTATACATAACAGAGTTTATGTAATCGCTTCGCTCATTCCGCCGGCCCGTATTGCGCACCGCGGTCGTGGTGGGCTAGCCGAGTTTTGGGGCCTGTTGAGGGCCGTTTTGGGGCCTCTTGGGGCCTCTTTTGGGCTTCTTGGGCGCCTCTTGGGGCGTCTTGGGGGCCTCTTGGGGGTCTCTTGGGGCCTCTTTGGGACCTCCTGGGCGGCTTCTGGGGCGGAGGGCTCGATTTTTCAGTTCTCTGTATCCCTCTTGAGCCCCTCTTGGGCCCGTCTTGGGGCCTCTTGGTCCGTCTTGGGCGGCACTTGGGCCGTCTTGGGGGCCCTCTTGGGCCGTTTCGGGGCCGTCTTGGGAGCTTCGTGGGCCGTCTTGGAGCGATCTTGGGCGCCTCTTGGGTCGTCTTGGAGCGTCCGGAAGCCGAAAAAGCCAGAACGCAAAAAACATCGGACAAACCAATGAAAATCAACGATTTTGGCCTCTTGGGGCCCTCTTCGGAGGCCTCTTGGAAGGCTCTTGGGGCGTCTTGAAGGCCTCTTCGGCTGTCTTGGGGGTCTCTTGGGCCGTCTTGGGGTCATCTTCGGCGCCTTGGAGCGCTCTTTGAACGTCTCGGGGGCCTCTTGAGCAATCTTGGGGGCCTCTTGGGGCACTCTTGGCGCGCTCAGGGCGGCCTGAGAGGCCGCGCCCAGAAGGAAAACCATCTCTGAGTTGAACCGGGCGGGACCTTCCCAGGCGGCGGGCGGGGTACTTTTCGCCGGGGGACCCCCAGGGGCCGCCCCGCGCGCGCGAACTAGTACAATACAATTGTTAACCAGTTACCGGAGATCTTAGCACGCCTCTGGCCCGTTGGGCCGGCGAATTGGCGCACCACATTGTTTCCATTCAGGCGAGCACGTTCTATAGACACTGGTGCATGCAAACGCAGAATTGCAAGCGCGCGCCCGCGCCCTCCCGCGGGGTTGACGGACCTTACCTTCGCGCGCCTTTTAGTCCCTCGCGGGCTCGGGCAGTTCTCTCATGCGCCGATGCCCCGCAGTGGGCTTGGCGGATGCGTATCGCGCGCCTGCGGCCCACGTTGGGGCGCGCGGACCCCGCTGATGCGTCCGCTCGCCGTCTCGGGCGCGGGGGGTCTCTTGGGCGCGGAGTCGTTGCAGTGATGTCTCAAGCGCGGCCGCGGTGCCGGCGCGAAAACGAAAATTGCGGGGACATCCCGGGCGGGCATTGCACTGCGCATTTGTAGCATAAGAAAATGCGAGGATATCCAGAGCAGAAGCGCAACAACACAACGGTTCATGGATCGCGCGCGCGTTTCCAGCTTGGCCGCGGTAGCTGCGCGTCGCCGCAGTAAATTGATGTATCGAGCGGGGGCGTGCCCGTGGGCCCCAAACATCGTGGCCGAGGACGTTGGCCCAGCAATTCTTCGATTCGCTAAGCACTGTCATTCTTTTAAGATTTCGCATGCGTTTGCAAATGGAGCTGCCGCAAAGTTTGTTGGGCTCCCCTCAGTCTCATCATCGGCGCAACTGTGTTGGTTGAAACATTGGTTGCGAAACCCTTTCGCTAACGCTTCATATTTCATATGAGACAGTAAGTGTGCCACTCTTGTGGCACAGCATGGAGGATGATAGCGTCGCTGGAGATTCTATCCATGAGATCGGCGATGCAGATGACGGCGTCGATGGAGATGCGATTGAGCCCCCCGCGCCAGAGCGGGAGAGGCGAGGGAGGCAAGCCTTGTGCCGCGGCCTCCTTATAGTCTTCTTCGTCTTCGGTGTTGGCGCAGGTTGGTCCGGCGTAGTCGTTCCACCTCGTCGCGTGCCGACGGTCGGCCCCGAGGGGGTTTCCGAGTGCAGCGGCGAGCCCTTCTTTGCTCGCCCGGTCGTCCGCGCGTGGCATCTTCCTGCCGCGAGCGAGGCTCTGGCCATGGACCGCGTGAAATGGTTTGCTGAGGTCGCTGCCGCAGAGGCTGCTGCGTGTCGGGCTTGCGCCCGAGGTTTCGCGACGTGCGAGGGCCCCAGCGCATGTCTTCAAAATCCTGCGCAGCTAGATCCGAGAACTTCGCCTCGAGATATCATTGGCAGATGTGGCGATGAACGGTTGCATGTACCTTCGCATTCGGATCCATGTTTGAGAGAGTGGATCGAGGATTCCAGGACTTTGCCCATGTACACTGTTGTTGTATCGCCTCTCGTCGCATTTGAGTGCAACGGCCGCGAGATCCAGACTTGCTTCAGGGCATTTGCGATCGCCCAGCGGACCAAGATAGACCTTTACCTCCCCGCCCGGCAATTTTAGAAACAAGTGAAACGCTGTCTTGATTCCCGAGAGACCGAGGAGTTCGAACATCAGTTACTGCCGGCTGCAGGCGGCATGCGGGGACCTAGCTATGGTGCAATTCCTGCTCGCGAGGTGCTGCGGTGGATTCGGGCAACGCGCTTGTTGAAATATTCTATAGGCTTACGCCACATCCGCCGACCCCTTGTTTTTCTTGTGGAGGAGGAGGAGAAGAAGGAGGAGGAGGAGGAGGCGAGGCGGGGAGGGTGAGGCGGAGTGGAGGACGCGAAATCGATAATTGAAGGTGGGGTCGGGGGCCTCTTGGGAGCTCCGGGAGCGGAGATGGTTCGAGGAGCGGGGAGGGGCGACGAGGAGGTGGATATCACGGCTGGGGCCGTGAGATCTTCCCAGATCTCATCGCCCTCGCACCTTTTGCTGTCTTTACCGTTCCCCTAGCCCCTTCTCGGCCGCGCACGCGCCTCGGGCCCTGATCTGCGAACTCTCCTCTTGGACGCTCCCCTCCTGGAACAGACCTGAGTCGGCGCGGCCGCGGCGACGGCCGAGCCCGGCCGACGACGACGACGACGACGACGACGACGACGACGACGACGACGACGACGGACGACGGACGACGGACGACGGAGGACGACGACGACGACGACGACGACGACGACGACGACGACGACGACGACGACGACGACGACGACGACGACGACGACGACGACGACGACGACGACGACGACGACGACGACGACGACGACGACGACGACGACGGACGACGACGGACGACGACGACGGCGGCGGCGGCGGCGACGGACGACGACGGCGGCGGCCGAGCCGAGCCGAGCCGAGCCGCGTGCGCGCGCGCGGCCCTGCCGCTTCAGAGGCCCGAGCCAGGGCGGCGCGCGAAGCTGTGCGGGGCGGGCGGCAGCGGCCGCGGCATGGGGGCCGGCGCCGCGCGCCGCGCGCGCGCGCGCCTCGTCTCGGCCGCCGCTGTCGCTCACGTCGCCGCCGCCGGGATGGATTCGGAGTCGATTTCGGCCGATCTCCGACGTCTCGAACAAATCGAGACAGAGGTTTTTGGCAGTTTGCGGGCGCTGGGGGCCCTCAACGGGCCCCGGGGCCGTCAAAAAACTACCCGGGATGAAAAGACGGTCCCCGGGAAGTGGTCGAGGGGTCCAGGGGCCGCGCATTGAAAACGTCAAGACGTCGGACGTCTGGGTCTGCCACGGAGTGCACGGTTCCCAGACCTCCGATGTCTTGACTTAGGAGTGTGTGTGTGTGTGTGTGTGTGTCTGTGTCTGTGTGTCTGTGTCTGTGTCTGTGTCTGTGTCTGTGTCTGTGTCTGTGTCTGTGTGCTTGTTTTGTCGGCGAGGGCCATCGGGGAGCATCTCGGGGGGTCACCGTGCGGCCGAAGCAGACACGGGGAACGGACGTCCGAGCGACAGGCCCGGGAAGAAGTTAGGGAACAGTCATGCCACACTCATCTGTCGGGGGAGCGTAAGATCCGGGTTTGCCAGGACTCGGGTTCGCCATTGTTTTTTGACGACCGCGACTCGGATTTTGACGAGTAGGAGTTTCGTGGGATGTCTGCAGCGGGAGGCCTCGTCAAAATGCAGGCTCGGCCTCGCCATTTTTTTGACGACCTCGTCGGGGATTTCCGAGTCCCCTGTACCCGGGTCTTACGTCCCCCTGAATTTGCCAATGCGCCCCCCAAAGATCAATGTTGGCGGTGGGCTGGATGAGTTGCACTTCGGCCGCAGTCTTCCCCGCGCGCGCCAGCTTCGAGTTCTGGGCGGCGGGGGAGTGTTCCCCACTCCGAGTTTCTAAGTGGCGTCGCAGGGGCGTCACTCCCGCCCACATCGACCCTCGTCGCGGGCAGACACCGCGCGCCGAAGGCGCTCCGACCCCCGTCGCGTCGCGACAACGAGGCGAGGTTGACTTCCGTCGGGGGAATACTCTCCCACGCTTGTTATTATCAGGCGATCGCAAACATGGACCAAAGGGGCGTGGATTAGCGACGGGTCCCGTTTCCACAGGAATTCGCGGATTTACGCCGCCGAGCGAGGGAGTACTGGCCGCATTTCGGGGAGGGCACTTCCCTCAGAAGGCAGCCGTGCTTCACCTCCACGCCAAGCCAGGGCAACCCTCCTCGGCCCCGGCAGGGCGTGTACAGATGCGCCCTCCCGGCCGAGGCGCCAGGGGGGCGCGCGTGCACACCGTGCCGCTGCCCAGGTGGGCTATGGCCCGGCAAGGTGGTGGCGTGTAGGCGCCTGCGGCGTAGGACATGCCCATGCGAGGCATGTCGGCGACGAGGAGGGTGGAGGAGGGCGAGGAGGAGGAGGAGGAGGAGGAGGAGGAGCAGGAGGAGGAGCAGGAGGAGGAGGAGGAGGAGTAGGAGGAGGAGGAGGGAGGGGGGGAGGGGGAGGAGGAGGGGTCGACGAGGAGGGGGAGGAGGGGGAGGGAGAAGGAGGAGTCAGGCAGGCCCGGGATGAGGGGGATTCGCTCCAGAGTGTTCCGGCACGTTGTAGAACGGCCGCGGCGCCCGGTGCATTCTCCAGATTTGCCAGCGCTCAGAGTTTCTTGCGATTTGTCCTCATCCGGACTTGCTTTCATCCTGCCCTCGTCGTGAGACAGGGGGCCCAGGCATCTGGTACATCGGAGAATCGAGGCGGATGGTTAGTCTTTCTTTTCGTGTCGTGGAAGCCAAGTTCGGGCCTCCGGACGCCTCAAACCAGCTTTGCGCTTTACTTGGCATCGCTCGGACGTGTGCGCGTCATCTCAGCGAAACCCATCGAGGAGCAGTTTGGGCCATCCTGCGAAACAGTGCGCGTACGAAACCGAGCAAACGGACGTCCGAGCGAGGGCAAGCTTGGAGGTCCCCACGATCCAGGCGCGAACGGAACTGTGGAACACTCCGGGTCGACACCCGCTTGGCAGGCGAAAGTACAGCCTTTGCTAGATTAGGGGAACCAACAATGACATAAACATAAAAACTCGGAGGTCCGCGCGGATTTCTCGGATCGGCGCCGGACCCCGCCTCCCTGGCGCGCGGAGCGCGCTTGGGGCGGCGCCGGAGGCGCCGCTGGGGGGCCCCGGCGCCGATCCGAGAAATCCGCGCGGACCTCCGAGTTTTGATGTTTATGTCACTGTTCGTCTCCCTATAATGGAGGATGACGGCTAATAAATGACCGGGGGTCGTGTTCACGCGGCGGTGCCCAAGGTGACGATTAGGAAAAACCGGCCCCGGGCTGGAACACTATTTGTTTAATCGTTCTCCTCCAGTCAGAAAATTGTGCAGAAATCGCAGAAGCTATGTTTTTTATCGTTCTTTCCAATCGCAGAATTTTTAATTAGTCGTCATCCCGCAGTAGATCGAGACGGACATGGGACTCCGAGCAGAGACATGCCCACCGCCCCGAGCGGCCTGCTGCCCGGGAGGCCCTGGGTCCGTGGGTCGCGCCCAGTCGTTGACCCGCTCTGGGAGGCCGAAGGGCCATGCCCGCCTACATCGTTCAGGAGGGGGAAAAAAACACACACACACACACACACACACACACACACACACACACACACACACACACACACACACACACACACACACACACACACACACACACACACACACACACACACACACACACACACACACACACACACACACACACACACACACACACACACACACACACACACACACACACACACAACACACACACACACACACACACACACACACACACACACCCACACACACACACACACACACACACACACCACACACACACACACACACACACACACACACACACACACACACACACACACACACACACACACACACACACTCACAGACACCATGAATCGTCGAGGGGGAACAAAAACACCCACACACACGCACAGACATACACACACACACACCCACACCCACACCCACACACACACACACACTTACACGCACACACGCACCATGAATCGTCGATTCCCCAGAAAATGATGGGGAGATATGGGAAGTGTGGGGGGGAGACAAACACCCAAAACATGTAGGAAAATATATGGAATCTGGTTATCTGTGTGTGTCTTTATTTGTGTGTGTGTGTGTCCCAGGGGCCCTTCAATCGTGTTGATCATGGGGCTCTGGCAAGAGGAACGCCCACCGCCCCAAGCGGGCGTCGCGCCTGAGAGGTTCCCCCAGTCTGGGCGTCAACTGGCCCGTGTTAGCGGCCCCGCCACACCAGTGACAATGCACTACTGCTGTCACTGCTGTAGCGAAGCCGCGAACACCAGTGACAAGGCAGTAGTGCATTTGCCTTCCATGACGCGGCCAGGTGAAACCTATTGTGGCGATAAGCAACTTGCAAGAAATACTCCATCCCGAGAGATGCTAGCGTTGTCCTGCCCAAGACGACGACACTGAAACCTATTGTTGTGACGGGCCCCCGCGAAAAGGTGCTTTATGGGAGGTCCCAATTGCTCTTTCTCCAGTTCCTGCTCCTGGTCCTCCCCGTCGTCGTCGTTGCGTCGTGGTCGTCTTCGTCGTCATCATCGTCGCAGCCGTGGCCGGCGTCGCACTCGTCGTCGGCGTCGTTGTCGTCGTCGTCGTCGTCGTCGTCGTCGTCGTCGCCGCAATAGGTTGGGTTCTAAATTAGCATTCGCCCACGCCATTTCCGTGCACGCACGGTAGCGGGTTTCGCAGTCATCTATCCATGTGTGGGTGCATCCTACAAACTTGGAGTGGTACAAAAAATGTCTCCGGCCGGACTTCCCCAACATTGTGATTCATAGGGGCGGGTCTTCTTTACACGAGCAAAAGCAAAAGGTATGGGACGCTTCACGGGAGGGAACATATCTCGTATGTTTGGCGGTAAGTGTGACCCGCCGACGCGTAAGTGTGACCTGTCGCCGGTGTGACCTTTGGTACGCGGCGTTGTGGCCCTCGGGGGGCCCCCTCGTCACCACGGCAGGACACAGCTCGGAAAACTGGTGCGTTTGGACCCGGGGAGGTGTCCGGGGGTCGATTTTGAGCGGATTCTTGCGCACCGAAGGTCGCTCCTGCCAAAGGTCACTCGTACGTTCCCCCGAACCGTGGTTGCAGTTTGGCAGAGCGGCGTTCCGTCCGACGGACGACTGACGACGGTGACGACGACGGCGGACGACGACAACGATTTAGGTGTTTTTTCGGCCCTTTCGGCGTCTGGAGGTCGTTCTCGGGCCCCGGGGGGCTCAGAAACGGACCCGGGGTCCAAAACCGCGTCGGACGGGCCCAGGGAGAGCTCCGGGGACCTACTTTGAGCCGACTTCGGACACGTTGAGCGTGATTATCTGACACGTCGTCTCGTAACCGCGCGGAGCCTCGCGAGGGCAGCGACGCACTGGTCCCCATTCAGAGGAGGAGGAGGAGGAGGAGGAGGAAGGAGGAGGAGGAGGAGGAGGAGAAAGGAGGAGGAGGAAGGAGGAGGAGGAGAAGGAGGAGGAGGTGGACGAAGACATGAGGACGAGTAGGTGGGATACCTGCCTGCTCCTCCTCCTCCTCCTGCTTCTCGTGTTCCGCCCTGTTCAGGACTTTTCCGCTCTTGTGACGTATTTGCTTGACGTCGACGTGTATATGTGTGACGTCGGTGTATCAGGATGACAAACGAGTAGGAGTAGAGCGAAAGTTCATGGGGTGGAAAGGGATAGGGGGGGGGCCAGGGGCGGGAGGGGAGGAAGGAGAGAAACGGAGGAAAGGCGACGAGAAGACGGACGTCGCGCGATCTCAGGCTCAAGCCTTGAGGGCTACAGCAGGGCCCCTCCAGAGGGCCGGCCGACAGGGAGGCCCGTCTCCGGGGGAAGGGGGAGTACGAAACCCAAGCTCCTAGGTGGGGTGGGCGCAGTACTTCCCTGGATGCCGGGGATGGCGCCGTCGGGCCATGAGGGTTTTACCGGTTGCACCCTAAGCAACCAAGGGCTTTTCCGGTTGAGCCAATTTCAACCTAGAGGTCACCCCACTAGCCTGAAGGTGGGCCCCCGGGAGGGGTGTAACGCGAAAGAGTCCTTCGGGACTCGTTCGCGTTGCTGCAAACATCCAATACTGAGTCGATGTGCATTGAAACGGTCAGATGCAGCAGCCCTGGACGTCCACCGGGTTGGGAGGATGAAGCTTCCGATGCAGGCTGCGAACGTAAGAAGGGGGACACTATTTCGAAGGGCCCCCCAAGCAGCCTTTTCGGATGACAGACGGCGTGTGCCGGCGCGGCAATTTTCGCAGACGCTGTTTCTTGGCGGTGGAAGGGGGAAACTATCGCGGATTTTTCCCAAGGACCGTGTTCTGGACGGCACAAAGGGGAAGCTGGCGCGATTGACTCCGCAGGCCCCCCTGGTGGATCATAGAAAATGGGTGCGATCGCCATTCTGGTCCGAAACGCAGTCACCGGTCCAGAGAGAGGGCAGAGGCCTTTGGAATTGCGCACACGGGCGAACCCTCTACGAGGGGAGAAGGACACGCGTGCGAATTGTGTCCCAGGGGCGCCCGATGACAGAGAAGAGGGGTGCTCGGCGGCTAGGTTCTCTCCAGACGCGCCCCGTGAACGACAGAAAGGAAAGACTATCGCGTTTTGCGTCGCAGGCGTGTCTTCTGCGTCTTGCTGCGCGCGCGTCGGGCCGCGAAGCGCGCCGCGCGGGGAAATCTCGCAGAGTTCGCGCGCGGCGCTCGCCGGGGATTGGCTGCAACCGCAAATCAGGGAGGCAACAGAGAAGGAGCCATCCGAACAGGGAGGGCGCGGAGACTGTTGGCGAAGGGGTGCTGCGAGTGGCCGTCGCGTGGGCCATGTACGCGTCGCCTGCTTTGTGTGCAGAACTCCGGGTGTTGGCAGAGGACGTGGACACTCTGGGGCGCTTTGAGAATAAGTGTGTCCAAATTGCAATAGCTAAGATGCGTCGAGGACAATGGCGAAGGGACGCTCTCAGAAGTTTTGAACGAAGTTGCGCCAATCACGTGGTCTCTGGGGAGAGCATGGGGGATCCGGATGCGCGGCAGAACATGTTGGCCGCCGAGGCATGGTTGTGTTGCCAACAAACGTTCGTCTGGGTGTACGAGGCGCAAAGTGTGGCACACTTCATGCAAAGAACTCTGCTCGTAAAATGGCCGTTGGGCGATGTCGGAGGGAGTTGTGTAGGTGCAGCCGTGTGGTTCGCGGAGGGCCATCTGGTGCGCGTAGGTCAAGGATGGCGCAGCCTGCGCGGAGTGGAAGGAGCACGTGGGCATGCACCGTGGTTGCGGTTTGCTGCCGGCGGTCGCGGCGTCGCGGGGCCACCGAGCAGCGCCACCGCGGAAGGAGAGGACGAGAGAAGCGCGAACGGAAGAGGGCGCGAGGCAGCTGACTGTGCATCTCGCGTGCCCGCCACGATGGACGCAACTGGCCGTAGCTGCCAAGAAGGACAGAGGACGTGCACGAGAAGCGCCAGTCACGTAGCCGCTCGGCCCTTGGGGTGGGCGCGAGGCTCGCCGCAGCCCGTGTCGGGGGCGCTGCAGCGCTACGTGTCCGCGTTGAACAATGGCGCAGGCAGGAGTCTGGGGTACCTCCAAGGTATAGAATTCGGTGGTGGTGGCGACTGCTTGTTTTTGAGCATCGCAGGGATCCTCGCGCGCATGGTAGTTCACGGTGGCGAACCAGCGCAACACGTCTTGCAGAAAATCCCGAAGAGTGTGTTCGACGAAGGTCAGCGCGCGGTCATGCTCGAGCTTCGACGCCAAGCTGCACAGGTGTTTCACGCGTGGGACGACCTGGATGTGCTGAATTTCATGATAACTGCGTGCATGCGAGCGCGCCACAGAGACCACCCGGACGAGTGGGATCCTTTCGAAGTACTGCACGCGTGCAATATGCAAGCATTGGCGTCGCCAGATAATGTTCCAGATGCAGTCCGCGCGTGGCAGGACGAACCCGACGGGGACGCCGTGGCCATCGTTGGATGCACGGACGCGCGGCGTGGCGGTGGGGCGTCGCAGGAAATACACGTTCGCATACCTCGCGGCGCCGCAGGTTTGCTGCAGCTTCGGTGCACATTAGAGGACGCGATGAGCCGCCCAGGCCACGCGCATTGGGGTACCGAAACGGACGTGGCCAGTTTGAGCGACAGACTACAATTGGGGGTCCTCTTGTTCAGAGACCGGTTGCCGTCCGGCTCGCGCAGTTGTGTGTGCAGTATCGGCAGCGAACAACGCGATTTCTCTCATTGGATTGCGCTGTGGTGGGAGGAGCCAACGCATTTCCGAGGAGCGGAACTCGACGGTCGGGCTTTCTGGACCGATACGACGCTACCGCGGGCGCTGCGCGACCAGTGCGCTGCGTGCAACGAGAACGCTGGTAGGCGGGTGGAGGAGCGTCCAAGAGTAACGCCGCCGCCGCCGCGCATGGAACTGGAAAGGGACGTGGCGCGTGAGCGGCGGAGAGCAATCGCCGCAGTGAGCGCGAGTGATCCCGGCGCGAGCGCCTCGGGCGCGCTGGCGCCGCCACCACCTGGCCATGAGCCCGGGGCACAAGAAGCCGGAGCACGCAAGCGGCGGCGGGCTGGGGCCACCGTGGGCGACAGCGGCAAATCGAGGAAAGGTTTGGTTGCCGCGTGGAGCGGGGGGGGGTGTGGCGACGCGGCTGGGTGCGCCGCCGACTGCGCGGGAAGCGCCATCGGATCGGCAGCGGGTGGCGGTGGAAACGCGGCCGGGGAGAAAGGAAAGGAGAAAGATCCATCGGGGAGCGTCGGAGACGGCGCCCCCCCAGCGGACGCAATGCAGCAGGCGTTCTACAATGTCGGCGTAGACGCGGCGTCGAAAGATCCCCGACGGACCCGAGAAGTCCTCGTGGCAGCTGCTGCAGCCAGTGTACGGCGTCACCCAACCGTGCCCGCGGATCCAGACGACCCCGCGCAACCATGGTCGCAAGCCCTGGCGGAGGACATGGCCGTGGAGTTGCCAGTCGTGCACTGTGCGTTCGTGGGATGTACGTGGCGGTCGGAGGTAGTAGGCGAGTTGTGCGGGCACGTCCGCGAGGTGCACGGTTCCGTCGTGCTGCCCATCGCCGAACTTGTTCATCCAGCGGACGAGGGCGAGGACCTCCGTATCACGGCGGCGTACAATGCAATCGTTGCACGTGCTGTTCGGGGTGGTGCGCCGCTAGCGGCATACTCCTTGCACAGACGGAGCCTGGCCATGTACGCGAAAGCAACGCAACAGAAGAGCATCGCGTCTCCAATTTGTTTTCTGTGCGCCTGCACGTTTCCTTGGGTGGAAGGTAGACGGGGGAACCAGATTGCCTGGGAGCAACCGTTTAAGGCAGCCGTGGGCGACCCGACGCGGGTGGTTCGGTTTGGTGATTGGACCATGAAGGAAGTGCAAGCGCGGTTCAGCATCGACGCGTACCTGCGGGACTACTGTCACGAGCCAGGGAACAGCGCATTGGACCTCGAGGAGGCGTGGTATCGGGAAGACTTCACGGACTGGCTTGTGAAAGTGCCGACACCGTGCGGTGAAGTGTTAATTCTGTGTTGCCCCGAAGATCAGCGGTGCCACAGGGGGTGCCAGGAGAAGGGAACCGCGTGTCCCGAATGCGAAGTGCCTCTTTGCGAGGAATGCAAGGTAGAGGTGGAAACGCCGTATCGGCGGCGAGTTGCCGCGACCCCGGCGGTCCCGCGCCGGAGCCTTGCGAACGACTTGATGGCGTTCTATGTGCCAGATCGCATGTACACCGAGGGCATGACGGTGATGGAGATGATTTGTTGCAGCCCTTGCATTACGTCGATGATTTGTTTTTCGCTGGAGGTGAAGTGCCAGAACGACCGGGAAAGCAGTGCGGGCAGAGAGAACCTGTTTGACAGCACGGCAGGGTTCCACAGCGGGCGTCTGGCGGCGCGCGGGAATGCTACGAGCTTCTTGCTGCCGTGGCAGGGGATATTACGAGAGCTCCGTCAGCTCGAGAAGGAAGGGCGCCAGGGCGGCGACTCGGCGGTGCCAATCGTGGGTGAGAAATTGGGGTCGGTGGTGCAGATCCTTCTGAAAGTCAACGACGCCACGAGCAAGGACAACCTGCCGCGTTTCATTCATCAGGCAAATGTACGGCGCGAGGTTGTGAAGCGCCACATCAAGATGATGAAGCACCGCGGGCACCGAGCTTTCGCCAATGTCAACGTGGAGGCGATGGAGAGAAAGGCCGATCAATTGCCGCAGGACGGCGTGCCTCCGGAGATTGTCCGGCTGCTTCCGCACGACACCACGTTGGACAAGCTTATGGTGCAGAAGAACGCGACGCCCTGTGATGGGGCGCGAGATTCGGTGGGAGCGGCTGCGCGCGACATGGACTTGCGTACGCCGAATGCCGTCATGATGGAGAAGTCGTCGGTGGACGAGGTGGATGCAAACAGATTGAGGCAGGGTGCGTTTGAACATGTGTCGGGCAGGCCGCGCGCCGCAAACGCGGTCGTACAGACTGGCGCATTGGCAATGGAAGCGAAAAGCTTCGCGCTGCGTCTGGCAAGTACGTGGACAGGCAGGTGCGACAGACCCGAGTGCCCGTGCGGTGGAGACAGGGACGAGCGTGCTCTTGCGAGGACGAGCAGAATGGGAGACAAGGCGGCCAACGTGGATACGGAGACATTGCAATTTCGGCTTTGGGAGATGCTGGAAACAGACGCGACCCGCATTCGGTGCGTGGTGTATCCGGGCCGTGCGATGATGAATCAGTTTGTGCCGTGGTTTTTCGGCGTGGCATTCCCGTTTTGTTTCAAGTACGGGGTGGGCATGCCGGACATGCCTGAGTGGCAGGAGAATGCGCGACATCGACGTGGCCCAGCGGCGCCCCGCGTGGAGCTGGCTCTGTGGGCGCGCATCATGACGCGTCGGGTGGAGTCTCAATTCCGGCGCGAGTGGCGGTTTGGTTTTACGGTGTCGTCGGTTTTGTTTCAAAGTTCCGTGAATATGGCCCGATCCGTCCGCTTGGCGGACTATAGAAAGGACGGGGAGACGGAATGCCAGTATTCGCAAGGCGAACTCGAGAAGGCAGCCGTGAGCATCGTAGATGCTTTGTATGGTACGTACAAGGATCCGTCAACCGGGAAATCCTCCAACGTGCGCGGAGATTTCTCGAAGCTGAAGTATGTGAAGTCGCTCGACCCGATAGCGAAACGATTGGCTGCAGGAGCCAGCGCGGTCGCTCGCAAGATCGAAGGGACCAACGAGGTGCGGACGCTCATGAGGTACGACACCCATGCTGCTCGAATCGCCCACGGGGTACCGTTGTTTTTCACCATGTCCCCAGACGAGAGGCGCAACCTGGTAATGGTGCGGCTGTCGCGGTCTCGAAGAAAGGACCCCGTGAATCGTAGTGCTGCGCGGGAACTGCACGGCCCCACGCATGGCGGGTTGTGGGAGCCGTCGCTGGCGCACAAGGATGAAATATCTGGACATGCCGTGACGAGAGATCGGCGCGGGCGGGCGGGGGAGGGCGGATCGGGCACAGAGGGGGCAGAGGGTGATGACGACGTTGACATGGCAGTGCCTCTGGCGATGTTGGCAGATGCCGTTCCCGCGTCGGACGAGAGAAGAGCAGTGCTGGCTCGGGACCCGCTGGCGGGCGTCGACGGGTTTCGGGTAATCGTGGGCCTTGTGTTTGAGTACATATTGGGCATGCGGTATTGTCCGAGGTGCCCAGATTGCGAGTGCGCGGATTTGCTTGGCAGCAACGCGACGGCGGTGGGTGGGTGCTTGGGTCGCGTGGACGGGGTGTACGGCAGCATTGAAGCTCAGAAGTCGGCTGGAAGTCTGCATTTGCACGTGCAAGTATTCGTTCAGTGTTTGCACCAGCATACCCCGTTGCACGAACTGCTACAGCTGCCGACAGATGTGCTAGAGGGGCTGGTAGAAGAATACAAGAGGTACAAGAGGAACGCGAGTCGTCAGGAGTACGCTGACGTAGAAGGTTGGAGGGGCAGGAAAACGGAGGTGGAGAAGGCGTGGCCCACGTACCGCGAGACCGCGGATCTGGTCGCAGCGCCGGAGTACTTACACAGCGGCCAGACTAATGGTTCGGGAGGGTCGGAAGGAGGCGGTAGGAAATCAACGAGCGGCAATGGGGTAACAGAAGATGGGGACAAGGGAATTGAGGAAGGGCGAACCTGGCTGCGAGAGTACCTCGGTGTCTGGGTGCAAAAGGGGCAGGAGTTTCGACAGAACCACGTGCACCAGTGGAGTAAGCGTTTGCAGCGCGTGGTACCGTTGGCACATTGTCAGAGGACAGACGACATGACGCAGTGCAAAAGCTTTTTCCCGCGCACGACGTGGCTCGTAGATCGCGCAGTAGTGTTGTGCCAAGGTTTTTTGAAAAACCGCGACATGCCGCGAGCAGGGAGGAGGAACATGACAGGGTGCTTGCACGGGCCCATGAACGAAGATAACCTGAACGGAACGCTGCCAGCGATGCTAAGCGGCGCGGTGGGGTTGAATTTTAACAGCGATTTGCAGATCCCGTACAGGTTCCCAGTGACGGAAGCGACGCACGACAGTTGTGTGTGCGAAGAGCGGTGCTGGGAGACGGATCGACCCGTAGACATGGTTCTGGCAGCGCAACGAGCGCAGAATGCAGCAGCGGGGTATGCGGCGGACTATCAGTGCAAGCGGTGTGCCCCGTCGTTCAACGAGGTGAGGGAGATCAAAAAGGGCCACCACGCGCTGGCGGAGCAGACGAAGGACAGGACCGCGGCGTACCGAGCGAACAGGCACATGAAGAGGTTTCTCAGTGACATGTACGGGAGAGGCGTGGTGCGGTCAGCGCAGGAGAGTGCGAATCTGCGAGCGTACCGAGACCCTAGAGACGTGACTGGTGCCGAGAGTATCAAGACTGCGAAGACAGCTATGATCCCGGGAGCAGAAGCCGTACGAATGGCGGAGCAGATCTGTGCAGACGGCGTCGACGTTGCCGTGTCGGCGTCGGGGATTCTGGAAGCGGACAAACGCGAAGGGTCGAAAAAGGTTCGAATTGTGTCTAAGAGTCCAGTGTACCTGTATGGCATGCGGCCGGTGGACGCTCCTGGTGCGCCCGACTTGGCACACCTATCGTTGTATGAGTTCCTGCGGTATTGGCGCATCGAGTTGGCTGCATTTCCCCGTACCGGAGCAGAGGTAGCAGCTGCGGCCAGCAACGATTACCAAGCGCAACTGACGCAATCCGGAATTCAGAAGGTTCGCGATGCCGACCAGGAGAGAGCGAATCCCGACGCGGATGGGGCACGGCCGGGAGCCCAGCTGAAAGCCGGAGTGGATTATGTGATAAAGGACGAATGGGGTAGTTATTCCTGGGTGCCGTTTCCGGATGTTCCGGAACTGGAAACCTTGAGACACACGTGGGTGTTGGTGCGGAACGAGCGCCCGAGGAACCCAAGTTTTCATGGGGCGCCGCAGCCGAAACACGGAACGGGGGAGGAGGAAAGAAACGGGCTCTTGTTGATGGTATATTTCAGGGCGTTTACACTTCTTGACGATGTCGATTGTGGAGTACCGCACCTGCGCGATTTCCGCGGAGCGCAAGGGTCGTGGGCGGAGGCCTCGTTAGAGTGGTTAAAGAACGGCATGCCATGTGAAGAAACTAAGAGGTACGTGCAGAACTACATGGGCGTGGTGGACTTGCGACCAGTGACGGACGAAGATCTAGTCAAGCACGAGGACGAGCTGTACAGCGACGAAGAACTGGATCCGAGAATTGTCGACGCGGCGACCAGGCGTAAGACGCACGTGGGAGGCACGTCCATGGAGAAAGAGGACAGGCGGACAAATGTAGACGCGGAGTGCGAAAAGGAGAAGAGCCGGGAGGCCATGGCCAGGGGCGACGCCGTGTGGGGCGAGATTCCGAGTCGAAAGAGTGGAAAGCGCAAGAAGCGCGGAGGGGACGGCGTGTTGAGGTGGGATGACGCGGCAGTGCAGAAAGCGCAAGCGGTGGCGGCGGCGTCGAGGGCCGCAGAAGGCAGCGGCGCGGGCGGAGAGGAAGGTGCCCCAGAGGTGGTGGCGGCCAAGAAAGCAACGGCGTCAAGCGTGCGGAAGTGGAGAAAAGGGCTTGCGGATAGCGGGTTAAACGCGGGACAGCGTAGCGTCGTGGAGAAGGTGGCAGATCGAGTGTTGGCGCAAGAATTCGGGAGGACCGCGAGCGGCAAGAAAACAGACCAGAGTCTTTCTGATATGCAGCCCCTCGTATGGATGTTGCATGGTGGCCCAGGGACCGGGAAAAGCTTCGTCGTAGACAAGATCCGGAAGGGGCTGTTCGAAAAGGAGCTGGGGTGGACGCACGGCATAGATTTCCAGGTGGCAGCGTTGCAGGCCACAAACGCGTCAGCACTCGACGGGAATACGATTCACAGTGCATTTGGGCTCGGTGTGAACAAAACGAAAGAGAAAAAGGACGCGGCGGGCGATGCCAGCGCAGAGACGAAGAAGAAAACGAAGAAAGAGCAAGCGGCGCAGCGTATGTCACAGTGGAAGTGGCTGATTGTAGACGAGGTGAGCATGGTCAGCGCGAACTTCATGGCAGAGCTTGACTCACACTTGCGGTCGTGCATGTCAGCTGCAAGCGACACGAGGGTAGGTGGAGACGGCGTGGCCAGGCCGTTCGGGGGCGTGAATGTGCTGTTCTGCGGGGACTTCTATCAATTGGAGCCGCCATCGGGGACGGCCATCAATGCGCTTCCCACGTCGTATTTGAAAAACGCGAGGCAGTACGCGCCAGGTGCCACGGAGGACCACGGGCAGTATATCTTTTGGGGCGCTGGAGGCGAAGGAGCAGTGCAGGGCATGACAGAGTTGACGGAGTGCAAGCGCGTGGAGGATCAAGACGACTGGTTTCTCGGAGTGCAGGACGAGTTCCGCCGAGGGGCGTTGTCTGAACGCACGCACAATTTTTTACATGGCAGACCGACGGATGTGCCGGGGTCGTGGGTGAACGGTGCACCGTTGTGCGGGAACACGCGTTGTCTCGAAGACATAGAGGCAATTGCGAGGCAAAACGAGCTCGAATGTGACGCTTGCAAAGCTGAGCGGGAAAAGCGAAAGCTCGTTGCGACATCGCCAGAAGACGCGCGGTTTCGGGAGGAGAAATTCCTTGATGCTGTCGCCATTTATGCGAACCAAGACATTCGTTGCCACGTGGGGAAGCAGAGAGCTGTGCAATGGGCAACGCAGCGAGGAGAACAGCTGCTGTGGGTCGCAGCGAGGGACCGCCCTTGCCGTGGGGGAGAACAGCGGCGGCCGTACACGGTGGAGGATAAGATACGTTGGCTGGGATACCACGAGAAGGAGTGCGCAAGCTTGCCTGGGTGGCTGCCGCTGGCCAAAGGGATGCCCGTGGCTCTGGGGGATCACTTGGATCGGTCGAAGAAACAGCTCCTGCGGGGGCGTACAGCCACGATCCATGGATGGGTCCTGCACAAGGACGAGGTCGTGGGAGATGAAGACGAGGAGGTCTTGTCGCATATGCCGAAAATGATTGTGTTGGATTTCAATACGAAGGAGTGGCACCTGCCCGGGTGGGAGCCGGGGCTGTATCCGATCTTCCCCTCGAATGGTCGGCAATGGTTCTTGGATGGGTATCGGAAGCACCCTGTGTTGAGTGTGAAACGCACCCAGTTTATGATAACCCCGGCTTTGGCAGTAACGGCGCACTCCGCGCAGGGCCGGACCATGGGAGCAGTGATAGCGGACCTTGAAAGAGGGCGCGGCGTGAGTTGGATGTCAAGTTACGTTGCCATCGCTCGCGTGCGCAGACGGGGGAACCTGCTGATTTTCCGGCCGTTTGACAGGAGGCCGTACAACGCAGGTGAGATGCCAGGCACGAAGAAACTTTTGCAGGTACTACGAGGGGAGAGCGTGGATTGGGATGAGTGGGAGGCGGAGTTGATGCCAAGAGACCAGTGCGAGCGCTGCCGGCGGAGGTTGCTGGTAGAGGCGTTCTCGAAGTACGAGTTCCAGAGGAAGGAAAGGCCAGCGTTCTGCAAAGAGTGCACGGAAGAGATGAAGAACGCCGACGAGAAATGGTGCACCACGTGCAGAGGGTGGGCAACGAGAGCGGAGGGTGAAGATGCGACGCGGCACGGTGACGATCGGAGTGGGGGCGCAGCGGCCGGCGGCGGGGAGCCAAGAAGGGTTCGGACAATGTATTGCGCGAAGTGCAGCCATGTCAAAGCCAAGCAGAAGTCGCGGAGCGGCAACGCGAAGTGGGTCGAGTGCGTCGGCAAGGTGCGATGTACGAACGGTAAGTGCCTGTCGCTGTATGACGCAAAGGCGGATATGTCGGAGGCTCAGAAGAAGCAGAACGCAGCGGGCCAGAGGTTGTGTCGGAAATGCGCCGCCGAACGTCAGAGGACGACGCTAGTGTCGAATAACAGGAAACGCGCGATCACATTGCGGTGTTCGAACAGCGACTGCCTGTCGGAGTTCCAAGAGGAGGCGGGGGTGTCCGAAGCTCAGAAGAAGCACAAAGCAGCAGGGGAGAGGTTGTGTCGGAAATGCGCGGAAGAACGAGATAGGGCGACGCGCGAGTCGAATAATAAGAAACGGAAAGCCGAGGCGGACGCGAAGCCGCTGACGTGCGCGGCGTGCGGAGGAACGTTCTCGGACACGAGACATTTGACGCCTAACCAAGTGGAACATCATCGAAAGACGAAAGGAGCCAAAGTGGTGTGCGGAGGCTGCAAGGAACTCGGGTTCACAGCTCGCAGTTGCCAGGCGTATCAGTGCAGCGGCGCGTGCAAGAGAAGACTACCGAAGTCGGCGTTCCCCGACCCGCACAATGTCCCGCGCGACGCAAAGAAAGGCACCCTGAAGTGCAACACCTGCAAATGATGCCGAATCGGGCGCGCGTGCTGGGGGGAAAAAGGAAAACGGGGACAGGGGAATGCGGGATGAGGCGGAGGAGACGGGGGAGAAGCATCGAAAATGACGAAGTGAAGCGGGCCAGGTTCACAAGAGGAGGGGGACGAGGAGGAGTGGGCCGAGGAGAGGGTGGGGGAGGAGGGGGAGGAGGAGGAGGGGGACACTGAGATGAGGCTCTGGGTTATGGTCTATGTGTGAGAGGTTCTTGTATGTGTATCGGGATTTGGCGGCACGCCTTTCGGGGGCCTCTGGACAGCAGTTTTGCATCCACTGGGGGGCCGAGGTGGAAAAGGCGGGTGAGGAGGAGGAGGAGGGGGACACGGAGGAAATGATCTGGGTCATGGATTATGGGTTCTTAGCCTTGGGAGCGCGAATCCCGCTTGTGCGGTGATCGCTGGGATCTCTTGCGGGGCTTCTCGCGGGACTCTTGGAGGCAGTTTCGAAGCCTGTTGGGGGCCGTTTTGGGGCCGTTTTGAAGCCTCTTGGGGGCCTCTTGGGGCCTCTTGGGGGCGTCTTTGAGGCCTCTTGGGGTCTCTTGTGGCCTTCTACGGCCGTCTTGGGGCGGAAGGCTCGGATTGTCGGTTCGGGCTCCCCCTCTTGGGCCCCTCTTGTGGCCGTCTTGGGGCCCTCTTGGGCCGTCTTGGGAGCCTCTTGAGCTGTCTTGGCGCCCTCTTGGGCCGACTTAGGCGCCTCTTGGGGGCTTCTGAGGCCGTCTTGGGGCGGTCTTGGGGTGCTCTTGGCCCGTCTTCAACCCCGTGAGGGCCGACAAGTCGGACAAGTCGGGCAACGCGCTTGTTGAAATATTTCGAGGCCACTTCTGGTGAGGCGACGTTTTTGTTCAGCGAGGTTACGACTGGCAGCAGGGGGGGCTGCCGTAGAGTTGTGCATGGATTTGAAACCAATGCACGCGGAGCTCGTTCGCACAGGCATGGTCAGGTGAGACTTCGTAGCATGCTTCTGCTTTCGACCCCTTTGGGCGAGTCTGAATAAGTCCCGCACTTGCATCTATCTCTCCGTCGACGGAAGTCCCCGGTGGAGGGGGGCAGAGATGCGCGCTGCAAGCGTGGATGTTGTCAGCGGGTCGCTTCGACAGCGTCGCCTTCTCCAGTGCATTCCATTGTCGCGGGATGGATTGGACGCTGAATCAGAGACATTCGCACTATTGTGGCAATTGTGGCTGATTGCTGGGCCATCTTTCGCATCGTTGCGAGCTATGTGCAATGCAGTAGTGACAATCACCACCGACAGCGGCACGGAGAGATAGCTGATCGATTCCGTTGGCTTGCTGCGATGTTTTATCTACCCCATTGGTGGTCGATTTGGTCCGACTGACACCCCGCAGCAGTTGTTGTTTCCGAGGTCAGTTCGGGTGCCAGGGTGGAAACATATGTGAGACAATTTCCTTAAGCGATGCCTATGCGTGTGTCAGTGGTGGCCTGTGTTCTTGCAGCGTCTGATGGCTATCGTGTACTTCCAGCGGGACAGAGACCTTTGCAAAATAGCTCAGCGTCGGTTTCGGCAAGTTGGCAGACCTGGATTTGCAGATCTGTTGAAGGGTGTCAAGCTAGTCAACTATGCGAACTGGCGCTGGTCGACTCTTCCCCGCATCTGCGTTGAGCTCGACGCGCTTTTGGAGGGCTTCTCGGCGGCCTTCGACGTGGCCGTCCTGGGAAACGCGCAGGAGGACGAAACCAGGGCGAATATATCTTTGATTGCGCAGTCTTTGGACCAAGCCAATATGTTCCATATCTAATTCAAGTTCGTCTCTTTCGTTTTTCCCTACCTAGGCTCTGCCTAGAAGGGTTCTTACTCTCTTAGCTTAAAGGGGCCGGGCAGTGCAAAGCGCCCCGGGCGGTTCCCCCAGTCCCCTGGGAGCGGTTCCCCCCAGTCCCCTGGGAGCTTTAGCTTTAGCTTTAGCTTTAGCTTAGCTTTAGCTTAGCTGTAGCTTAGCTTTAGCTTAGCGTTTCGCTTAGCTTTTCGCTTAGCGTTTAGCTTAGCTTTAGCCTAGCTTTAGCTTAGCTTGAGCTTAGCTGGAGCTTAGCTTTAGCTCAGGTTTAGCTTAGCTTTCACTTAGCTTTGGCTTAGCTTTAGCTTATCTTTAGCTTAGCTGTAGCTTAACTTTAGCTTAGCTGCTGCTCAGCTTTAGCTTAGCTTTTGCTTAGCTTTAGCTTAGCTTTAGCTTAGCTTTAGCTTAGCTGTGGCTTAGCTTTAGCTTAGCATTAGCTTAGCTTTAGCTTAGCTTTAGCTTAGTGTTACTGTTACTACTAATGCTGCTTTCCTAGGGGTTCCAACTCCTAGGTAGGGTCGCACAGGGATAATTTTCATACATCGGCCCATTGCCCAGGTGGGTGGGTGCATGCAGTTGCCGCGCGGCTGCGTGGTAAGCTGGAGAGCATCCATCATGCCGATATCAAGGGCGTCTTTTGCCACGTGCGTTTAAGAAGGCCCCGTCGACGGTGGCGTCGATGCTGGCGGAGTGCAACCAGTGGCGGCCTAGCGACTTCCACGGGGTCGCGGCCTTCACCTACCGCATGCAAGGCGTGGCGCGGTCAACGTGGGCTTTGTCGCAGCACTGCGTTGCGATATTCGATGCGCTTCCATACTTGATTTGACGTTTAGCCCAGCCTGGTATCCGAGACCGAGCGCTTGCCCAGCATGCTTCAGCATATCCAGCCCACCACCATCCTTTGACAAACCTTGCGCTCGGAGCCGGCGCGCACCTACGGGCTGCAGTCGACGCCGTGGCCGACGACGGCGCTGGCATGTCAGCGCCTTTGGAAGCTATGGTCCGTTCCGTGGCGGAAATCCTTTTGGACGATTCTGCTGCAGAGACGCCTCATTCATTGGTCAAGAAGGTACAGCTGCACTCGCGCGCTGCTGGGTGGCCGTGGTCTGCGGCGACGGTCAGATTGCAGAGTAACCTGGGTGATGTCGACGACTTCGGCTGGATGAACTTTCAGCAGGAATGGGGCCGATGGAGTTCGTTACGGCGGCCTCCTGGGCGCAGGCGTCCGAGAGCGCTTGTGCGCGCCCCTCGGCTCCAGCTCATTTCCAGATTCTACCACGCAGAGCACTGCAACTTTGTTCACAATCCAAGTGGGGCCGTTCCAGGAGCACCTGCGCTTCCACCAGACCTACCAGGTGGCGGCCCACCGAGGCTGCCAGCTTTGGACGATGGCGACGCAGGGGGCCCTGATGGGTCAGACGGGGAAGATGGAGACCATGCCGATGATGACGGCCCAGCTGGCGGCGGCGGAGGCGCCCACCCTGGCGACGGACTCCAGCGCGATTCTCAAGAGGTTATCTTGATGCGCCAATATCTTCAGCGTGCTTTGCAACCAGTGGAGTACATATCAGTGCCGAACACTCGCGTCGGAGTAGATCGGCCTGAGCTGTTTGTGTTCCAGCTGATGAGCATGGGGTGTCGCGCCGTCCCGGCGCCGACTTTCCTGGACAAGGTGCAGGAGAAGTGCCTCGTCAGCGCCGCCGTCCAGCCGATGGAGCTGTGGAGGGACCTAGGGCGTTTGAAATGTAGCGGCGTTTGGGTGAGGGGACGTGGCAAGATTCGATAGCTGACGCATTCCGCATCCCATTCCACCCGCCCCGAGCCTTTGCCAGCGAGTTGCTCTGATTCTTCGGGGGTGCGATGATGGGCGCAAGGGTAAGCGAGGAGGGCGAAGCCCTGCGTGGGGGGGGTCGCTGGAGGGGGCGGGTAGCCGAGTACAGTCGTTTCGCTGAGTGGGGCCCCGCGCGGGGCCGTCTGAACCCCCTCCCTGCCGGCCTCGAGCGGCCTCAGGGGCCAATGGGAAAATCAGATATGTCCCAGGGAGGCCCGGAAGGAGGGGTGATTGCGCAGCTTCGAAAACACCTCCACAGGATCGCAGTCGTGGTCATGGCCATCGGCATTTCGACGTGTACCAGTTAGAGGATCCAGAGACGATCGATGTCATCTCTCTTGTTGGCGTGGACCCCGCCGGCTTAGATCGTATCCTGACGTGGCGAGAGTCCGAGGCTGACGCCGAATTATGCCTTAGCCCGGAGTCGCCGCAGGTCGCGACGCCGACGCTTCCTCTCAGCAACAAGAGCGTGCCCGTTTTTTTGCCTCGTGAAGGCGCTTGAGGACGACGGGCACGCGGCCGTCCATCGAGTCGTTAAGTGCGGGCCTGATGACCCAGTGCGCGTTTATGATGCGAGGAAACTCGCCAGCCAGCGGGCGTGCCTGCAGTGTATCTTAGCCAGGGACTTCATCCATGGCAAGGGCGCGACGTTCTCGTCTGGGAAGGCGTTTTAGTTTTGCCGTCTGTTGTTGAGGGAGCCCGCCGCTGCTGACGCGTCCCTGTCAGCCAAGGCGCTGGAGAGGAAGTGCCAGGAGCTCACTGGCGATGTTGTGCCCATCGGGGCGCCGGATCGGCGACCGAAGCCGCGGCTTGCCTTGCCGCCTGCTGAGCCACAAGCACTTGCGCTCGAGGATGGCGGCATGTGTGGAGATAATGGCGCTGTTCCAGATGACGCGGCCCCTCTTCCTGCTCCTGTTGCCGACGCCCCCGAGGCAATCGCGGGTGCGCCTCCGCCGCCCGCTGGGCCAGGGAGTTTCAGCAGATCCAGTTCCGTCGCAGGTTCACGGTTGCGCCCCGAACACTGCAGTGGGAGTATCATGCGCGCATCGTCTGAGCCCTGCCGCGTTTGGAGGAGGGGGGGGGGGGGCGCGCGCAGTGCAGGATGGGAATGGTGGATGGATATGCGAGGGCGAGCTGACATCGAGGAGCGATGCTGCGAACCTGAAGCCATTATTATTCATCACCCCCTGGGGGAGATAAGGGGCGAGGGTCGCGCGGGTGGACGAGGTGAACTGGCGTTGTTTTCCCAGGGTGAATGCGCCGCGCAGCCTCGGGATTGTTTCGCGCCCCCCCCCCGGCCCATCCAGATGCGATGCGCGGCGACAGACCTAGGGCCGCAGCGCTCTACCAGCAGGTGAAACGCCGCGTCTATCTCGTTCGGATCGTCACGTTGGCTCCTAGATGCGCCCCAGCATCTCGTCCACATCTTCATTATGTTTCACTATGTTTCAGCGGGCGCCCTACTGGAGTGCACCCCCCCCAGGTGTCGACGCTGGAGGGGGCGAGGCGCCGGCGCCGCCACTCCCGCCCCTGCCCGACATCGGCGAGCTCAGACAAGAGAACCATTATAGGAAGGGCACGATGTACACGGGCTGGCGGGTCACTCGTACGTTCCACGAGGGCCGCGGCAGGTTTCGATCCGACGCATTGTGGCTGGACGAGTTTGGAGTTCGCAACTATTATTACTACTTGGGTCGTTGGTTCCGACGTGGTGGCGAGTGCGCCCGCAACGAGCACGGGGCTCACTACCCAACAGTTGCGGATGTGCGTGCGTGCAGAGACAGCTGGTGAACGTGGGGAAATGAGAGTCTCTCGGGGACGATGGGGCCCCAATCCCCCCCCCCCCCCCCCCCCGTGTTTCCAAGACTCGCCCTCGCCTCATGGGGGCCCTCGTAGCGCGTCGTCTCTCATGGCCTTGTCGTCTTCGTCGCCCTCTCCCTTGGCTCCCCCATTCGTGCGTTCTCAGCGTCGTCATCTTCGTCCTTCTCATCCCAATCCCCCCCCCTGCTCCACTCCTTCTCCGTTCGGTAGATCGCGCCCCCTCGCTCCACGGAAGGTCCCAGTGGAGGGTCGCAGTTTCCTGGGCTGGCCAGTGGGCCCCCGCCTTTTTTTTTTTTTTTTTGTTCTCTCTCTCTCTCTCTCTCTCTCTCTCTCTCTCTTTCTCTCTCTCTCTCTCTCTCTCTCTCTCTCTCTTTTTTTTTTTTTTTTCCACTGCAGAAGGGGGGGGGGGGGGGGCTGATCCGCGCGTGCGGTGGGGGGGGGCCTTGGAGGGCGGCCATTGGCCCTCGAGGCGCTCGTCCTTTGCTGGCTGGGGGGGGGGGGGGGGGGGGGCGGCGCGAGTTTCAGCCGCGAGACGCGATCGCTCATTGACTTGTTGCAGCCGCCGTTGGCCCCCCCCCCAAGGCTCCAGAGCGCCGCGTAGGCCCCCCCGAGAGCGAGCAAAAACCTCGTCAAGTAACTTCAAAACCGGCTCCCAAGAGGCGAACCGAGACCGCGTCAATGCCACGCCAAACCGTGTCAATACCACACCAAACCGTGTCACTACCACACCAAACCGTGTCAATACCACGCCAAACCGTGTCAGTACCACACCAGGAATTGTCAATGCCACCCAAAACCGTGTCAATACCACACCAAGAACTGTCAATACCACACAGCCGTGCCAATACCACACCAAGAATTGTCAATGCCACGCAGAGCCGTGTCAATGCCGCACCAAGCCGCGTCAATACCACAAAGCGAGTTCCGACAACACTGACGCTCAAGCAACTTTCTTAATACCGACCTCTGAGAGGTCGCATGGTCAAGTTTGGTTTTCGGATTTGGTTCGCGTGTGAGTGCCGCATGGGCCGCCCCCCTGGGGCAGTTAGGAGCTTTGCGTGGGCCCCCGAAGGCCGAAAACATGAAACGCCTTGCCGAACCGTTCCGTAGGTCAGAGCTCAAACCGGCCATCCCCCCACCTGCCTCGGCGCGTCGGGCCCCGATGCCGCCCGAGGAGGCCAAGTGGGTTTCGCAGCTGACGAAGCCAGCGAAACGCCGCGTGAGGAAGATGTCTAAGGTGTTGAAGCTCACCCGCATGGCCAACATGCTTATGATAGAGAGGGTTCGCGCCATGAGGACGCAGTTGCAGAATATTGCTGTCTCCGCTATCGTTGCTCTGGTCAGGGGCGACGAGAGGGCGCGAGAGAACGGCGCGGCGATCGAGAATCTTCAGAACGCTGAGGGGCACAGCACGTCCGACAGTGACTGGTCATTCGGCGCGAAGCCCCGCCGTCCCCCAAGGGCCCCAATGCGTGCTGCACTGTGCCTCTTGTTCCCCCGAGGCGAAAGAGCTTCTGCTCCTCCATGGGGGGGGGGGGGGGGGGGGGGGGGGGGGGGGGGGGTGCGGCTACTTTCGCCCGCGGGAAAAGAAGGGCATCGCATGGCACATCGAGAATGTCAGAACGGGGATGCCGTTCCTGGCAGATGCCGCCTGCCCGAGGGAGGATTGGGCTTCTCGTGCTAGGCCGCGCGAGGGCGATGAAAAACACATTCCAGTGCGACCCTACCTAGGAGTTGGGGCATCTAGGAAAGCAGCGTATACATCTACACCGATAGCAAAAGTAACATCTACACCTGCAATCCATCTACATGAACATCAACAGCGAGACTCACATCTACATTTACATCTACACCTACATCTACACCTACATCTACACCTACATCTGCATCTACATGTACACCTACATTCACATATACACCTACATCTACATCTACATCTACATCTACACTTTCGCATTGGTTTTGCTTTTGCTTTTGCTTTGCATTGCCTTGCCTTTGCTTTTGCTGTTGCTTTTGCTGTTGCGTTTGCTTTGCTTTTGCTTTTGCTTTTGCTTTTGCTTGATGTTGTTTTTGCTTTGCCTGCGCACAGACACACGCACGCACGCACTATGCTATGCTGCGCTATGCTACGCTTTGCTATGCTATGCTATGCTGCGCTTTGCAATGCTATGATATGCTGTGCAGTGCTATGCTAATGCTGCGCCGTGCTGTGCTAAGCTATGCTATGCTATGCTGTGCCATGCCATGCCATGCTTGTCTATGCTATGCTATGCTATGCTGTGCTATGCTCTGCTATGCTGCGCTATGCTTTGCTGCACTGTGATATGCTATGCTATGCCATGGTATGCTATGCTATGATATGCTGATGCTGCGCTGAGCTAAGTTGAGCTAAACTGAGCTAAGCTAAGCTGAGCTGAGCTAGGCTAGGCTAGGCTAGGCTAAGCTAAACTAAAAGCTAAAGCTACAGCTAAAGCTAAAGCTAAAGCTAAAGCTAAAGCTAAAGCTAAAGCTAAAGCTAAAGCTAAAGCTAAAGCTAAAACTAAGCTAAGCTAGGCTAGGCTAGGCTAGGCTAGGCTAAGCTAAGCTGAGCTATGATAAGTTAAGCTAGGCTAAGCTAAGATGAGATGAGCAACGCTAAGCTAAGGGGGCGCGGCTGGGGGGGCCGCGGGGCGGATGCCGGGGGGGGCGCCTGGGGCGCGCTCCACTGCCCGGCCCCTTTAAGCAAATAGTGTAAGAACCTTTCTAGGCAGAGCCTAGGTCGGGAACAAGCGCGCCCAGACGGTCACCTTCTATCCCAATTTCGTTTGAGTCGAACGGGGCCCCATGGCCGCAAATCGTTCCCAAGAGGGGCCCAGGGAAAGCGCGTCTCTGGAGACGCCCCCCCCTGCGACTGCGAAGGCGCGGCGCCCGCAGCTGTTGAGTGGCTGGATGAGGTGCTCGCGCGCGTTCTCTTCCGCCAGACTCGAGACGCGCGGGCTCTCTAGGAGTTGGCGGCCCCCGCTGGGGCGAGGGGGAAGGGGGGGTGGTGGGGGCAGGGCGGGGGTGGGGGCGGGGAGATGCCAACCGTGCGTGTCCAAAAAGGAAGTGCGAAGCGGCCCCCTAGAAGCGACGCTTGTTTCGATCCATTCGTCGGTGGAAAAACCTTGGCACCAAGAGCAATCGCAGGATGCAGCGGGGAAGGGGGGGGGGGGCGAGGTGGGGGGTGCAAGATAGGTGCGCTCGCGTCATATCTGACATCCTACCCCTCCCTCCCATCCCTTGCCATGGCGCAGATCCCCTCTCTATTCGCACAGTCGGATGTCGAGCAGGGCAATGATCCCGAAAGGGTACGCGATGCATTGTAGAGCACGGCATGGCATGGCGTAGAAGAGCACCGCGAAGCGTAGTATCAACCTAGCATTGCATTGCATGCCGTGGCATGGCGCGGGAAATGACGCCAGCGCTGCAGCAGAAGCACGAGTCGAAACGAGCGGAAGCGCGGAAATGACGCCAGCGCTGCAGCGGGAACACGATTCGGAACGAGCGGAAGCACACCGGAATCGGCCCAGGAGGCTTCCCGGGTTCCAGAATCAGGAATTCAGCTTTTTTTGAAAAGAGAAATGTGTATTGGAATGGTTTATTTTCGGCGCCGCCTCGGACTCGATTTTCCGGCGCCGGCCGGAAGCGGCTCCGGACCCGGCCCGGGCGCTGGCTCGGGCGTGCAGCCCGGGCGCCGGCGGAAATGGTGCCAGCGCTGCAGCGGGGGCGCGATTCGGAACGAGCGGGGCCCGAAAATGAAGCCGGCGCCTCAGCGAGAGCAGCATTTTGGACGCAAATGCAGGCAAATACCCAACTCCAGGGAAACCTGTGTGTGCACAAAACTGTGCGCGGGGTGGGTGGGTGGGTCAAATGCTCCCTAGGCGTCATCAGGGGAAGAGGGGGAGTAGTATTCATATTGAGTATAGTAGATAAATACCCGGCTGAGTATGGGTAGGAGTAAGAGTAGGAGTAGATTTTAGGAATCGGCGTGGAAGTAGGAGTAGGAGCACGCGTAGGGTAGGGTTAGGAGGAGGATGAGGAGGAGCAGGAGAAGGGAGGAAGAGGGGGAGGAGGATGGGAACATGAGGAGGACAGGAGGTGGAGGAGCAGGAGGAGTTGTTGTACGGAGGTTACTTCTGGCGCGCAGGCGAAGTTCATGCGATGGTTCCCAAGGTCCCAGTAGAAGCACCCAAGAGGATTGACCCTGCATGAGCCTGTGTAAGTTCCTCTTTGGTCAAGCTGTGGGATTGGCTCAAAAATGAGTTCAACGATGCGTGCTGCGCTGTCCTCGGTCTTCTCGCTCTCGGGGCCCCCATGGCGTCGCCGCGCTTATCGGTCTCCTCAGCTTTGTTGAAGCCGAGCCTAGCCACGCCCTTTCTTTTGTTTGGCCTTCCGCTGGCCTCGAGCACGCGCGCAGTAGAGATGGGCCGCAGCGAGGGCGAGATGGGCGCCCCGTCGGAGGTCAACGCGCCCGCAGAGGCACCTCGCAAGACTGTGTCGAAGAGGCCATCTCCAGTGCCTCCTGGGCCGCCAGGGTCTGGGTCGGGCATGGAGTTCCTCGGCTGCTTCTTGTGCCAAGGGGGCGGCGACCTCTGTGAGTGCTGGTTCGGCAAGCCGCTGCGCCGCCAGTGCATGCTCGCCGTGCGCCCCCGCAGGCGCGCCGCCATGGGCACTCCTGCGGCTCTCAACGACCAGGCCGACATGAACCGTGACCCCGAGAAGTGGCGCGCCACGCACTTGCCCTACTTGGACAAGGACACTCGCAAGGCCGCCATCCACGACTTCAAGACGACCCACAAGCAGCAGGAGTCCAACATGTCAATCGACGGGGGCCTCAGCGGGTGCGAGGACGTCTGGCTCACCAGGGTTCGCTACCGCGGCTTCATGGGGTTCTGGGAAGGCCTGTCCAAGGAGGAGGCCGACGAGCGCTTCGACGGTGAGTTCGATGCGAATCCGAAGCGCAACAAGAAGAACCAACAAGTCGTCCTCGCTGAGGGCAACGAGTACGTCAAGCACGAGGCGGGCGCCGAGTCGAAGCGCGGGGTCGTGGAGAACACCCCGATCGGCGATGAGGGCGACGACCGGGAATATGAGGGCGCCGAGACTTCCCCGTGCTGCGAGTTCTGGGGCGGCGAGCTGCTCGGTCGAAGGGCCGCGCGCTCCTGCTCCCAGCAGCGGCGGCGGCCGCCGCGTGGTCTCCCGCTCCAGGAGGCGGTGAAGGAGATCGCGAAGGGCTTCGAGGGTAAGGCCACCACGTATGCGCGCTTGACGCGGCTGGCAGATAGGCACAAGGATTACCCCGACTTGCCACGTAACTTGACGACCGTGTGGATAAGTTCGCGAACATCCAGAAGCAGGCGAAGCAGCTTGGCTTGAGAGCTGAGCGGGCTGGGCCAACTGGAGGTGGCTCGTGCAATGCGGAGCTGGATTCCATGAGGGTGGATCCGGTCTCTCTCTGGGCAGACGCAACGGAGCTCGCGCAGTCCTTGGAATTGATCGACAAGGAAATCCAGACCACCAAGCGGAAGACCTACCTGCAGGACCGCCACCAGTCTCAGAAGGTGTGGGTCCAGCAACAGCGCCCACTTGCTCGCCCCAGTCTTAGGGGCCCTTGAAACTTTGAGACGTCTGAGACGCAACGAAAGTGGAGGATGTTTGAGGAGGACGGGACTGGAGGAGGATTGAGCAAGGGGGCGGACTGGAAGGGAAGGCAGGTGGTGGAGAGAGGATGGGATGAGTTGTTCTTGTGGGCGACCTTGAAGGTTGCTGGCTCTCTGAATGCGTCTGGGGTGTTCGACGCGCAGCTGGCGAAGCACGTCGCCCCCTTGATCGCGCAGGCCCGGGCGAAAGCTCAGACGACCATGGTTGCTGACGAAGAGGGTGATTCCAGTACCTACCGCTTGCAGCCCATCTCCAGCTGCGGGATCGCCATAGACGCGAACATGAGCGCGTTCAATCCGTCCAGGCTCTTCGGTTGGAAGACCCCGTTCGCCTGCTTCCAAGATGTGCTGGTTGACATTGGCGGCCCCATCGATGAGCGTTGCAGCAGGCTGAACGAAAATTTGGCAGCGAACCGTGATATTTGGTTGGGGGCTCAAGCGAACGTGGACTCCAAGAGCGAGCGCGGTGAGCACCTGGAGTTTCTCCCCGGCCTGGGGCCCCACCTGTGCTGCATTGTCCGCAATGCGTTGCGCTTGGGCGCGATGGCCGTGCCACTGCCAGCTTTCGCATGCTTCATGCCCCCCTTGAATGGGAGCATGTTCGCGTTGGCGCACGACGTTGCCGAGGTCCTCAACCAGGAGGTTTTCTTAACGGACATCCAGACCTTCTTGAAGAGCTCCTCTGGCGAGGGCTTCTTGAAGTCCAAGCATGCTGCGTGCGTGACCTTCCAAAGGACTCAGTGCTGTTCGTGCCCGGCGTTTTCTGTGTGCAGCCAGTCTTCTACCATCCAGGCCCCAGGAATCAGTATATTGATCCCAGTTGGCTTCGCTATCTGCACGTCCCTTTCCTCAACGCTGAGGTCGCCAAGACCGTGGATGCAGAGGTGTTCAAGGCGGCCTCTGCGTTGCCCGCTGCGCGTTGGGTCCCGCTTCAGGCTTCGATGTGGGTCGAGCGCAGGAAGGGCTTTTCAGATTTTGTTTAGCAGGTCTCTCAGTCGGCCCCCAGGGCTCCATATGAACTCCTCGGGTGGTCGAGGACTGGGGTCGCCGCAGAATAGCATTGGTAGTCGACGAGGCGCGCTGTGACTTTGGAAGGGGGTTCGAGGGTGGGGTGGGGGGTGGGGGTGGGGTGGGGGGGGGGGGGGGGGGGGGCGGGGGGGTGGGTGGGGTGGTGGTGGTGGGGTGGGGTGGTGGGGGGGGGGGGGGGGATGAGGGGGATGAGGAAGGGATGGGGGGCTTCGGAAGCGACGGCCAATGTTTCAGCACAGCCGCGCGCGCCCCCAAACCCAACCCAGAAATACTCCAGGTGCCCCATCCCCAACCCTAGTATCGAACACCGTGGGCCCCATGATGGGGCATTCCCCAAACACTCGTTATGCCTAAGGTCCGAGCCCCTAAGGGTTTGAGCTCCAGGGTCCGAGCCTGGGGCGCCCGATTGCAGTGTAGGGCATCTGTGGCTGACGTAAGTTGGGCCAGACCCTCCCCCCCACGCACGTGCAACACCATTCAGCGCGATTCACGGTCAGCTCGAGTAGCACCTTTTTTTCGTGGGATGTTGGTGACGTCGTCACGGCATCGCCCGTGATGGTTGGCTGTGCAGTGGGCGAGCGAGAAATATGACAGATAGCTGCAGTGTCATCCCACCTGGCCTTGATAGATGCCCTTCCTAAGGATTCTCCGCCTTGCCCTTTTTCCAATCATCCCTTCGGGAGGTCCGACTGCCCCATTGCCATCCCTTGTCGGGAAGTCCGCCTACTATGTGAAATCCTTGCGGGAAGTCCGCCTGCCCTTCCTGATGCGTCGATCTAGCTACGCATTCAACTAGCCACGTCTGCGCGTGTACTCGTGCGTGGGTGATTTGAGGTGAGGATGGCTGTGTTTTGGGTGTTACCCCTTGGCGTAATGGGGTGTGCTCGCGTGACTTGGGCGCGCTGGGTTGCGGTTGGGCGTGTGCGCACCTGCTTGTGCAAATTTGGGCGGGGGGGGGGGCGCGCGAGCGGTTTGGTGGATCTGGGTTCGCTGGCGCGAGTACGGCCTCCTATGGGGTGGTATCGGATCGTCCAGCGGCCTCGCTGGGACACGTGCCCTCGATGGGGGCATCCCCGTTCTGCGTCGTCTCGGGTTGCGCCCGTTGTTGGATCCCCCTTGTCGCGCCAACTTTGGCGTCGACAGAGCTGCGGGAATCTAGCCGCTGGCTCTAGATATAGAGCCTGCATATAGCCTGCGTGGTGGGATGGCGCGTGGCGCGTCTTGCCGTGCTAAGCTGGCTCTGATGTGAACGCCGCGTCGTTGTGGCGACGTTGCCCAGTACCTGGTTCCATCGCCGTCGTCGGGGTCAGACGATCGGCGTAGGTGCGATGACGACGAAGTGTCTTTAGCGAGGGCGCGCTTGTGGTGTGCGAGTATCAGCAAACGTTGGATAGTGCGTGTGTGTGTGTGTGTGTGTTCAAAGTTGCGTGCGGCGAAAAACGTTGGTTCAGGCTTGCGTCTTCAAAGCGTTCTCCTGTGGACGCTGTGGGCGTTTGGGTGGGCAACGCAAAGGGCTGTCAACAGGGGCTTGGCCTGAAACCCATGTGGCAGCAGCGGAGACCACGCGACAGTGGCTCCAGACGCGAGAAGGGGGCTCGATCCAGCGTGCGCGGGGCCGCGGGCGGCCCGTCTGGAGGGGCAAGAAGAGCAGGGCTGCTTTTTTTGCAGGCTGAACGCACCCCAGTCTTCCGCTCAAAGGTGGCCTGTGGCGGTCACCAGGGGGCTCGGCTCGTAAGCTTTTGGAGGGCGTGCTCGACAGACCTGTCAGGTTTCGAGCAAGAAGAATGCCAACATGCCGTACACTTACACTTTTGGCGCTCCTCGCGGATTTCTTGGATCCGCGCGGACCTCCAGTGCAGCCGCGGCCCAGGTGGGCCCCGTGACGGAGTCCAGGCAGCACCTTTGCTGGGCAGACTGGCTCCAGAATTTTTCGAGGCCGAGGCTAGGAACCTCGGCCTCGCGACTTCGTAGGTGGCCAGAGTGGCGGTCGTTCTTCTCAGGGGGGGCCTTGTCGCGGACCCACGGGGCTGCCCGTCAAAACCGCTCCGTGGTGCAAAGAGGTCCTCTCCGAAGGGCCTCCCCTAGGGCCTGTGGCGGACCACAGGACCTCTCCTTCTTTTCTGTCCCCTTCAATGGGCGTCGATCCTCCCACCCTCCTCCCTCCTCCCTTTTCCCTCCTCCCTCCCTCCTCCCTCTTCCTTCCTCCGTCCCTCCCTCCCCCCCTTCCCCCCCCCCCCTCCTCCTCCTTCTCCTCCTGCTCCTCCTCCTCCTCCTCCTCCTCTCCTCCTCTTTCTCCTTTTCCTCCTCCTCCTCCTCATCCTCCCCCTCTTCCTCCTACTTCTTCTCCTCGTCCATCTCATCCTCCCGCCTCCCTCCCCTCCTCCGCCTCATTCTCATACCCCTCCCCCTCGCCTCCTTTCTTCTCCTTCGCGCCGTCTTCTCGTCTGCGCCTTCTGTGCCTCCTCGATGTGGGGGGAGCTGCGGGAGAGGAATCGGCGAGGAAAAGGAGCGGGGGACGCCGGAGCGTGAGGGGGAGAGGGGGATGGGGGGATGATGGGGGGAGAGGAGGAGGAGGGGGACGAGGAGGAGGAGGAGGAGGAGGAGGAGGAGGAGGAGGAGGAGGAGGAGGAGGAGGAGGAGGAGGAGAGGGGGAGGAGGAGGGGGAGGAGGAGGAGGAGGAGGAGGAGGGGGAGGAGGAGGAGGAGGAGGAGGGGGAGGAGTCGGACGATGAGGGGTACTGATGATTATCCTTTCTGCTCTTGCTGTCCTCCCTCCCTCCTCCCCAATGGTTCAGGAGCAGCGGGAAGAAGTATGTTTTTTGGGAGTAGGGTGGGGGTGAGCACGTTGACCTTCATGTAAACGTCTTTTCAAAGCCGAATCAGGTTTGCTGTCACTACAGCCCTCCACAGAGCCGGTAAAGACAAGTGGCTCCTGCATGTTTTCACAGTCTTACAATCCCTTGGTTGTGTTATTCTCGCATTTTACTGTTTCAGTTCCAGCTCGCAATGCTTCAGCTAATGCGCACAGTTCCCTGGTGGACGTCGCAATTTCGTGCGCAGCTGTTTTCTGCATAGGTTTTTTGTTGCACGGTGTACTTGAGCATCGCTGCTGACCGAGTCTGGCTCAACAGGCATCTGCTTAGGGATCGAGCAAGGTACATTGAGGAGATGTCCTCCCTCGCTAACTCCTCCCTCTTCCCGTTCGGCTCCGCCGCAGCCGTCTCTTCTCCTCCGTCGTCTTCCCCCTTCATTTCCCCACTCCTCTTCTGCCTCCGCCGCCGCTTAAGTCTTCACCGCCTCCGCTCCCTGCAGTTCTGCTTGTCATCCTCGGTCTCCTCGTTCCGCTGAATCTGCTTGTTCTCCCCTTCTCACTCTTGCTCCTCCCCCTCGTGCTCCTCCCCCTCGTGTTCATCCCACTCCTTCCCCTCCCCTGCCTCCGTTTACTCTTCCTCCTCCTCTTCCTCCTCCTCCTCTTCCTCCTCCTCCCCCCTTCACATCCGAGTCCTGGCTATCCTTGTTCCAGTTGCTCTCCTGCTCATCCTGTCCCTCTTCCCCCCTGTGCTTGCCGCAGGCCCTATGGTGGTCATCACGGTGAAGAAGGGCCAGGCTGGAAAGGAGATCGAGATCGATGACCCCAACAACAAGGGCCAAAAGATCAAGGCCAGGAGGGACATGATCAGGAGGAGGAGGAGGGGGATGAGGAGGAGGCGAAGGACGAGTACGAGGAGGAGCAATTGGAGGAGCGTAAGGCTGAGTCGGGCGGGCTGTGGCGGATGCGCCTGAGGAGGGGAGAAGGAGGAGACAGATGATGGACAGGAGAACAATGTTAGCCAGCGTGGACTCCAAACAGTAGGTTATTGCAGTCTATGCGGTGCAAGCTATGTGGTTCAATCTGCGCGGTGCAACCTATGTACTACAATCTACGCGGTGCAATCTATGCGGCGCAGTCTACGTGATGCAATATGCACGGTGCAACGTATGTAATGCAGTCGACGTGGTGCAATCTACGTGGTGCAATTTATGCGATGCAATTTATGTAATGCAGTATATGCAGTACAATCGATGTGGTGCAATCTGCGCGGTGCAACCTATGTACTGCAATCTATGCAGTACAACCTAGGTGGTGCAATCCATTTTGACTGCTGTCCTCTCCACTGCTCGTGCAAACATCCCACCCTCCCACCCGCAACTTGGTCGCAAGACTTCTTAAGACCGTGACGGTGGGTACCAAATGGCACTTGGCAACGACACCGACGCCGACAACAACAGCGACGACGACGCCGACGACTACGCTGACGACGACTACGACGACACCGACGACGTCTCCGACGATTTCGACGACGACGAGGATGTCGCCGACGCCGACAGGGAGGACGACGACGGCGACAACGACGACAGCGACGAGGGAGGAGGGAGGACGGCGACGACGCGAACGACGACGAAGGAGGGAGGACGGCGACGCCGACGACGACAACGACGAGGGAGGAGGGAAGACGACGGCAACGAGGGCGGCGACGAAATAGGAGGGACGACGACGAGACGCCGACGACGGACGACGACGACGACGAGGGAAGAGGAAGGACGACCACGGCGACAACGACGATGGAAGCGACGACGACGCCAAAGAGGACGACGACGACGACGAGGAACGACAGAGGACGACGACGACGACGAGGGAGGAGGGAGGACGGCGACGACGACGACGACGATGCAAGAGCGCGCGCGCGCACGCTTTGTTGAAAATCCGTGTTGCGAAACCCTGTGGTTTTGTATGTTTTTGGTGCACTCGATTGTGACATCTTTTCGACACTGACTGTTTTTGGAGGATTTCGGCATGCGCGCGCGACGACGCGCGCGCGTGCATTCCGTCCCATTTTGTGCGGGATATTCTCGCGACGGCACGCGTGCAAGGGCGATCGAACGATTTCGATTTGCGCGCGCGCGAAGCCCGTTTGGTAGCATGTGTTGAAAATGTTGAGAACCCAATGGTTTTTTAAGATTTTGCAAGAGCGCGCGTGTAAGCGTTTTTAGAAAATCAGTGGTCCCGATAGTTGCTTCAATGCTTTCCCTGATGGTTGTTTCGGTGGTTGGTTGTCCCGTGGTTGTCCCATGGTTGTCTCGGTTGTTGTTGCGATGGTTGCCCCGATGGTTGTCGGAGTATGGGGGATGAATTCAAAGTGAATCGGAGTTTCCCAACCCAGAAAGATGTCTCGGTTTCGCTTCGTGTCATGCGTGACGTGCGGGTGGCACGAAGCTGCGCGAGGGTGAGAGAGATCCAGGCCTTTTATGGCCGGGAGCCATCTGTTGCGCCCCTCAGGGGGCTGAGTGTTCCCGCGGTTGCCCTCGGAATGTCCTGTGGTTTTCCCGAGGTGTTCCCGTGGTTGTCCCGCGGTTGTCCCGTGGCTCTTCCGCGGTTGTTCTGTGATGTCCCGTGGTTGTCCCGTGGTTGTCCCGCCGTGATCCCGTGCTTCCCTTGTGGTTGCCTCGTGGTTGCCCCTCGTGTAGATAGGGGGGTCAGTTTTAGATAGATGAGCCGTCGCATGGTCAGCTGCACAGGCAGCTAATCAGCAGGATAAAGCTAGTTAGTAATCGGTGTAGTTGAGCTGGGCCAAGCGCAGCGGGCCATCAAATGCCACTTGCGAGATCGATGCACACACATAACATTTATACACATGTACACATAAGCAAAGTTCCAATGTTTTCGGTACTTCCAGTGCTCGTGGGATCAATCGGTAGACAAACATGTCTAGATGTTGACAGTAAGCTTGGTCGATAGACAGGCCGAGCAAGAGTTAACGCGCAAAGCATGTTAGGATGACTGCGCAGATGATAATATTGATACCGTCGGGTCTAGAGACATGGTTTCAAGTGGGATAGATGGATAGAGAGCTTTACACCGATGGACACATGTAACTGTGCATGTGTGGCTCGAGATCACTATGCGTAGATATACTCATATCGACAGAGCGGATCCAATCCAATCCGACGCCAACCGCAAACCGAAAGCAGCACCCATCCGCATCAAGCGGTCGTCCTATCGATATCCTTCTTCCTACACTGCCAGTACTACTACTGATACGACGACGACTACTACTATTGTTAGTATTAGTCGTATTATTATTTCTATCACTAATACTATCTCTACCACCACTACTACTACTACTGCTACTACTAGTACTACTACTACTGCTACCAATTATACTACTACTACTACTACTACTACTACTCCTGCTACTACCACCACCACCACCACCACCACCACTACTACTACTACTACTACTACTACTACTACTATTACTACTACGACTACGACTACTACTACTATTACTACTACTACTACGACTACTACTACTACTATTACGGGTACGTCTACGACAACGACTACTACTACTATTACTAGTACTACTACTACTACTACTACTACTATTACCTCTACTACTACTACTACTACTACTACTGCGACTACTCCTACTACTACTACTACTACTACCACTACTACTAGTACTATCATTATTATTACTACTACTACTTCTACTACTACTACTGCTTGTACTTCTACTTCTACTTCTACTTCTACTTCTACTTCTACTTCTACTTCTACTTCTACTTCTTCTTCTTCTTCTACTACTACTACGACGACTACTACTACTATTACGAGAATTAGTGCTATAAGCGCTACCTCTCTTTGACTCTGTGTAATACTGCTCTATCGCGTTTATTGCAAGCGCCACGGCCACCTTGACCTACCACCTACAAGTAGTGGTGGCTGTGGTCCGTAGAACAAATCACATTCCGTAATTGGTCGGGGGCGGCGAGTAGGTTTCGACAGTTGTGTGGCGGGCAGTGATTCGTACATCGCACGTATTTGGCATACGCAGTATACGTATGCAGTTGTCGTTGCTCCTTGCAATAGCTTTGACTCGTCGCAAACTGCTACGTGCCGCCTCACCCATGCCGCTTCATCTTTCCAGCTCGCGCTCGCCATAGTGAACAGGCATACTTACATTGACTCATGAGGAGGGGGCCTGGAATGGGGGGTAGTTAGTCCTCTCCTGTCCCTTTACCCTTGTCCTCTCCCTGCTCGTCCTCCTGGAAGCCTCCGCAGACCCGTTGGGGAGCATGCGAGCATGGCCGACGACTCTCTGGGGCCTCCGACCGCCCCCCAGTGGAGATCTCCGCGGAGTTTTGAATCTCGGACGTGTGCATTTTTCCTCGGCAAGGACCGTCGAGGAGCATTTTTGTTCGCCTTGCGGAAAGAATGCACGCACGAAACCGAGACATGCACAGGGGATGGACGTCCGAGAGATGGCGAGCGAAGATGCCCGAAGTTCCCCGCACGCTTCCGGAGACAGCCGAGAGTCTTTCCACATCGTCGTCGTTTTCTTATTCATTGTCTTGCTTGGCTGTTTTTGGCGCCTGTCTCAAGCAAGTGGAGGCTCCCCTATGGGACGCACTGCTGCAAACAGTCGCATTCAGCAGAGGTCCGGAGCCAGACCCCCCCTCCCCCCCCACCCTTCGGCCCAACGTCGAAACGCTGAATCAGAAAACGTTCAGAAGGAGCTGTCATCTCTTCCGCGGCGGAAGGGCGGCGGAAGTAAAGCGAGGCCGCCTCCGCCGGCGGAAGCCGGCGAAAAGGGCGGCGGATGGTCGGCAGACGTAAACGATGGGATGGAGACGTTCTTGGGTTCGCCGAGTCAGAAATCGCTCACCTTCCACATCGCCAAAGACCTCGGGTCTTTCCCGCGTGCTCTTGAGCTGGCGCCGAGAGCGCTCCGCCGGCCACGGGCCCACGGGGGAGTCCTTCGGGGGGGCCACTGGCGTCTGCCGCGGCTCCCCCTGGGCTGGAAGGAAGGGGGCATGAAGCCGGCGGTGGAGAGGAGGATGATGATGATGAGGATGACGATGATGACGATGACGATGATGACGATGATGACGATGACGATGATGATGATGATGATGATGACGATGATGATGATGACGACGATGACGACGATGATGACGATGATGACGATGATGATGATGACGACGATGACGACGATGATGATGACGATGATGACGATGATGATGATGACGATGACGATGACGATGATGAGGATGATGAGGATGATGACGATGATGATGATGATGACGATGATGATGATGACGATGATGCTGATGATGACGACGATGATGACGATGATGACGATGATGATGACGATGATGACGATGATGACGATGACGATGACGATGACGATGATGATGACGATGATGATGATGCCGATGACGATGACGATGATGAGGATGATGAGGATGATGACGATGATGATGACGATGATGATGATGATGATGATGATGATGACGATGATGATGAGGATGATGATGATGATGATGACGATGATGACGATGAGGATGATGATGATGACGATGACGATGACGATGATGATGATGATGATGATGATGATGATGATGATTATGACGATGATGATGATGATGATGATGATCACGATGATGAGGATGATGACGATGATGATGACGATGTTGATGATGACGATGATGATGAGGATGACGATGATGATGACGATGATGACGATGATGATGATGATGACGATGACGATGATGATGATGATGACGATGATGATGATGATGACGATGATGATGATGAGGATGA
>CAUYUJ010001480.1:15000-42500 GCA_963575745.1 Prorocentrum cordatum | reverse complement strand
GGGGCCCAGCACAGTGACGCCACGGGCGGATTCAAATTAGACCTCGCCATCCCTGGGGGGCTGCGATCTGTGAAACTGTCGCCACTTTCGAGGCCTGCTGGGGGGCCCAGCACAGTGACGCCACGCGCGGATTCAAATTAGACCTCGCCATCCCTGGGGGGCTGCGATCTGTGAAACTGTCGCCACTTTCGAGGCCTGCTGGGGGGCCCAGCACAGTGACGCCACGGGCGGATTCAAATTAGACCTCGCCATCCCTGGGGGGCTGCGATCTGTGAAACTGTCGCCACTTTCGAGGCCTGCTGGGGGGCCCAGCACAGTGACGCCACGGGCGGATTCAAATTAGACCTCGCCATCCCTGGGGGGCTGCGATCTGTGAAACTGTCGCCACTTTCGAGGCCTGCTGGGGGGCCCAGCACAGTGACGCCACGGGCGGATTCAAATTAGACCTCGCCATCCCTGGGGGGCTGCGATCTGTGAAACTGTCGCCACTTTCGAGGCCTGCTGGGGGGCCCAGCACAGTGACGCCACACGCGGATTCAAATTAGACCTCGCCATCCCTGGGGGGCTGCGATCTGTGAAACTGTCGCCACTTTCGAGGCCTGCTGGGGGGCCCAGCACAGTGACGCCACGGGCGGATTCAAATTAGACCTCGCCATCCCTGGGGGGCTGCGATCTGTGAAACTGTCGCCACTTTCGAGGCCTGCTGGGGGGCCCAGCACAGTGACGCCACACGCGGATTCAAATTAGACCTCGCCATCCCTGGGGGGCTGCGATCTGAGATCCCCGCTTTCGAAGTGGCTAGGGTTGCTCAGGGATTGTAACGAATCAGCTTTATCTAGTCCTTGTCCTGTAACCAGTGTCCTGTGAGTCTCCCGAATTCCGTCTGGAGGCATATGTAACCCTCGCTCCGTCATCGCCCCCCTTTATAAAGTGTCCTAAACTATTTGCGCCCCGCGTTTGCGGAGGGGTTGGGTACGTCGCCAGGGTAATTTTGTGGATTTGGTTCATTCGCTGCGAGGTGCGTAGGAAAAAAGTCGCCGCCGCCCAGCCTGCGCCACGAGCAGGGTGCTCTCTCGCAGCACGGCGCGTCGGAGTGTCTGCAGGCGAGCACGGTGGGAGGGCTCTGGGGCGCAGCGTTCGCGGGCCTTCCAGCTGCTCGCGCAGGCCAGACAGGCACCACAGGTCGGCCACGCGCAGAGGTCGGAGGAGGAAAAGGTACCCATACCTCTACCCTTCGGCCGTTTTCCTCTTTTTGGGCCTCCTCGGAGGATCTCGTCGCAACCGCTGGATTCGCCTCGAAATTCTGGTCAGAACGCACCCCAGGAGAGGTCTGGAGAGTAGCGGTATCGGTACCTTTTGGTTTATCCAAGAGGGGGGCAGGGGGAGGGGGGAAGGCTTCTTGAAAGTATCCCTGCTTCTCAGAAGGCGCAGGCCTCGTCTGTTGATGCAGGGCCGGCGCCTTCTGAGAAGCAGTCTCCTTCTGAGAAGTCTTCCCCCCTCCCCCTGCCCCCCTTGTGCGCGAGGCAAGACAGGCTTCTGGGTGGATGGGCGATCAGCCGATCGAGTGGGACCGCAGGCTCCAAGAGCTGCAAGCCACGCTGCGATAGGCGCTGCAGAAGCTTCGCGGATGTGGTGCAGGGGCATTTCTCCAAGCACGGCAACCTGGAAACCCGCTGCAAGCAGATGACCACTTCGGTTAACCTCACGCACGTGTTGCACGCGAGAAATGTTGTGCCTTGCTTATTCGCAATGTTGACGCCGACGGTTACACGGAATGATGTGTGGAGAGCCCTTCGGCCCCGATGGATTCCATCCATGATCATGCGACGTGGGCAGTTCTCTGGCTGAGTTGCCGACGTAAGCAACATTGCACCGTTAGAGTCACGAGTGCCGGGTGGGGGCCGCAGTGACCCCCGCACGGGGATTCCACATTTGTCAAAATCGGACACTCAGACGCGCGGCGCCAGTGCTGGCCGACCCGTCTTGCCGATGCTACACCGCATGCACCCTGCTGGCGCCCCGCGCAGGTTCTCGCGGTCCCAATGGGACGGCCTTCGCTGCCTCGCAGATGGCCGCTGGCAAGCGAGACGGGTCTCCTCTCCCCCCCCAGCGGGCTTGCACCCCGTGCCGATTGTCTTGGGCAGGTGGCGGCCGTCGGACGAAGGAGTGGTCCTCCTGCGGGGCGGCAGCGCCAGCCTGGAGGAGGCTGGGCGGTCTGGGCTCCGTAGCCACATCAGGACTGACAATTTTGAGCGCGCGGGGGAAACAGATGCCAGTTGGGGGCCTCCACCGCCAACCATTCACCTGGGGCAGCGCCGCTTCTGCTACTAGGACCGCGACCGACTGCACGCACAGAGACCGCCACCGCTGCAGCCGCGGCTTGGGGGGAACCGCCACGACCATCGCAGGGCCGCGCACGGACTGCCAGCAAGGATGGCCGCCACCGCGACCACCACCATGAGCACCGTGATTTTCAATCACGACTGCCACCACGCCGGCGACCGATACCGCGACCCCCGGCCACAACGACCGCTATCGCGACCACGGCGAGTTCATTGCTGGCGTGTGCTCTCATCCCCCCGACCTTTGTCGCCTTCCTATGTTTTCCTCATTCGCCAGGCCGCTCCTGCCAGCAACGCTCGCCTCGAGCCGGTTGTTCCTCTGCTCTGCTGCTGCCTACTGTTCCTCGTCCTTCCACTCGCTGCTCTGGCCTGGCCTGGGCCCGAATGATGGGCCAATTTTCCACCACCACTACCACATGTATGACAGGGGAGAAGGGAGGATGAGGAATGAGGAGGTCCTCCTTCTCCTCCTGCTCCTCCTCCTCCTCCTTCTCCTCCTCCTCCTCCTCCCTCTCCTACATATGGTAGTGGTGGTGGAAAATGGGCCCATCACTGAAGACAGCTCGAGGGCGTCGCGTGGGCGGACTCGGACTCGTCCTCACGCGCTTGGCCCCCGGTGGCCACCTGCGCTGAAGGTCGCGCGTGCCGGGGCCGCGGATCAGCCAGGAGGGAAGGGGCAGGGGAGGGGGGCAGGGGAGGGGCGAAGGGGCGAAGGGGAGGGGCGAAGGGGAGGGCGAAGGGGAGGGGCGAAGGGGAGGGGCGAAGGGGAGGGCGAAGGCGGGGGAAAGGATGCAGGTGATTACCCATCGGTCGTTGAAAGTAGATATGTTTGGATTCTCAGATTCCAGTCTATTTTGAGCGCCTTCCTACTTCAATGGTCTAGTGGCTTCACCTTGTCCGTCCTCCTTAGGGGGCGGACGGAACCCAATCTACGTTCAACGCCTTCCTACCTGCTTCTTCCGACCGATGGGTAGAGGCAGGGTGTGGAGGAGTGGGGGATTTGAACAAGAAGAGGAGAACTGTGTGGGGAGGGAGTGCTTCCAAGAGTCGTCATCCTACGTTGTTTCCTTCTTCCTCCTCGTCCTCGTCTTCCCTTAGTGTTCCTCCTCCTCGTCCTCCGCCTTCTCTTGCGCCTCCTCCTCCTCATTCTCTTTTCTCCCCCTCCTCCTCCTCCTCCTCCTCCTCCTCCTCCTCCGTCCTCCTCTTTTCCTTGTCTTCCTCTTTCATATCTCTCCTTGTCTTCCTCGTCGTCGTCGGCGTGGTCGTCGCAGGTGAACGTGCCGCCGGGGGCCAAGGTTGGGGCGAAGATGGCGGTGCCGGTGCCTGATAAGGGGGAAACCGTGGAGGCTGTCGCGAAGAAGCAGAAGGAGCACAGGATATCGCGGCCCGCCACGAGGAGAAGCAGGAGGAGGATGAGCGAGCGAGCGAGCGAGCGAGCGACAGGCAGCCAGTTGGACTACGGAGAGAGGGAAAATGGGGCGTCCAAATGAGCCGAATAGAGCCACCACCCTCGAAGCGGACTCTTGCCCATCATGGATGCCTCAACTCAATTGTCAACGACGCGGCATGCGGCTGAAGCAAGAAACAGCACGAAGGAAATGATGACAGACAGTGGCGCCGACGCTCAGAACAGCATCAGCCATGCACATCGAGGAGGAGGAGGAGGCAGAGGAGGAGGGGAATGAGGAGGGAGGGAAGGAGGAAGGAGGAAGGGGGGTCCTGGGACCGATTTTTGGCGGACTTGGCCTCAGCCCCCCTCCTGGCCGATTTTCCCCGGGTCCCAGCTGGTTCAGTGACCCCCCAGCCGCCTCCGAGGCCGAGTTCCGAGGCCACGGTTCCGACGCCTAGCTGCGGCAAAATGCTGCCGGGGCCATCTGGGGAAACCCAAAGGTAATGCGGGATGACGATTAATAAAAAATGGAGGGGTACGATTAAAACATAGTTTCTTGCTACTTCTGCATAATATTCTGACTGGAGGAGAACGATTAGAAAGAATAGTTGTCCAGCCCGCGGCTGGTTTTTTCTAATCGTCATCCCAGGCGCCGCCGCGTGAACACGACCCCCGGTCATTTATTAATCGTCATCCTCCATTACCGATATTGCGACTCCCCGGACATCTCCCAGGTTGCGTTCTGGCGAGAATTTCGAGGCGAATCCTTCCATGGTGGCGAGGGCCTCCGGGAGGCCCAGACATTCGAAAACGAGGGGGGGGTAGTGGTACGTGTGACTTTTCCTCCTCCGACCATCGGCTGGGCCAAGGTGCGGATGGGAACGTGTAGCGTTGTTTTCATCTTCAGATAACTTGTTGCTAACAGCAAACATTTAAAAACAAAGAACATCTACAATAACAGTTTGTTCACCTCTAGCCGTGGCTCTGCACTCTGCGTCCACTCTGCGCGTCTTCTTCGCGAGGCGGTCCGGGTGCTCCGTGTGCTCCGCTCTCCACAGCCCGTGGGCCTGCTGCGTGGCGGCAGGCCTGCTCCGAGCTGCACCTCGCAGAGCGCTCCGGGGGGCAGAGCGTTCTCAGGGGAGGCTGGGGTCCCCATACCGCCACCCTTGCCGTGTGCTCCCTCCTTTCTGGGCCTCCTGGGAGGCCCTCGTCGCCACCGCTGGATTCGCCTCGAGATTCTGGTCAGAGCGCACCCCGGCAGAGGTCCGGGGAGAAGGAGCGTGTTTTTTATTGCTTGGGGCATAATGGGCATCATAGCCTCCGACCCCCCTCTCCCCCCCTCCCCCTTTAACGTAACGCCCCTCCCCCCCCAGTGCGCTCCGGGCACTGCCGCCGTGCGCATCGTGCACACGGCGTTGGGGAGGCGTTACATTATACCCTCCTCGGCCCCCTACCCCCCACCGCAGTGTGATATGGATGCGCGCGCGGCGCGCATCTTTCGGCGCGCATCTTTTGGGCGAAAGCGAGCGCGGCTCGAGCGATCTGCGTAGCTCTAAGGCCACGGGCCCTAAATGTTTTGAAACCGATACGGCAGCGGGAGATAAGGTAAGAGCAATCTGGAGCGAGCGGAAGCGAGGCGGAAGCGGGGATTAGGAGCGAGGGAACCGCTAGGAATCACACTTAGAATGCCCAGTATCGCCGAAAATAAAGACACGCGCTGCATCGGTTCCTCTTGCTTTCCCCACGTTCTCTGAGCTCGTGGTGATCTTGTCCGGCAGCTCATCAGCGACGGCGCCCGCGGTGAGAGAGCCGAGCCTGGCAGTACCTTTCGCATCCACAGTGTCCTCGCCGCTTGAGCCACCTGGCCGATTCTTTGTACGCCCGCTCCGCTTGTCCCAGCTCGTTGGAGGAGGAGGAGGAGAAGGGAGGAAGGGAAAGAGGAGGAGTAGGAGGGAGGAGGATGAGGCGGAGGAGGAAGAGGAGGAGGAGGACGGAGGGAGGCTTCAGCCCGGGCGCCCGTTGCCGCGCGCCCCGGGGCTTCAGCCCAGGCTCCGCCCGCTTCGCTCCGCTCCTACATCAGCTGCGCCGTACCATCGCAAGTACTGTCTGCCTTCGACACTTGGTTCCCCAGCAGTGGAAGGGTGTGTCGACCTGCTGCTGGAGGAGAGGTGGCGCCCGAGTCGCTACCATCTCCACCCTTGTTGGCTATGAGCTTGGCCCTGTAGCGCTCCACCCGTCCTCGTTTCCGACAGCCGCTAACGAGGACACCGATATCTTGATAATGCTGATCTTCGCATCGGGACCGTCTGGGATAACAATGGGCGGCTGGTCACCCCCCTCTAAGTTCTGCCTGCCCATCGCCAGCACCCCTGGGAGCACGCCACTGGGTGTTGGGAGGAAGAATCCTGGAGGCCTCGCGCGGAGCGCAATAGTGGTATCACCTAGTCCACACGTCAGCTCCGTAAGCTGTGGGTCGACGTTCGCACGACGATGCTCTGGCGTCAATGCGGCGTACATCGGGACTTAGGTTGCCGCGCGAGGCCCTCACGATTTTGCTTCATCATGGGTGAGGAAGGGAGAATCAGACCGAGTAGGTAGAGGAGCAGCAGGGACAGCGGCATGACTCCATAACCACTGACCAGGCGGTGCTCCCGAGACAAAGAAGGATCAGGAACAGGCATAGACAGAGCAGGAGGAAAACGAGCAGGAGGAGGCGAAGACGGAGGCGGAGGAGGTGAAGTAGAAGGAGGGAGGAAGAGGAGGAGGAACACGAGGAGGAGGAGGAAGAGGAGGAGGAGGAGCAAGAGGAGGAGGAGCAAGAGGAGGAGGAGGAGGAGGAGGAGGAGGAGGAAGAGGAGGAGGAGGAGGAGGGAGGGAGGGAAGGAGGGAGTGAGGGAGGGAGGGAGGGAAGAGAAGGAGGGAGGCAGAGGCAGATGAGGACGAGGCTGTATGCAACCCGCCCCTCCCCTTCAGTGCTGGTGCCAAGCTCGTGCTCGGTGCTGGTGGCATCGCGGCTGTCGGCGCACTGGCGGTGGCTTCCTGGGAGGGCAGGTCATCGGTGTTCCCTGCTGCTGCTCTTCGTCTTCGTTTCCGTCTGTCCTCTTCGCCGTCGTCCTCGGTTGCCCGCGTCCTCGCCCACGTCCTCGGCTTTGGCTTCGTCCTCGGCCTCCTCGTCCTCCTCCTCGTCCTCCTCCTTGCCCTTCGGCCTCTTCGTCCTCGTCCCTGCCCTTGGCCTCCTTGTCCTCGACGTCGTCCTATTCCGTTCTCTTCCTCGCCCGTCGTCGCAGTCCTCTGCAGCCTCCTTCTGTCGGTGCTACCGCTTCTCATCCCCCGCCTGCTGTTGCCCGTCGTCCTCCTCGTCCTCGGCTTTGCCCCCCTGTCCCGCCCACCTCTCGCTCGCTTTGCTCGCCCCACTCCTTCGGCGGCGAGCGAGGGTGGGGGGGGGGGAGTGACATGGAGAAGGCCTTCTCAGAAGGCGGCGGGGCTTCTCAGAAACCCTCGCCCCTTCTGTAAGTTGTTTGTGTCTTCGGGGAAGGCTTGATCACTTCTCGGAAGGCCGGAGGACTTCAAACCTTCTGAGAAGGTCTTCCTCTTCGCACTTCCCCCCCTCGCTCGCCGCCGACTCCTACGCACGCCCAGCGCTTCTGCTGCTGTAGGTTGCCAGACGCCAGCGGCCGAGACCGTTTTTAGTGCGTGAAGGCGAGCGTGCAGGCGGCAAGCACTGCTTCGCAGGTGAAGCCCACAGGAACATGTCTTTGGCATCACCCGGACGTTTGCTTTTTTCCTCGGCGAGGGCCTCCGAGGAGCATTTGGGATGATCTTGCGGACAAGGCACGAAGCCGACACATGCACACGGGACAGACGTCCGAGCGATGGCAAGTGTCCCGCAGGGCGTATCTTCGGCTACACAGTGGGGGCGCGCACATCAAGAAACCATATGCTTTTCGTCAGGGTATCCTGGGGTTCTTCGCTCATCGCGCTGCGCGGTGACTTCCCGCAGCCGTTGAAGGAGCTGCTGCGTTCAGGGTGCTCCAGGTTTCCCCTCAGGTGCACCTCGCGCACGGGTTCTCAGGGTTGGGTTTCATGCGAGGGTTTCTTGCGGCCGCGCCCGCACTGTAGGTGCTTGCGCGGTGCAGTGCGCAGCCAGGGGATAGCAGTGCAGCAGCAATCCGGGAGAGTCCGAGGCGGGGATTTCTACATCACCACCGCCTGGAGGATCGCTTCTCGGAGATCTCGACAGTCGGTGGATATGGGTATGGATACATCCGGGCACCCAGGGGCCACATGGTATCCATATCCACCGCCCGCAGGGGCGCCAGGACGTCGGTTCCCACCCGGTGGACATGGACGAGTCCCCACCTCGCGGGGAGGTCGCAGCAGCGAGCATCGAGGCGGCGCTGCCCTCGTCGTCCGATGCCTTCCCACCGCTCTTCGCGGAAGCGTCGCCTGCGTTGGCCCGGCGTCCCGTCGGTGGTGCCCCGAGTCCGGCAGCGTAAGCCCATCGGAGACGAAGAGGCGCGAAGGCACACGCAACACAGCAGCCGTAGGTTTTTGACGGGTTCTGGCCTCTCGGGTGGGGCATCCTTCGGAGGCGCCGTGGCCACCTCGACCCGTCTTGCGATCTTGGGGCCCCCCCTCGTTGCATGTTGGATACCATCGTGAACCAAGTTGCGCCATCTTGCGCGATCTGGGGAGTCATCTCTGCCGAATCATGGCCACCTTGGAGCCATCGAGGACAGCCTTGGACGCCCCACTCGCTCGGGGACCCAGCGAGGGCGCATGGTGTGCCCTCCTCAATGCTATCGGAATGCGCATCATTCGAGATCCTGCCCTCTCGGGCTACTTTCTGCAAAGACGTGCTTCTTTGTTGCTGGATGTCTATGGTGCCGGCGGCTGGATCAACGATGAAGGGCTTTGGCAGGGAGCAGGGGGCTGCCAGTGCGTTGGTGAGTGGTAGGAATTCATCGGGCGCGGGGCAGCACACCAGAATGTCGTGCACCACTGAGGTTCTCAAAAATTGAGCCATCACGGGTGCTGATCGGACCCGTCGCGTTTAAACCTTGATTCCATTTAGTGGAAAACGGAGGCCCAACTTAGCAAGGCAAGGCTGGCTGAATCAGGGAGTCCTGAGGGCTCAGATTCGCCAGAACATGCGGCTCACCAGACACGTATGCACACACATATATATATATATATGAATACACTTACATGCATGCATGTATGTATACATCCATACATGCATCATGACATACACGCATACACACAGACGCACACACGTACATACATACACACGATAATAATACAAACACGCGCACAGACAGACAGACAGACAGACAGACAGACAGACAGACAGACAGACAGACAGACAGACAGACAGACAGACAGAAAGACAGACAGACAGACAGACAGACAGACAGACAGAGACAGACAGACAGACAGACAGACAGACAGACAGACAGACAGGCAGAGAGACAGACAGGCAGACAGACATCCAGGCATAAATCCAGACAGACATGTATGCACACATGCGCATGCACATACACATGCAAACTCAATGTTGCTGTATGCAAGCACGTGCATGTACACACCTAAACATATATATACATACATATATATGGAAGGGCCTATGCATCTGCCTCGTGTGCTTATGTACTTGTGATCGTTGTGGGCTCAAGGGCCCAAAGGCGGCGGTAGTAGCAGTGATCGGGCGTCGTCTTCCTCCCCCTCACCCGCCTCGTCCACCTCCCTCCCCCACCTGGCCCGAGTTGCCAGGGGTCTCTAACCGCACGTCGACGGCCCGCTCAGACATGTGCTGGAGTCCGAGATTGCCAGAATCGCCGATTGACGTTCTGCTCCCATCCATTTCTGACTTTCGCTGGTATTCATATCCGCAGTATCCGCAGTACCCTACTCGTCCTCCTCCTCCCCCCTCCCCCTCTCAGGTGGGGGGCGTCGTCCTCGGAGATCACCTCACTGGCGGGCACCTTGGCGCCGCCGACGCCGCCGAAGGCTACGCCGAAGACCGGCGCGGCGCCTCTTGGGGCAGGAGGAGGGGAGAGGGGGGAGGAGGAGCGGAGGGAGACGAGGAGGAGGGATGATGATGATGATGATGATGATGATGATGATGATGATGATGATGATGATGATGATGATGATGATGATGATGATGCTGATGCTGATGATGATGATGATGATGATGCTGATGCTGATGCTGATGATGATGATGATGAGGATGAGGATGAGGATGAGGATGAGGATGAGGATGTGGATGTGGATGTGATGTGGATGAGGATGAGAAGGGATGAGGATGAGGATGAGATGAGGGTGAGGATGAGGATGAGGATGATGAGGATGAGGATGATGAGATGATGATGATGATGATGATGATGATGACGATGATGATGATGATGATTGATGATGATGATGATGATGATGATGATGATGATGATGATGATGATGATGATGATGATGATGATGATGATGATGATGATGATGATGATGATGATGATGATGATGATGATGATGATGATGATGATGATGATGATGATGATGATGAGTGTGGGCGGGGGTGGGCATATCTTTGCAGCAGACGCAGCACGGCTTGGTCTATCGATTTAAAGGGGGCTTGAAATCACACGATTGCAGCAATCTGCGGATCTCGTCCGCATCAACACCACTGCGTGCAGAGAGGAGGGCGGGGGGGAGACACGAAGAGGACCTGTGAGCCAAATGGTTACAGAGCATGCATTCGAGAGAACGCCATTCCAAGCCCCCCCCCTGGCACTCACTACCCTGTACACAGAACCATGAGTGTGGGCGGGGGTGCAGATCTTTGCAGCATACGCAGCTCGGCTTGATCTATCGATTTAAAGGGGGCTTTAAATCACACGATTGCAGCAATCTGCGGACCTCGTCCGCATCAACACCCATACCCATATCATGTTCTGGGTGGGTGGGTGGGTGGGCGAGAATCGACTCAGAATACGGGCAATGTGAAGGCACAATTGGGGAGGATAGGCGGACGCGACACGTGACCACAATTGTTTGTTGTCCGGGGTGCGCCCTGCGAGCTCTGTGTGGGCCTTGCCAGAGAACGAGCAAAGACCATTCCTCCCCACGCACCGGGCCCCCGCGAGCTCCTCCAGAGGCAGATGGGAGAAAAGCAGGGTCGTGCGCTTTCTGTAGGGCGTGCCGAAGGGATAGTAATCAATCTGCACAGAATTATATTTGTCGAGCAGCTGCATATATCCAGGGAGGTCCCACAGCATGCTGGACGATGGGTTCTCAATCACATATGGGACGCCATGCCGTGAGAGTGTCTCGAAAAGCCTGGCAGCCCATCTCGCCTGGCGGTGTCCCTCCAGGACCTTCCGCCGATCGGTGGGAGAGAGGCAGGGGAGGCCGAGGAGGTGCTCACGCTCACGGATTGGCGCCGACCAGCCTTTTTTACCAGAACGGTTTCGGCGAGCCCAGGACCAGGAAGTGCACACTGGGCCGATCCAGCAAAGGGCCAGACCGCCGAGAGTGGAAGCAGAAAGCAAACAAAGCATCACATCTTTGTGCAGGCAATCCTCCAGGGCTGAGTCACTGATCTCCCAGCTCCGAGTGAAAAAAGCCAACACTCTTGCACGCTTTGCTGATCCCACGGCTGCCAGCCATGAGTTCCGCGACGACCCGTCCCAGACTCCCAGACGAAAGTGCTTGGGCGCAAGGACGAGGCCGCCACGCGGGCCGCGGGCCTCAGTCCCCGCACACTGAGAAAGAGCTGGGGACGGTACTACTCACATGGGAACGGGCTTGGCCTCGACCGAGCCCAGAAACATGGACCCCATCAGCTCGAACATCTGTTTTCCGAACTCCCTGGAGGCGGCGCGGCGGTCATCGCGTTCAGCAGTTGGTGCACTGCTCCTGGCTTGCTCTACCTGTTCACCGATGCATCGGTCCTCCAACGGCTCCTGGCTTTCACTGTCTTTCGATCCCGCCTTTTTGACAAGAAGATGTCGTCCGACGCTCCCCCGTGTCGGAGTTGGTAGAGGCAGACCCGGGGGATGCCGCACATCTTCGCAGCGACCCCGAACTGGGCAGCGACGATCGCCCCAGGCGTTGGGAAGATCAGGTCGGTCGGCGCCTTCCCGCGGACGTGCGCGGCCAGGCACTCCCCCAGCCACGCTGGATGGTCGAGGATTACCGTCTCGTCCGAGGTCCCTGTCTTGGCGAGCTCTCTGTGGGGGCCCCGCTGGTCGTCCGGCGCCCCCAGGTCCATCTGCGTTGGTGCCAAGATCAGGCTCCAGAACTGCAGCTGCCCCACCTTGCGAGACGGCGCCAACAGCTGCTGCACCCGGAGCTTTCGCAACGCTCCAGGGCGGATGCAGGTGAAGAAGGTCGTCGCGACCTGGCGGGCCCCGTCCTGCTGCCTCCGCGCTAGCATCGTGGAGACCGCTGCCCCCAGGAGCTCCCCCCTGTTCACGCGGGGCAACGACTGCGAGCCCGTGCACCGGGGGTAATTAGGCGTCCTTGACCGCGGCCACCAGGATGGTCGCATCGGACTTGGTGCACTCCGCCTCCAGCATGAGGTCGAGGAACTGCAGCACCCCAACCTCCATGTCCTCGATGGTCTTCGGCACGCTGTCCTCCTCGCCCAGGAACCCGTTGAACGCGTCGGAGTACGCCTTGTAGCCGACGCGCGTCGCGGCGGCCGCCGAGGCCTGCTCGCACATGGAGAGCGCCACGGACGAGGCTGGGCTGCTGCGGCCAGGCTCCAGGGCCTCGGCGAGCCGCGCGTGCAGGCCAGGGGGGCTGGGCCACTGCCGTCGCCGCCGGCCGCGCCCGCACGGGCACCAGGGCAGGACTCGCCGAAGGCCTCCGACACGCCGCGGGCCGCCTGGCGGGGTTCCGCCTGGCGGTGAGGGGCGGGACCCGCTCCAGGGGTCCGCTCCCGGCGACAGAGGCGGACAGGCGCCGCCTCGTGGGGGCCGGGGGCGCGGGGCTCGGCTGGGCCGTGCGGGCAGTGCTCCCCCGCGGCTGCCCCGCCGAGGTGCCGCGCCCAGCCAAGCTCAACGGGCCCAGCATGCACCAGAGAGAGGCCCTCGAAGGACCTCGAGGCTTCGTCAGCTGGCTGCCATTCCGCCGGGATCCACCGGAAGTGCGGACCGATTTTCGTGGCCAGGGTTAGAGTCGCGAGGCGACGGTTCAACTGCAGCATGCAATACGATGGAGACCGACCCCTATCGAAGCAACAGCAGACCCCGAAACTGTCGAGCAGGAATAAGTGACGATGGTGACGATGTTGGGGGTTCTTGGCCAGACGACGTAATGCCCATAGCATAGCCCTCCTCTTCTTCAGCCCGATGTGTTCGATGTACCGGTACGGCCCCTTGTAGATCACCCGCCACCCCTCCTTATGTAGTAGATGACGAGGGACCTCCGGGAAACCCACGACTCTGGCCCACCCGTCGATGAAGTTGTTGGTGATGACGGTAGCAGGGTCGGTGATCTCGGGGAAATCGTCAAGATCCCTTCTTCGGGGAGCCCACTCGTCGGGTTGGAGGCGCCTGAACCTCCATTTCTCGTGCCACTTTCCAAGCTCCGAAACTTGCGACAACTCGACTTCCTTTTCACACACTCCGAAGCCCGTAGTAGAAGTATCGGTGGCCGTCACGGTCGACGACCAGGGCCTGTCGAGCTGGCTCCCCAGCAACATTGAGACAGCAGAGAAGATTCACGCCTTGTATCGGCAGGAGCGCCAAAAACGACACGGCCTCATAAAACGATCTTTAATGACATCATAGAGAGCGCGGGGCACCGCCATGCCCGCACGTTGAAGAGAGCGGCTGCTACACAATGGCCCACTATCACCTCCACCTGCCGCCCCGTCACGATGGGGCCGCTCCTCCGTAGCCATTTTGGCCCAAGACGGCCCAAGCCGTGTCGCGTCGAGCTCGCCGCCGCTGGGCCGCCGCGCCCGCCGCGGGCCTCCGATGGCGGCGGCGACGGGTCTCCGCGCGGCGCTGGCTGCGGCCCGTGGGGCCGCGCTGGCGGTGCATGGCGCTGCTGGTGTGGCGCGAAGTGCGGCGGCCGCCAGGCTGCTGCGCTCGGCCGAGGGCCTTGTTCGTGCTGCAGCGGCGATGCTCGAGGCAGAGCTTCGGGCAGCCCGCCCTGCGGCCGATGGTGTTGCTGATGATGGAGTTGCGATGGGGCCGCCTGCAGCCCCCGCAGGCGACGCGCCGCCTGAAGGCCAGGAGCCTCGGCGGCGGCGGCGGCGGGCTCGCAGGCGCCGCGGCGCTGGCGCGCTGGCGCTCGCCCCCGCTCCCGACCTCGGCGACGGCAGCGGCAGCATGGTAGTGGACGGTGGCGTCCTGGAGGGCTTGCAGGTCGAGGGCGTCGTGGCCCCGACCTCACCCCTGGTGGATGACAGCTGGGCCGACCTGCTCCCCGTGCGCCGCGCGGCGCCCGCAGTGGAAACGGTGCGCCCTGCTGCGGCGGTTCCTGGTGGAGCTGCTGGTGCTGGGGCTGCCGCTGCTGCCCCCCCGGCGGCCGTTTCGCGGTCGACGTGGAGGGCGAGGCGCGGCGGCGGGCGCTGCGCGCGCGCGGGCGGCGGCGATCATCGAGGCGCAGGGTGATCGTCGTGGCCGTCCTTTTTCACTGCCCCGTGGTGTCCTCGCCCCCTGTCGCGCGGCCGTGGGGCGATGTTTCCCCTGCGGTGGCACTTGCTCTGGGGGCCGCCAACCTTTCTGTGCAGGTTGCGCGGCAGGCACGGGGGGGGGGATTTGCCCTCTCCGATCGTGTGCCCTGCTGAGGCACTGGATTGTTTTTCTCTTGCTCTGGCCACGGGGCGGTCGCCCGTCGCGTGGCCAGCGCCTCCTAGCCTAGCCCACGGGACTGCCAGAGGTACTCTTTCGGTCAGTGAGGTTTCCCTCGCTGCCAGCAGTGGTTTCCCAGCCGCCGCTGCTGTGTCCTTTTTGTTCACCGAGGCTGCGCGGGCGTTGAGCTCAAAAGAAGGATGGGGCCGCTCGCATGCCACTGGAGGGCCCCCCAGAGCCACCGCAACTTCTGCCCTGCCCGACGGGTGACCGGGGGATGGTCCCTCACACCAGCCCCCAGGATGGTCGACTGCGCACAGGTGTCGGAGACCTCGTGCATGCTGAAGCCCTCCTGTGCGAAACGGGACACGACGCGGTCCCTCACCTCGGTGACCTCGCTCGCTATCACCCCGAGCACGTTGATGTTGTCCGAGTAGGGCCGCTCCACCGGGCCAGAGCTCAGGGAGGGCAGCGGCCAAGCCCCCAGGGCTATCTTGTCATCTGGGACCGCCGCCCGGCGCAGCATCTCGAGATGGGCGCGCCGCGCCAGCCGACAACTCCAGTTCCACCCCATTGGAAGCACCGCGAGGCAGGGATGCGCCCGACTTCGCCCCGCGACGCCCAGCCCGACAATGTGACAATCTCGCGGGTCAGGCCGAGCTCGAGCGCCACGTCCTTGGGCACCGAGGGCAAGCGGAAGTAGTTGCTCAACTCCCCGATGCCGCCGCACTGGTAGAAGCCTGCCTCGATGTCAGCCGAGACCGCGGATAGCTCCTGACCGAGCTCGGGCTCGATGGCGCCCGTGGCCTCGGCGCCCCCAATCTCAACGGTAGGTGCATGACAGAACGGGGTGTTCGCGAGACGACAATCTAGTACTAGCCTATGCTTTCCATTCTTCGTGGAGACAAAGAACAGAGTGACCAGGCTGCGCTTTTCCGACGCCGCTCCCAAGAGACGTAGATCCAGAAGGGGCCGGAGAAGGTCCACATATGCTTTCTTGTCGGCCCTCAAGATGTCGTCGAAGTAGGGGCGAGACGGCGCGCCCCCTCTGCGCTCGGACACGACGTCGGGGCTCGCGAGGAAGATTTTGTCAAAATTGGTAAGCACCTCCGAGCATCGTCGTCGAGCCCAGAGGGTGGGAGAGACAACCGAGCAGCGTCATGCGTATCCACTGTGGTGCCATCTCCTCCATGATCGATACGAGGGCCCAGAAGCTGAGCCGCAGCTTCATGTCAGGAGCGAAAGAAGGACGTACATGTACATGAATCCACGCTGGTTTCGAGAGTACGCGTTGCGCAAATGTTCGTATAACGCGGCCGGTCTCGCGGATCGAGGGGCCGTGTTCATGTGCATAGCTGGGCGCGTACGTCCTTTGTGGGCTCCCTATCATGAGGTGGAAGTTGATCAAAATTCTGCCGGGCCTCCCTGGCGGTGCGCAGCAGATGTCGTTGCGCCGAAAGCTGCGCTGGGCTCGCCGGCCCCACCGCGTCGCGCTCACATCCATAAGGGGCGTTGAGCGTGGCCGCCATGTCGTTCGCCGTCTAGGGCCAGCCGGCGGCATGTGCTGCGACGCCGAGCTGTCCTGGACGAGCCAGCGTCAACCCTCGCCGATATCTCTGCTCCGACGAAGGGTAGAAGGTGGGAAAGTTCACGTGGCTCACCCAGAGGTCAAGGCCCCGCGTGGCCAGGCGGAGGGGCGGCGCGACGTTGCGCATCACCCCGGCGCCATCGACCTCTCCGTGTCTGGCTGCTCCTGGCGTTGGGGGGGGGGCGGGGTCTTCCGTGTCTGGCTGCTCCTGGCGTTGGGGGGGGGGCGGGGTCGCCAGACGGGGCTTCGCCTGCCCCCCCCCCCCCCCCGAGGAAGTCGACGATGCTTCGTCGACGATGAAATGCGGGAGATGCCAGGGCGAGGCGGGAGCGACAGCCGTAATGCTAGAGCATCCAGCGCAAAGTTCCGGCGTCGTATATCAGACCTTCAATGGCGCGCTCAGCCCGGAAGCGGAGCTAACGGAAACGTGGAGGTTAGTCAAGCAAGGAGATCGTTTATGACCGGAGAACTGCAGACCAATCGCAATATTACAAATCTTATACGAGCTGTTTGCACGCATGTTGCGCGATGGGCTTCAGCCGCTGACTGTTTCTGCGCAGTCGCCAGATCAGGCAGCGCGTCGCACGGGGTTCCCCACGGTAGATCATGGCGCTGCTGACCGAAGGCTGCGCGGAACGGAATCAAGAACTACGGGTTGGCTTAGTCGATTTTGAAGAAGCGTTCGACACAGTCAAACGCGCTGCTCTCTGGAGAGGTCTTCGTTTAGTGGACGTTTAGGGATAATAGCATATCTTTCCCGCAGAACTTGCACGGGGATCAAGCGGCCGCTGTCGTTGCTGGCGCGACGTCCAGACGTTTCTGTATATCCCGAGGATTGAAGCAGGGCGACCCAATCTCCGCTTTATTATCCTGTCATGGAAGTATTTTTTCGGAGCCTGAAGAAGCGATGGCACGGTCTCAATAAGAGAACGGGGCAATACAATGGGATTGTTATCGATTCACCGACGGACCCCTTGACAAATTTGCGTTTCGTCGCTGACGATGTCCTTCTCCCGGCGCAAAGCAAAACCAACGTTGTGAAGATGCTCCGAGATTTGCGGCAGGAGGCGTATAAATATGCTCTGGTGGTTCATCTGGGAAAAACCAGAGTTTTGACGAACATGGACACCAACCTTTCATCCGTTAGTGTGTCAGGCGTAAATGTAGACGTAGTGCAGCAAGGCGAAGCCTAACGTTACTTGGGCTCAGAATTTTGTCTTGTTGGATGGCTTAAGACAGAGCTCGCGCACCGGTTATCGTCAGCATGGGGGGCGTTCGCGAAATTCAAGCATGTTCTACGTTCTCCGGTTATCCCTTGCGGCAACGTCTGGAATTGTTTGAGAGCGTTGTGAGCCCTGTGGCGTTGTGCGGATGTGAGTGTTGTGCGCTAGATTCTGCGGCCAGAGACCGCTTGCAAGTTACCTGGAGGAAAATGCTCCGGAGCACCTTTCGCGTGACCAGAGGAATGCATAATCTTGGGTGGAATACGTCAAACGCTCCACGTTGGCAGTGGGAACGTATTGCAGCAAATTCAACATCCGACGGTGGACAACCATCCACATCCGCTACGAAGTCGGAGCTTGCAGCCCGCGGATGCTTTGACACGGAGAACAAATGGAGCAAAAAACTCTTGAAGTGGAGGCCGTGGTTGCCGACGGTTGCCAGACGAAGCGTCGGCCGACCACGGTTGCGGTGGGAAGACTCTGAGGGCGTGATGTTTGCATGCTTCGCATGTAGTGCATGTGCATGTGTTCCCCTCCTTCCCTCGCCTCCCCTTCCCCCCCCTCCTCCCCTCCCTCGCCCCTCTTGTTGTTTCTGTCGCGTTGCACACGTTTTCGCTTGTGGGTGGATAAGAGATTGCCCACGCGGCGTTTGGCCGTTTTTGCGCGAGATAATTCTTCTGCCGTCCAGGGGGCCGCTCCGGCACCGGAGCTGGCATGCAGACCGTTTTGCCTTGCCCTGCCTTTCTCAAAGTGAACGTGGTCATTTCGCCGGCGGTGGGGCCTTGGCACGGGCCGCCACCGCCTTTCCTTCCGCCTTGGCCTCCCGGGCCTTCCTCTTCTCCTTCTCGATCGCCGTCTCCTTCGCCATCTCGGACGCCGCGTGCGCCCGGAGAGCAGGAGTCACAGTGACCCCAGTGCCCTCCTCCTCCTCGCCCACGTAGATGTGCGAGCCCTCGAACGCCAGCCGCTCGGGGTCGTCACGATGGGCAGCTTCGATGACCATCCGGCGGCGGTTTAGGAACACGCAGCACGACAGGTTCGCAATGTTGAGCCCATCCGACTCCATCGCGAACGTCAGGGCTCGGCACATAATACGGTGCTCATGCCCAGATCGTGAGCTAGCCGCCACCCTCGACTCACTTAGCCATCGATCGTGGCCCGCTGTGAAGCCACCGAGAGACCGCAAGCCCAGGTGCGTCACCGAGTCCTCGAGGGTCCCTGGCCCCTTGGTCCTCAGGGCCACCGTGGGGTCGCACTTGACCATGGGCGCATCGAAGTCGAAGGCCACGGGCGTGTCAGCGCGGGGTCGTGGGAGCAGACGCGGGTCGCTTTTCAGCAACCGCTGTCGGGCCCGCGCCCGCGCGTCCATGTCGGTCCCGACGGCCACCTGCGAGATCGACGCGATGGCCCCGTCGACCGTCACGAACGCTCGCCCTCCGATGTCGAGCGCCGCGGTTGGCAGGGGTACTTCCTCCCCGAGCACGTACCCGCCCAGGGGCTCGTCCAGCACCCACGTCCCAGCGGCTCCTGCCAAGCGGGGCGCGGCGCCGGCGCCGGAGGCGCGCCCGGCAGGGGAGGCGGCGCCACGGGCAGCGGCGTGGGAACCGCGGCCGGCGCCACTCCTCCCGGCCAAGGGCGCGCAGCGGCCCCCGGCGGGGTAGCCAACCCTTGCGCGGCTCTCTCGACCTGCGCGTGCAGCTCGCCCTCGGCCAGCAGCTGCGCAAGCTCCCCCACGTTCGGCCGCGCCTGGAAGCGGTAGATCTGCGCACCACGCAGCCCGAAGGGGAGCTGACCATCCGTTCCACCCAGCCGAAGTGCCTGCAGATCGGTGTTGGCGGCATCCACCTGTTCTATGAAGATGTCCAGATCTGGCGTCAAGACAACATATTCACTCGCCGTGACCCAGCAGAGAATTATTCGCTCGTGAAACAAGTCATCACCATCATAGCATAGAAAAGCCGACGACCCTGCCGCCAGCACCGCCATCTCAGGCTTGGACGATCACTCCGCCTCGGCCTTTACCCTTTCGTAGCACCACGGCACCAGCGCCCGCAACTTGCGTGATCGTCGGGCCGGGCGTCTCGACAGGGTTGGTCTCGTCAATCGCCACGGTAGGCACGGTGTCTCCGCGCCGCCTTACGCACCCCCCCGCCCAGCACGCCCCGACGGCACCGCCAAGCGAAAGCCCGGCCGCCGCCGCGAGCACGACGTCGCCCGTCGCCCAGCCTGGCAGCGGGCAGATCGGGCACGTCGGGCAGACGGTCACGTAGTCGGCGGGCCTGCACCGATTCAGCTGCTCTCGCAGCAGCTCGATGAGGCTCGAGTCGACGGAGCCTCCAGTGCAGTGACAGTGGAGTGGCTGCGGAGCGGCCCAGCTGCTCAGCCAGTTGCCTCACCGCACTGGTCACTATAACGTAGAAATAGGCCGTGAGGATGCCCATAAGACACGAAAAGGACCTATGAGCCAAATGGTTACAAAGCATGCAGTCGAGAGAACGCCATTCCAAGCCCCCCCCCCCTCCGGCACTCACTACCCTGTACACAGAACCATGATGGTGATGTTGTTGCTGCTGATGATGATGATGATGATGATGATGATGATACTGATGACGATGACGATGACGATGACGATGACGATGATGATAATGATGATGATGATGATGATGATACTGATACTGATACTGATGACGATGATGATGTTGATGATGAAGCTGATGCTGATGACAATGATGATGATGAGGAGGATGAGGATGAGGGTGAGGATGATGATGATGATAATGATGCTGATGCTGACGATGATGATGCTGCTGATGATGATTATGTTGATGATGATTATTACGATGATGATGATGACGATGATGATGATGATGATGATGATGATGATGATGCTGGTACTGATGACGCTGCTGATGCTGATGCTGCTGCTGATGATGATGCTGATGATGCTGATGCTGATGCTGATGGTGATGATGACGATGACGATGACGATGATGATGATGATGATGATGATGATGCTGATGCTGATGCTGATGATGATGATGATGATGATGATGATGATGATGATGATGATGATGCTGCTGAGGATGATGAGGATGATGCTGCTGCTGATGATGATGATGATGATGCTGATGCTGATGCTGATGCTGCTGTGCTGGATGATGTGATGATGATGATGATGATGATGATGATGATGATGCTGCTGCTGCTGCTGCTGCTGCTGCTGATGATGATGATGATGATGATGATGATGATGATGATGATGATGATGATGATGATGATGATGATGATGATGATGATGATGATGATGATGATGATGATGATGATGATGATGATGATGATGATGATGATGATGATGATGATGATGATGATGACGAGGAGGAGGAGGAGGAGGAGGAGGAGGAGGAGGAGGAGGAGGAGGAACAGGGAGGGCGGAGGAGGAGGAGGAGAAGGAGGGGGGCTGGGGCAGGGGGAGGAGGAGTAGGAGGAGGAGGAGGAGGAGGAGGAGGGAGGAGGAGGAGGAGGAGGACGACGACGAGGGCGAGGACGGGATGAGGAGAGGAGGAGGATGGAGATAGGAGGAGAGAGGAGGAGGAGGAGGAGGAGGAGGAGGAGGAGGAGGAGGAGGAGGAGGAGGAGGAGGAGGAGGAGGAGGAGGAGAGAGGAGGGAGGGGGAGGAGGAGGAGGAGGAGGAGGAGGAGGAGGAGGAGGAGGAGGAGGAGGAGGAGGAGGAGGAGGGGGAGGAGGGGGGGGACGGAGGAGGAGGAGGAGGAGGAGGAGGAGGAGGGAGGAGGAGGAGGAGGAGGAGGAGGAGGAGGAGGGGCCGGGGCAGGGGGAGGAGGGGGAGGAGAGGGACGGGGACCGGGGCAGGGAGGAGGGGCGGCGGAGGGGAGGAGGAGGAGGAGGAGGAGGAGGAGGGAGGGGGGGGAGGAGGAGGAGGAGGAGGAGGAGGGGGAGGAAGTGGAGGAGGAGTAGGAGGAGGAGGAGGAGGACGAGGAACACGAATAACACTAATATCACAACTAAGCATAATAATAACCATACTCAGAAGAGGACGCTGAGTCAGCGTAATCAGAACAAGACCACGAACACGAATAAGAAAGACGAATCATAATTCGAATAAGAAGAACACGAATCACAATACGGAAACGATTAAGAAGTACGAATACACAGACTAATACAAACACCAGTTATAAGAAGAAGGTCACGAATCATACCACTAAACTGTTCATAATAGAAGGATCATACGAAGAGTAGTAATAAGAGTAAGAAGAGGAGGGTGAGGAGGCGGAGGAGGAGGAGGAGGGAGGAGGGAGGAGGGAGGAGGGAGAAAGGAGGAGGAAGGAGGGAGGAGGAGGGACGGAAGAGAAGGAGGAAAGGAGAGGATGGAGAGAGAGAGGGAGGAGGGAGCAAGGGATGGAGGAGGGAGGAGGGAGGAGGGAGAACGGAGGAGGGAGGAGGAGAGAAGAGAAGGGTGGAGGAGGGATGATGATGATGCTGAGGAGGAGCAGGATGAGTATGAGGGTGATGATGCTGATAATGCTGATGATGCTGATGATGATGTTGGTGGTGGTGATGATGCTGCTGATGATGATGCTGATGCTGACGATGGTAGTGGTGGTGAAGACGACGATGATGCTGATGCTGCTGATGATGCTGCTGATGATGATGCTGATGATGCTGCTGATGCTGATGACGATGCTGATCGTGATGATGGTGATGCTTATGACGCTGATGATACTGATGGTACTGATGATGCTGATGATGCTGATGCTGCTGATGATGCTGATGACCATGATGATGCTAACGATGATGACGATGCTGATGGCGATAACGTTGATGCTGATGATGATAGCGCTGATTGTGATGACGATGCTGCTGCTGCTGATGATGATGATGATGATGCTAATGCTGATGGTGAGGATGATGATGACGATGATGTTAATGATGATGATACGGATGATGCTGATAATGATGATGATGATGGTGATGCTGATGGTGCTGATGATGGTTTATGATGATGATGATGGTGATGCTGATGATGATGATGCTGATGCTGGTGCTGCTCATGATGCTGATATGACGCTGGTGATGATGCTGATGTTGCTGATGATGATGATGATGATGATTATGATGATGATGATGATGATGATGATAATAATGACGATGCTGCTAATGCTGATGATGAGGATGCTGATGCTGCTGATGATGCTGCTGACGATGATGATGATGATTATGCTGATGATGATGATGATGATGATGATGATGCTGATGCTGATGCATATGACGATTATTCGAATCATGATGCGGATGCTGATGATGCTGATGATGTTGCCGCTGATGATGCTGGTGCTGCTCATGATGCTAATTATGGTGATGATGACGATGATGATGCTGATGATGATGTTGATGTTCATGTTGATTATGCTGATGCTGATGATGCTGCTGCTTATGATGATGATGCTGGTGACGAATATGCTGTTGATGCCGATGATGATAGATGCTTATGATGCTGATACTGATGATGAAAACGAATTGTGATGATAATGCTGCTGATGATGATGCTGCTGATTAGGATTATGACAATGACGCTGCGGCTGCTGCTGCTGATGCTGATGCTGGTGATGGTGATGCTGATGATGCTGATGCTGATGATGAGGCTGGTGCTGATGATGCACGATGGTGCTGATGATGCTGATGACGATGATGATGATGATGCTGCTGATGATGATGATGATGATGCTGATGACGATGGTGATGGTGATGATGATGATGCTGATGCTGATGATGCTAATGATGATGATGATGATGATGATGATGCTGATGATGATGATGCTGATGATGATGCTGCTGATGATGATGATGCTGATGATGATGATGCTTATGATGATGATGATGATGGATGATGATGATGATGATGATGATGATGTGGATGATGATGATGATGATGATGATGATGCTGATGATGATGATGATGGATGATGATGAGATGATGATGAGGAGGAGGAGGAGGAGGAGGAGGAGGGTGAGGCGGAGGATGCTGATGATGCTGATGATGATGCGGATTAGGATGGGGATGAGGATGAGGATGAAGAGGAGGAGGAGGTGGAGGAGGATGAGGGGGAGGAAAAGGAGGAGGAGGAGGAGGAGGAGGATGAGGAGGAGCAAGGGGGACGGAGGAGGGGGACGGAGGAGGAGGGGGAGGAGGAGGAGGAGGAGGAGTAGGAGGAGTAGGAGGATGAGGATGTGGATGAGGATGAGGATGAGGAGGATGATGAGGATGATGATGATGATGATGATGATGATGATGCTGATTCTGATGATGATGCTAATGATGATGAGGAGGACGACGATGCTGATGATGATGCTGATGATGATGAGGATGAGAATGAGGATGAGGGTGAGTATGCGGATGAGGATGAGGCCGAGAAGGAGGAGGAGGCGCAGGCGGAGGAGGAGGAGGAGGAGGAGAAGGAGGGATGATGATGATGCTGGTGATGATGATGCTGATGATGACGACGACGATGATGATGATGATGCTGATGATGATAATCATGATGATGATGCTGATGATGATGATGATGATGCTGATGTTGATGCTGATGATGATGATGATACGGATGATGCTGATGATGATGCTGATGATGATGACGATGACGATGATGATGATGATGATGATGATGATGATGATGATGATGATACTGATGATGATGCTGCTGATGATGCTGATGACGATGATGATGCTGATGCTGATGATGATGATGCTGATGATGCTGATGATGGTGGTGGCGATGATGATGATGATGATGATGATGATGATGATGATGATGATGATGATGATGATGATGATGATGATGATGATGATGATGATGATGATGATGATGATGATGATGATGATGATGATGGTGATTATGATGGAGGATGATGATGAGGATGATGTTGATTGATGATGATGATGTGTGATGTGATGATGATGATGATGATGATGATGATGATGATGATGATGATGATGATGATGAGGAGGAGGAGGAGGAGGAGGAGGAGGAGGAGGAGGAGGAGGAAGAGGAGGAGCAGGAGCAGGCGCAGGCGGAGGATGAGGAGGAGGAGGAGGAGCAGGAGCAGGAGCAGGAGCAGGATGAGGAGGAGGATAACGCGGAGGAGGAGGATGAGGAGGCGGACTGCGCGCTTTACCTCACTCGCGAGACGTCCTCCCGATTAACCTTGGACTGGCGCGCTACTGTTTCTCTCATCGGTGCCGCCCCCAGCGAAAACAATGCTCCCGCTCGAGACATCCTCATTTTTTTTACTCAAGGCGGTGCTCCTCCTCGCCGCCGAAAGCCGCCGCTTCCGCTTCTCTCGTTTTTCCTTGGACTGGCGCGCTACTCTTTCTCTCATCGGTGCCGCCCCCAGCAGAAACAATGCTCCCGCTCGAGACGTCCTTCCTTGTTTACTCAAGGCGGTGCTCCTCCTCGCCGCCGAAAACCGCAGTCCCGACAAAACCAGCGCTCCCGCTCGAGACTTTTTCCCGTTTTACGCTGGACTGGCGCCCTACTCTCCTTTGAATTGGCGCTGCTCCCAGCAAGAACGTCTCTCCCGCTCGAAGCTTCCTCTTTTTATCCTCAGGGCGGTGTGCTGTTCCTCGCCGCCGATAGCCCCCGTCCCGACAAAACCACGGCTCCCGCTCAAGGCTTCTTCCCTTCTTGGTCAAGGCGATGTTCCTCCTCGCCGCCGAAAACCGCCGCCCCAACAAAACCAGTGTTCCCGCTCGAGACTTCGTTTTGTTTTACGCTGAACTAGCGCCCTACTCTCTTCAGCAGTGGCGCCGCTTCCAGCAACAACAGCGGCCCTGCTCGAGGCTTCCTCCCTTTCTATTCAGGGCCAGGTCCTTGCCTCGCCGCCGACAGCCCCCATCCCCACCAAGGCAAATCCTGTCGCTCGATGCTTCATTGTGCTTTACCCTTGGCTGGGGCGCCACTGGCGGTCTCGTACCAACGCAAAAAGGCGCGGGCATGTGTTTTCGAGGCGGGATAGGTTGAAATTCCTCGGAGGAGGTGTTTGCATGACCTCGTTGGGCGGGATATCAGGGAGTGGGAATCACGGACCCCGCTGTAGAACAAGAGTCCCACATGATGGACATGGTTATCATGATGGTCGCATGCTTCGTGTGGAAACATCGCGCATGAGGGTAACATGATTGAATTCCCATTTCTGAAGAATAATTATTGTTGATCCCCCCCCACCGGTGCATACTGTTGTTTCTCGATCAAAGTGTGCCCCTCGATGCTCGCACCCTGTTTTTTGACAGGGACAGTCTTCCTGCTCAAACTGGACCCCTGGCCCCCGGGTTACAACAACAACGGCTCCCGCTTGAGACTTCCTTACAATTTAGCCAGGACCCCCGCTCCCGCCCGAGACTTCCTTGCGTTTTATTCAGGAATCGCGCTCTCGCTTGGGACTTCCTTTTGCAATGTATTCAGGAATCGCTCTCCCGGCGCTCTGGAATCGCGCTCTCGCTGGAGACTTGCTTGCAACTTACTGAAGAATGGCCTTGCGTTGGAATTTCCTGCAATTTGCCCAAGCGCCGCGCTCCCGACACCCAGGCACCCAGGCGTCGCGCCCGTTGTGGCCCCATGTGCATGCCCTTCGTGGCCCCGCTGTCGCCATTTGTGTCCCCCTCATTGTCCTACGTGGCCCAGTTGCTACCCTCAGTGGCCCAATAGTTGCCTTCTGTGGCCCCGCATTATCTGCACTTCGTGGCCCCCGCTCGTTCGCGCTCTTCGTGGCCCCATACGCATTCCCTTCGTGTCCCCGCTGTCGCCCTGCGTGGCCTACTTCGTGCCCTTCGTGGCCCTGCTGTCGTTATCTCTCGCTCTCGCTTTCGCTCGTCGTCGCCGTCGTCGTCGTGGCCGTCGTCTTCGACGTCGTCGTCGTCGTCGTCGTCGTCGTCGTGGTCGGTCCCCTGTCCGTCCCTCGTGGGGTCGGGTCGACGGTCCGCGGCCGCCCCGCCGATCAGCGCTGCCGCTGGCCAAGCCGACGGTCCGCGGCCGCCCCGCCGCTTGCCGGGGCCCGGCCTGCAGGGAAGAAAGGTATACCCCCCCAATGCAGGGAAGAAAGGTATACCCCCCCAAAAGGGGTTCGATCGAAAACGAAGAGGGCGGGTATCGAGGGTTTGGGAAATACGCGTTATTGGACACTCGAGCATATAAGGGCGAACAGTCTTAAATTTATTGTTGTTGTTGCTGCTGCTGCTGCTGTTGCTGTTGCTGTTGCTGTTGTTGTTGTTGTTGTTGTTGTTGTTGTTGTTGTTGTTGTTGTTGTTGTTGTTGTTGTTGTTTTTGTTGTTGTTGAACTTTCATATCAGAAAAATAAGTATGGTTGAGCCCCCTCTCACCGGTGCGTATGGTTTTTCTCAATCAAAATTGTGCCCCTCGACGCTCGCACCTTTATTTGACAGGGAAGGTCTTGGTGCTCAAACTGTGCCCTTGGCCCCCCGGATTACAACAACAACGGCTCCCGCTTGAGATTTTGTCAAAATTTACTCAGGACCCCCGCTCCGGAGACTTCCTCGCAATTTATTCAGGATCGGTGCTCCCGCCCGTGACCTCGCAATTTAATCAGAACCCCCGCTCCCATCTGAGACTTCCTCAACATTTACTCAGGAACGGCGCTCCCGCTTGGGACTTCTTCGCAATTTAACCTAGACTTCTTCACAATGTAATCAAGACTCCCGTTCCCGCCATAGAACCCTTCACACTGTATTCAGGAATAGCGCTCTCGCCTGCGACTTCCATGCGCGTTCTTCAGACATCGCGCTACAGGAAACACGCTGCGCCAAGGACGCCGCTACACATTACTTAGCATTCGCGCTCTCGCCATGTTCAGGCATCCCGCTTGAATGTCCCACCCGCCCGACCCGCCCGTCAAGGGATCGCCCGCCCGTCGTGGGCTCCCGCCCGAGGCTTCCTTCAGGAACGGCGCTTTCGCCTAGGACTTCCTCGAACGTTCACGCTCGTACCTTCCTGGTCCTCCTCCCTCTCCCTCCTCCCTCCTCCCTCCTCCCTCCTCTCCTCCCTTCTCTCTCCCTCCTTTCTTCCCTCTTCCTTATGCCTCTCTGCCCTATCCCCTCTCCCTCCTCTCCCTCCTCCCTTCTCCCTCCCCTCT
>CAUYUJ010001480.1:7500-12500 GCA_963575745.1 Prorocentrum cordatum | reverse complement strand
ATTAATGGTATTACTTAGACCGCGCTGAACAGGAACACAGGACGAACGAAAATAATGAACAGTTCTAACCCTCAGTTCATCATTATTTTTATGACCCGCTCAAATGTACATTCACTGTATATTCACTCATATTCAGACACCCATACTCAGATGCATTCGCTCCGAGGTTACGGATGCTCAGGTTTTTCATGCTCGGGTTCATTCGTCTACAGACCCACTCGCACTTCGAGTTGCTTCTCATATTCAATGCTAACCAGACTTAGGCCACACACACACACACTCACATTCACTCGGACTCATACTCGTATTCACTCATACCCAGACTCATTCACACCACGACTCACGCATACTCTGCTTCGCTCTTCCTCACTCAGACTCAGCCACACCACTTCCGCGCTCAGACTCAAACGCACATTGTGATGATGCCTCAGGCGAGGCGCCGGTGTCAGCACTCCCAAGGAGTGACGCCAGGAGTTATTGCACGGGCCCGTTCGTGCCCAGATTGAGGGGATGTCTCAGGTGGTTTGTCTGTTTGGGTGCTCAACTCCCTTGTTTTATTAAAGCAGTTTCCGAGGATGTCTCAGGCGAGGCGCTGGCTTCAGCACTCCTTGGGGGGGGGAGGGGCGCCAAGGGGTATTCCACGGGCCCGTTCGTGCCAGATTGGGGGGACGTCTCGGGCGGTTTGCCTGTTTGGGTGCTCAACTTCCTTCTCTTTCGGAGCAGTTTCCGAGGATAACTCAGACGAGGCGCTGGTTTCAGCATTCCCACGGGGGGAGTATTGCACGGGCCCGTTCGCGTCCAGATTGGGGGGATGTCTCAGGCGGTTTGCCTGTTTGGGTGCTCAACTTCCTTCTCTTTCGGAGTAGTTTCCGAGGATGTCTCAGGCAAGGCGTTGGATTCAGCACACCCAAGGGGGGGCGCCACTGGGTATTGCACGGGCCCTTTTTTTGTATTGACGGATCGATTCTCCTGACAGGTGTTCGTAGGGAAAAGAGGAGAAAGAGGAGGAGGGCAAGGTGGAGGACGAGGGCGGAAGGAGGGAACAACTATTTAAAGTCGTCGTAGTCGTCGGCGTCTCTCTCGGCCTCGTTTTCCACGTGGACCTGCTGACACTAGAATGTCGAAAAGGACAATGTCTTCTACCGAAGCTTGCCATCACTGTGGGATGCACATATTGGGATCTCCGCGTCGAGTGATCATTGTTGTTGTTATTGTTGCAATGTGTGGTGTACACTGCGCCTAGGCACCCGCCCCCCCAAAAAAAGGCTGGCGAAGGACCCAACCATATGCAGTTGCGAGTAACGTCGGGCATCACCTTCTCATCATAAGCAGCGCGCGGCGAGAGGGATGGAGCACAGGGCAATGCGGATGGGCACCCCGAAACATGTGCGGGCTGTGCCGAAGTGGGCTGGGGGACGCATGCGGGCGCTGCCACTGGGTCTTCGTCGGGGCTCTTATGGGCCACGAAACGTGTGAGGGGTGTGTCAACATAGGCAGAGGAAGGCATACGAACCCTGCCGCTGAGGCCTGCAGTGGAGCTCCCAATGGGGCCACGAATTCCTTTTGCATGCGCAGCTAAGGTGCCATCAGTTGTGACCTTGTATGGCGTATGGAGTATGTCATGTTGCATGACAAAGTAAAACTCGCCTTGCGAAGGACCCAACCATAAGCAGTTGTGGATACATCATTCTGGGTCAATCGTTCTATGAGGCCCTCGGTTGAGCTCCCTATGAGGCAACGGCCCGTGTGAGGGGTGTGCCGAAATGGGGCGGGGCCGCCATGCGAACCCTGCCACTGGCGCCCTCTGTGAAGCCCCTTATGAGGCCACGATCCTCGTGAGGAGTGTGCCGAAATGGGGAGGGGCCTCCATGCGAACCCTGCCACTGGCGCCCTCGGTGGAGCTCCCTCTGGGGCCACGATCCTAGTGAGGGGTGCGCCGTAATGGGGCGGGGCCGCCTTGCGAACCCTGCCGCTGGCACCCTCGGTGGAGCTCCCTATGGGGCCGCGGTCCTCGTGAGGGGTGTGCCGAAATGGCCCGAGGCCGCCATGCGAACCCTGCCACTGGCGCCTTCGGTGGAGCTCCCTATGAGGCTGCGATCCTCGTGAGGGGTGCGCCGAAATGGGGAGAGGCCGCCATGCGAACCTTGCCACTGGCGCCTTCGGTGGAGCTCATATGGGGCCGCGATCCTCGTAAGGGGTGTGCCGAATTCGTCCGAGGCCGCCATGCGAATCCTGCCACTGGGGCGTTCGGTGGAGTTCCCCATGGGGCCGCTATCCTCGTGAGGGGTGTGCCGAAATGGCCCGAGGCCGCCATGCGAACCCTGCCGCTGGCGCCTTCGGTGGAGCTCTTATGGGGCCACGATCCTCGTGAGGGGTGTGCCGAAATGGCCCGGGGCCGCCATGCGAACTTTGCCACTGGCGCCTTCTGTGGAGCTCCCTATGGGGCCACGATCCTCGTGAGGGGTGTGCCGAGGCCGCCATGCGAAACATGCCACTGGGGCCTTCGGTGGAGCTCCCTATGAGGCCGCGGTCCTCGTGAGGGGTGCGCCGAAATGGCCCGAGGCCGCCATGCGAACCCTGCCACTGGCGCCTTCGGTGGAGCTCCTATGGGGCCACGATCTTCGTGAGGGGATGTTCAGACATGATGGCCCGAGGCCGCCACACGAACTTTGCCAATGGCGCCTTCGGTGGAGCTTCCTATGGGGCCACGGTCCTCTTGAGGGGTGTGCCGACATGGCCCGAGGCCGCCATGGGAACCCTGCCACTGGCGCCCTCGGTGGAGCTCCCTATGGGGCCGCTGTCCTCGTGAGGGGTGTGCCGAAATGGCCCGAGGCCGCCATGCGAACCCTGCCGCTGGCGCCTTCGGTGGAGCTCATATGGGGCCACGATCCTCGTGAGGGGTGTGCCGAAATCGTCCGAGGCCGCCATGCGAACCCTGCCGCTGGTGCCTTCGGTGGAGCTCCTATGGGGCCACGATCCTCGTGAGGGGTGTGCCGAAATGGCCTGAGGTCGCCATGCGAACCCTGCCGCTGGCGCCTTCGGTGGAGCTCCTATGGGGCCACGATCCTCGTGAGGGGTGTGCCGAAATGGCCCGAGGCCGCCACGCGAACTTTGCCACTGGCGCCTTCGGTAGAGCTCCCTATGGGGCCACGATCCTAGTGAGGGGTGTGCCGAAATGGCCCGAGGCCCCCATGCGAACCTTGCCGCTGGGGCCTTCGGCGGAGTTTTTTATGGGACCACGATCCCTGTGAGGGGTGTGCCGAAATGACCTGGGGCCACGAAACGCTGTACTGGGTGGGTGAAACGCAGTTTGGAGGCAGGAGGGGGAGGAGGAAGGATTGAGGAACGCGGGGCGCTGTCTCTTCAAAACGAGCATCCGACACCACAGGATGGGTGGGAATAATGAAGGCGCCTATACGTGACGCAAGTAATGACATCGCTTGGCTTGAGCCTAGTTGCTGCGGCTGTGGGTTGCCGACTGCTCTTTGCGTGGTGTGATATAACGGTTGATCTATGTTATAGATAGTGGCGCTCGAGCGTGTGACGTCTGTGGTGACAAATCGTTGGAGGCTGCTGCATCGTGAAACTGCCCTTGAAGCTTCTCGCTGGGGTATGCCTAGTTGGCTCCCGTACCAGGTATGAAGCGGGCTGTATTCACTGTACAGGTCAATATTGCCGTAATGTGTCGTACGCCATTGTGGCCTTTCCCTGAGGCATGTCCCTGTGGGCTCCCTTGCCAGGTATGAGGCGGGCCGTATGGACCTTTGGCGGCTGGCTCTGCTGCCCATCCCTGAGGTAGTCTCCGTGGGGCTCCTTTGCCAGGAAAGATGCAGTCCCTAGACACATGCAGCTGAGTCTATTGTCATTGGGTGGTGCTCCACAGTTGTGGTCTCGTGGTCGTGGTGGTGCTGCGTGTGTGTGTGTGTGTGTGTGTGTGTGTGTGTGTAACGATGTGATGTGTCATGTCTCCAGGTGCTGGTTGCTGCTGGTGCTGTGGAGGTCTGCGTAGTAGTTGGTGTTTGCACTGTGCGCCTCTCCCTGAAGTATGCCCTTACGAGCTCCCTTTCCAGGTATGAGGCGGGCGATGTGAGCCATGACCCTGTATTCTTGATATTCGCCAGATCCATCATTTCTGCACAGTCAAACTCACTCGATAAGGCCGTAAGCATGATATAACAATTTCGCAATTGAACAAACACGATCGGCCATATTATAAGAGCGGATGATAAGACGTCTGTGAAATTCCCGTTTTCTTGTAGAGTAAGTTGTGCTGCGCTTGTGAGGTCGTTGTGCTGAATTGCCGTCTCGCCTCTTCCTGAGGTATGCCCGTCAGGGCTTCCGTTCCTAGTCCGAGGCGGGCAGAAGTCGTGCCTTCTTGGGTTGGGAGCCGTGGTCAGCTGGTGTGCACGGGGTTCTCCCTTTTCTCCTCGTCCTCCTCCTCCTCCTCCGTCTCTTCCTCCTCGTGCTACCCAAGACATGCGATGTCTGGATTTTATTCGGTCCCCGAAACTCCCGACCCGTTTCCAGGGGCTTTTTCACCCCGAGGCGTTTTATCCGACGGCCCCGGCGCCCGGCAAAGGGCCCCTCGGAGGCCGAACGCCGCGAGAAACACCGCCCGCGCCGCGATTCGGCCATGACTCGAGGCGCTTTGGGCTTCCCCCTCCTCCTCCTCCTCCTCCTCCTCCACCTCCTCTCCTCCTCCCCCTCCTCCTCCCCCTCCTCCTCCTCGTCCTCCTCCTCCTCCTCGTCCTCCTCCTCTTCCTCCTCCTCCCATCCTTCGCCTCCGTCGCAGAGCTGTGCGAGGAGGCAGCCGGCCCGGGCGCGGCTCGCACACGCGGAATCGAACCGACGCCAGGCAGGGCCGCTGCCGAAGGATCCCCAGCGGATTCCCCCCAGCATAGGGAAACGAACAATGACACAAGCATAACAATTCGGAGGTCCGCGCTGATGTCTCGGATCGGCGCTGGGGCCCCCTGGCGGCGCCTCGGACGCCGCCCCCG
>CAUYUJ010001480.1:0-2500 GCA_963575745.1 Prorocentrum cordatum | reverse complement strand
TAGGAGGCTCGTTCCTTGTTTAGGGTTCCTTATGACAGCGGTCCGACCGTAGTGCGCCGCAGGGCGCGTTCCTGAAGATCTCACGCCCGATCTGCCCCGCGGGCTCCCGGGTCCTCCAGGCCCCAGCGCGCGGGCGAGCTCTCGGCGGGTCCAAGCGCGCTCGCCGCCGTGGAGCGGCGGTCTAGCAACGCTCGACGGCGCGCCAGATCAGTGTGGTATTCGGCGGCGAGGTTCGAACTTCGAGGTTCGAGGTTCGAGGCGGTTTTTCCTCGTTTTCGCCCTCTGGGGCAGTTTTCGGGCCCCGGGACCTCCCAAACTCGATCTGGGGTGAAAAACCGCGTCGGATGGACCCCAGGATGGGTTCGGGGACCGATTTTGACCGATACTCGGCGGTGCGCCAGGGGGGGAGGGGAAGTGAAAAGGAGAAGGCCCTCTCAGAAGGCGGCGGGGCTTCTCAGAAGCTCAGAAAACTTCTCAGGAGGCCGGGGGACTTCCGAGCCTTCTGAGAAGACCTGCCCCTTCTCCCTTCCTCCCTGGACCCGCGGCTGACATCTGTTTGGCGAGTGCCGCAAGGTTGCGCGCTCTCGCGCGCTCTCCCTGGCCGCGCCTTGTCCGCGCGGCCGAGGTGCGGGCCAGCTGCGAATCTGATCGGTGGGACTGGCGAGGTCGGCAGGCCGCTCGTGCTGCGTTGCGCGAGCCCTGGTGAAAGCCCTCCGGATTGACGCGTCGGCGCGTGTGGAGTGCGAGGTGGCTGGACGGGGTTTCACGTCGTAGGTACTCCGAGCGCGGAAGACATGCTTTGGTTCGTGTGTTGCCCGCGCGCGCGATTCTGCTCTGGAGCGACGCGCGCGGCCACCTCGCACGCGCTGCTGCGGCGCAGAGGTTGACGGCTTCGTCGTAGACGCCAATATTCTAGGCCTCCTAGATGGGGTCGGAGTAGATGGGGTCGGAGGATCGCGCCGCATCGACGATGCATCGGCGATACGGCTCGATGTGGAGCCTGATTTCGTCAATGCTGGCGTCGCCGATGCTTCGCCGATGTCGCTGATGCATCGCCGACGCATCTGCGATGCATCGCCGATGCGTCGGCGATGGGGTGAGATCCTCCGACCCCGTCTGGGAGACCTCTGAAGATTGCGCACCCAGATGCTCCTCCTCCTCCTCCTTCTCCTCCTCCTCCTCCTCCTCCTATTCCTCTTCCTATTCCTCCTCCGATTCCTCCTGCTGCTGCTGCTTCTCCTCCTCCTCCTCCTATTCCTATTCCTCCGCCTCATCCTTCTATTCCTCCTCCGCCAGTCTCTCCCTCCCCCTCCCCCTCCTCCTCCTCCTTCCTCCTCCTCTCCTCCTCCTCCTCCTCCTCCTCCTCCCCCTCCTCCCCCCCTCCTCCTCCTTCCTGCCTCCTCCTCCTCCTCCTCCTCACTCCTCATCATCATCATCATCATCAGCATCATCATCATCCATCATCATCATCACATCATCATAAACTCAGCATCAGCATCATCATCATTCCATCAAGCATGTCCATCATCACATCACAACATCATCATCGTCATCATCAACATCACAGCATCGTCTCATTATCATGACGCTGCCTGGCGAGCTGTTCTTCGAAAGACCGTGAACATAACTTCGGCGCTCCGCGCGGATTTCTCAGCATCCGAGCAGGGCCCCCTGGCGGCGCCTCCGGCGCCGCCTTTGGCGCGCTCGGCGCGCCAGTGAGGGGGGACCACCGCAGACCCAAAAAGTCCGCGCGGACCGTCGAAAGTTTATGTTGATGTGTTTTTCCCGACCATCCTGTGGTGTGGGGTCCTCGTTTTGAAGAGGCAGCGCCCCGCGTCCCTCCTCCTCCTCTCCTCTCCTCTCCTCCTCCCCTCCTCCTCCCCCTCCTCCCTCCTCCCTCCTCCCATCCGCCTCGTCACCGCCACCCAGGACAGCGCTTCGTTGCCCCATAGGGAGCTCCACCGAAGGTTCCAGTGGCACAAGCCGCACGCGTCACTGCCACCCAGGACAGCGCTTCGTGGCCCCATAGGGAGCTCCACCGAAGGCTCCAGTGGCACAGGCCGCATGCGTCAACGCCACCCAGGACAGCGCTTCGTGGCCCCATGGGGAGCTCCAGCGAAGGCTCCAGTGGCACAGGCCGCATGCGTCAACGCCATCCAGGACAGCGCTTCGTGGCCCCATAGGGGGCTCCACCGAAGGCCCCAGTGACACAGACCGCATGCGTCAACGCCACCCAGGACAGCGTTTCGTGGCCCCATGGGGAGCTTCACCGAAGGCTCCAGTGGCACAGGCCGCATGCGTCAACGCCACCGAGGACAGTGCTGCGTGGCCCCATAGGGAGCTCCACCGAAGGCTCCAGTGGCACAAGCCGCTAGCGCCAACGCCACCCAGGACAGCGCTTCGTGGCCCCATACGAAGCTCCAACGAAGGCTCCAGTGGCACAGGCCGCATGCGTCACCGCCACCCAGGACAGCGTTTCGTGGCCCCATACGGAGCTCCA
>CAUYUJ010001479.1:91995-100770 GCA_963575745.1 Prorocentrum cordatum | reverse complement strand
CTCCTCCTCCTCCTCCTCCTCCTCCTCCTCCTCCTCCTCCTCCTCTCCCCCTCCTCGGGAGGCTGGGAAGGGCTCGGACCGCTGCTGCTCGGGAGGGGGAGGATCGGTTGAGTAGATGCAGGAATGGCCCTTCGCCTGGGCGACCTTTGGCGCGGGCCCACGGGGGCCCCTGGATCGCAAAGTGCGATGCGGCAGCATCGTCTCACCCACTTGGGTTTGGCGCCTCCGCGCCCCACCAACGCCCCGCATCAAAGGTCACCATTGCCCAGGGTCACCCTTTTCGTATATCTGCGTTTGGCCGAGAGGGGGAATCGAGATTCGAGGAGGAGTAGGAGGAGGAGAAGGAGGAGGAGGAGGAGGAGGAGGAGGAGGAGGAGTCAGTCAGGCAGGAGGATCGAGGTTTGGGGTTTGAGGTTCGAGGTTCGAGCAGGAGGAGGAGGAGGAGGAGGAGGAGGAGGAGGAAGAGAAGCTTCGAGCTTCGCTATCCGACGTAGTCGTTAGGAGGAGGAGGAGGAGGAGGTGAGGTGGAGGTGGGTGGAGGTGGAGGAGGAGGTGGAGGAGAGGAGGAGGAGGAGGAGGAGGAGGAGGAGGAGGAGGAGGAGGGGGAGGAGACGGGGAGACGCTGTGATCAGCGGGAAACGCAGAAACGCAGGGGAGGAGGAGTCAGGCAGGCCCAGGACCCAACACAAGTCGCTCCGGGGCGCTCCGGGACGCTCCCGGAGCGTTCTCGAGCGCTCTGGAGCTGCCGCGCGGAGGCCGCCAGCTCTCAGAGATTGCTGGCGTAGCTCGATGCGATGTTGCCTTACAGTCGGGGCGTTGACCTAAGGAACCCTAAATCAGGAACGAGGCCCCTCTTTTCCATAAGTTAAACTTCGATTCCCCATACAAAAACCTGAGGGGAACCCGAGGCAAACTGTAAAACAATCAAGGAACACCGAGCCCCTCCCCAACGAAAAGCGTTCCTTCTTCAGGGCCCCGACTGTATTTCCGGTCTCGTCTTGTGAGGTTCGGAGTTGTCTGGCCTTTGGGGGGTCTCCATCCGCCTCGGAGTTCCTGACGCTTCGGGCATCCCGAAACGATGCCCAGGCGAGTTGCCTCTTCTCAGGGAAGTGCAGGAGCAAGCAGTGGAGCAAAGAGGGGTGGCAGCTGTCAAACCGCAGCTCGGGATCAGCCTGAGCAGACCCAGAAGTCAACCATAAATGGCTTGGCGGATATCTCAACATGGGAGCCTCGTGGCAGCTTCCTGTATTGGAGTTGGGCCATATTGGGGCTATCGTGGGGCCATGTGGAGGGCTTCGGAGCTCTTTTGAGTTTGAGTTTTCTTATGGTCCTCTGAGGAGCCTTGGGAGCCATCTTGGAGCCATGTTGGTGGCCATCGATCAAAGAAGTGGGGGTCCTCAATCAGGGCTGCCCCTAACTGAGTTCGAAAAGCGAATTCTTGGGACCCTCTTGCAAGCCTCGTCACAGTATAGTTTGAAACGCCGTTCAAAATCGAAGCACCCGATAGTTCAGGCTCTTGTCAGAAAACGCGTTCTTCAATGCTGCGAGGGCACTGCCGGATTTCGGACACCCCTGCGCGTGGGCCAATCGCCCCATGCCAGCATTGAAGTGGCCGACCGCGCACGTGCCGAAAACAAAAACCTTCAATTGACTTTCCACGAGTCTTCTAGTATGCTCTTGTGCCCTCTTGAGCCCCAGAAGTCGCCTCCCGGGGCCCTCTTGGACGCTCTTGGGGCCGTCTTGGAACCCTTTTGGACCCCTCCTCGGGCGCTCTTGGACCATCTTGAAGCCATCTTGAGGCCTCGGAAGGGCATCGGAAGCGAAAAGACGATGCTGCAGAATCAGTGTGCTCCTCAGGTTTTGAACTGATTTTGGCTTCTTAGAAACATCCTCGGGATGCTCCGTGGCTACTCGGAGCCGTCTTGGAGGGATCTTGGGGGCTCTTGGAGCATGTTGGAGGCCATGTCGAGCGATGTTGTGTTCTCTTATTCCATCTTGGATGTCATCTTGGGCTCCCTTGGGCCACCATAGAGCCATATTTTGATATATTGGGCGATGTGAATGGTCGCGGGGCTCCCCGTCCAGACCCTGGGGGAAGGGGTAGAGGGAGGGTCCAAGCTGCTCACAAACCGCAAGCCGTCTTGCTCACTCCCATCTTCACTCCCAAGGCACACTTAGCACCCGAATCTCAGCATGGGCAGGGGCCGCCATCGACAACCATCGGGAACCAACGCAAGCGCCAGCCAGGTACGCGACGCCTGCGAGGTGCGCCGCGCGTACCAGGGTACTCCCATCATCCATGCCAAAGAGAAACGCAGACTGATCACAGGACGCCCGCGCATGGTCCAAGCTATTGCTGCAACGTGCGCGTGCACTTGTTTCGTAGACAGACGCCAGGCCTGCTGACACCCCCTCGTCCTTGTAAAAACAATGTGAAGTGGCGTGGGTCGCCCAAACATGATTCAAATGTTGCTGCAATGTGCATGGTGTGCTTTTGTCAGGGAAGATGGGAAGAATGTCGGCACGGCTTCGGGTTAGCGGCCGGTCGAATCGGGGAGAGGGTGTTGATTAATAAGCAGCAAAGGTGGACCCGTCCCCGAACAGAACTAATGGAGGTTGGAAGAGGAAACGCGTTAGACTACCTTCGCCAAGAGGACTGGTGGGGTTCTGGCCAGAATGCACTCTCGGATGGGTTCAGGGATCCATTTTTATGGTTGATGGGGAAGAGCAGGAAGAGGACGAGGAGTAGGAGTAGGATTAGGATGAGGAGAAGGAGGAAGAGGATAGGACGAGGAGTAGGAGTAGGATTAGGAGGAGGAGGAGAAGGAGGAAGAGGATGAGGATGAGGATGATGATGATGATGATGATGATGATGATGATGATGATGATGATGATGATGATGATGATGATGCTGATGCTGATGCTGATGCTGATGCTGATGCTGATGCTGATGATGATGAGGAGGAGGAGATGAGGATGATGATGAGGATGATGAGGAGGAAGAGCAGAGCAGGACGAGGAGGATAATGATGATGATGATGATGATGATGATGATGATGATGATGATGATGATGATGAGATGATGATGATGATTGATGATGATGATGATGAGATGATGATGATGATGATGATGATGATGGTGATGGTGATGGTTGATGGTGATGGAGGAGGAGGAGGAGGAGGAGGAGGAGGAGGAGGAGGAGGAGGAGGTGGAGGGGGAGGAGGGGAATGAGGAGGAGTGGGAGGAAGGAGATGAGGAGGTGGCCTTCTCCAATACGGAGCCTGCGCACCGCTCGGCATCGCCTCGTCGCCAGCATTCGGAGGTTGTCAGCGGCGCTCCTGGCCGCGCACCGGCCCTGGGCCCGGGATTGGCCCCTAGCCGCGAGGCCGCCCCGCACGCACAGATCCTGGGCCCGGGATGGGCCCGGCCGGGCTCGGAGCTGGCGCGTTCGGTCGGAGGCTGCCAGAGGTGGTCCTCGTCTGAGGTGTCCCCCCCCCGCTTTTCGCGCCCTCGCCGGGGCCCCGAGGGGCCCTTCCTGGGCCTCGTTGGGGGCGCTCTGCAGGCTGGCCAGCTGGTTGCCACCTCGGGCTGGGGCCGCCTCCCGCGACATCCGAGTCGCCGCCGTCGCAGTCGTCGTCGTCCTCTTCCTCCTCCTCCTCCTCCTTCTCCTCCTCCTCCTGCTCCTCCTCCTCCTCCTGCTCCTCTTCCTCCTCCTACAGCTGTCCTGTGCCCGAGTTCGGGCATTGCACACACCAACTTCAGGACAGCATTGTGTGTGCGAGCCTTTCTTGGCTTCGGTATCCTTCTCGCATGGCCAAGAATGCTTGGCAGCTTCGCAGCAATGGCGGTGGGGCGTGGTCGACGCAGGCTCCCTGGAGAGCAGGGTCGGCGGCGGCCAGGGCTGGGCCATCGTCCGGTCAGTGGGACACCCAGGTTGGCGGCGACAGCCACTGGAGCTGGTCTCCCTCCCGCCAAGACACTGTGTCGTGGTCAGGCCGCCGCTGGCGTTGCGAAGCTTGTGGATGCAAGAAGAACCTCGAGGGTTGGATCGCCTGCAAGCACTGCGGCGAGATGCGTGCAGGGTTCCCAGGTCCCGTCGGGCAAGGCTGGCCGAAGTCGGGGACCCACTGGCCTGCCCTCAAGCCTGGGCTTGTGCCTGCTCCTGGCGGCCATGGCTGTGCTGGCGGGCATCAAGGCGGCTCAGCTTCAGCCCAGCTGTCCGAGTCCGAGCTGCGTACGCTCATCGGCCTGTGCGAGAAGTCGGGCGACGGCGAGGCGGCCTCCCGCCACAAGTCGGCGCTCGACAAGCTGCTCCGCACCTCCACTCCTGCCCCCGTCCAGCAGCGCGCGGCCAAGGCCCACAGCAGCGTGCAGTTCTGGGAGCGCAAGCTGTCCACGGAGCTCGACAAGCTCACCAAGCTCGAGAAGCAGGTGGAGGAGCAGAAGGTTGCGACTGCGGCGGCTCAGCAGTCCTTGCAGGCGGCCGACGACAACTACAAGGACCTGGTCCGCGAGCTGGCTGGGAACGTGGTCGACCCCACCCCCGCAGAGCCGCTTGGACGCGCCAAGGTGGACGTGTCGGAGCTCATGCAGGGCTCGTGCAATGTGCTGGATATGGTCTCGCTGGACTCGATCTTCCTCTTCGACGAGGGCGAGTATGAGGTTTCCGACGACGACAAGGAGCAAATGGCAGCTCGGCGGGCAGCGCTCAACGAGCAGTTCCGCGAGGCCTGCAACTCCCTCTTCAAGGGGGCGCTGGAGAAGGCCCAGGCTGCCCGTGAGGAGCAAGCCAAGCATGTTCAGCGTCTTGGCAAGAAGAGGAAGGGCGAGGACGGCGCGGCCGTGGCTGGCGGCGGCGCAGGGTCTACCACGGCGGGCCCGCCCGACGGTGAGGGGGCCAAGCAGCCTGGCGACTCTGGCGAGGCACCTCCCGACGTCCGAGCACGTGCTGAGGCTGCCCTGGGCACCACCAAGTGCCCGTTGCCCCCTCCCGCGTGACTCCTCTGTGAGCGCGGGCAGGGGGGCCCATCATTCCATTTCTTCCCAGCCTCCACGCTGTGCTAGCTTGAATCGAGCGGAGCTCGAGGATCGCCTGGCCCAGTCCATTCGTTCATTTGATATATATGAAGCTTCGCTGTTGTGTTCCGCCAACAGTACCCTAGGCGTCTGCAAACAGGGGGACTTTTGCAAAAAGCGGGCTGGTGTTCTGCCCAATCTTGCGTTTTCCCCTGTCGGCCCGCAGTCTCCTGGTCCCTCAGGTTCGTTATCTCGACCTGAAAGTTTTGAAGTTTTTAGGGCCCCCCCAGCCCCTGGGGGGGATGCCATCAACCTGAAGATAGTCACTTGCAACTGCACGGCCTGGAGTTCTGCTAAGGATTGGCTCTTGCAGACGGCGGCGCACGTGGTGTTGCTCCAGGAGCACCACTTGCTCGCGCACCAGACCTTAGATGCTCAGCGCTGGGCCCTTAATCACGGTTGGAAATCGATCTTCGGGAGTGCTAAGGCTTCGTCCGACTTAGGTACTTCAGGAGCTGTGGCTATTCTAGCTCGTGCTGGCCTGGGCCTTCATTGGCCCCCAGGGGGTTATGTGGTTGAAGACTCTCGTGCCGTTGCAGGGGTCGTTCATGTTGGGGACCTTCCTCCCATCCTGTGCATCTCCTGCTACCTGTCGTGCTGCGAGGGTCTGTCCGACAGGAATTTGGCCCTGCTTTCGAAGATCGGTTCGATTGCCAGTAGCAGCCTCAGCAGTTTTGTGATCGGAGGTGATTTCAATATGGAGCCCTCGCTGCTTGACGACTCCAATTTCGTTCAGCAGTTAGAGGGCCAGGTGATCACGGCAGGTTTGTCCACCTGCCTTAGCTCAGCTGGCGGAAAGGTGTATGATTTTTTCGTGGTGTCTGGTGGTTTATCTAAAGGTATCAAGGAGACGTGGGTCGACAGGTATGCTCCGACGTCTCCCCACCCGCCCGCGGGGGTCGATTCCCATACCAGGTTAGCCGATCTTAGAGTTTTACAGTTCAGGAAGCCTCCTCCTTTGCCTGTGGAAGTCCCAGTCGGGCCTGGACCCGCGCCCCAGGACTGGGATTCCACGCTGGACTTGGCTTATGAAGTCCTTGAATGCGCCCGTCGGGGTTCTCTGGATGCTCACTACGGGCTCACCGACTTGTATAAGCGATGGGCCAACCTTGCCGAAGCCGAGCTTGCCGATCAACTTCAGGTTAAGCTCCCCCAGACTGGGTGTCGAGGAGAGATTCCCAAGGCCCGGTGGGTTCCTGTCTTGGGGCGTGACCAGCGACCAGCTCGGCATCCTGAACTTTTTGTTTGTAGATGGCTTTCTCAGAGTTTCAGGGATTGGACCACTTCCTGGAGGACCTTGCATCGCAACTGTTCTGGTGGGATCCCTATTATGAGTGCCGAGAAGGTTCTGGAGTACCCCTCGCCGTTCATTCAGAAGCACATGGGGTCTGGTGCTATCTTCGAGGCCCACCGTAGAGTCTTGGACTTCATTAGGCAGGACAAGATCACCCTGGAGGCCATAGGCGGCGTGTCCATCGAGTTAGCTGACCTTCTGGACTCGACCGCCAAGGCGGCTCGAGCTGCAGGTGAGCGGTCGTGGAAGGAGTGGCTTCTAAGGGACATAGACCAGGGCGGCGGCCGCAATGCTCACGCCTGGACGCGTCCTGTAGAGGCTTGGGTTCCCTCCACGACCCTCAGTGCTGCGGGCCAGGTTGTTTCCGATCCTCGTTCCCTTCTGCGCGCTGAAGGGGAACGTTTTCAGAAGCTATGGCTGGCCGAAACTGAATTGTTCGATTTGATGGACCCCGAGCCCTACCAACCCCTGGAACATCTTCCCCTGGTTTCGCCCGAGTGCTTGAGGGAGAAGAGCAGGGGTTATTCCAGGCGGTCGGCTGTGTCTGTTGACGGCTTTCACCTTCGGCATTACGCGCTGCTGTGTGACAAGGCCCTGCAAGTTGTCTCGTTGCTTTTCGCCATCATGGAGACGATGGCCGTTTTGCCTGAGCAGCTGCGTTTAGTCATGCTGGCAATGCTGGCCAAGCCGTCTGGCGGCCTCCGCCCCATAGGCATCTTCACCTCGCCCTACAGACTTTGGGGGAGATGCAGGAGGAGGGAGGCGATGATGTGGGAGGAGGCTAACCAGCATGCTATGTTCGCTGCCTACGGTTTCAAGTCGGCTTCGGATGTTGTCTGGCGGCAGACTACTAAGAGTGAAGCGGCCGTGCAGCTTGGCAAGTGCTCGGCGTCCCTCCTCTGGGACATGTATAAGTTCTACGAAACCATGGATCTTGAGGACCTCGCTACCAGATGTGATGAGTTGGATTTCCCCCAGGTTGTTTCCAGGCTCTGCATCGCGGCCTATCGGGCCCCCAGGTACCTGAACATCAGCGGTTTCATCCAGGGGCCGTACCTGGCAATTCGTGGTGTCATTGCTGGATGCAGTATTGCCACCAGTTTTGTCAAGGCCTATTACATGAAAGCCTTTTTGAATGTCGAGCTGCACCCGTCGTCCAGCCTGGATCTTTACATTGACGACCTGGGCCTGTCAGCTCAGGGTAGTTTCCATGAAGTTTATTCGGCCATCACCGTCGGGGCTGTGGGCTTGTTCAAGGCTGTGGAGGCCGATATTAAGTGCAAGGTCGCCCCCGACAAGGCGAGCCTCGTATGCAGTCAGCGGCGTCTTGGGGAAAAACTCATGGCCTTCTTGGGTGTCTGGGCTGGCCCTGGTGGGACCTCCTCGGCTGTCAACCTGGGGACTGACGATACCGCTGGACTGCCTAGGAGGGTCAAGGGCCGTTGTAGGAAAGCCAAGCAGCGCCGCTCCACCTTCGACAAGCGTGTCAACAGGATCAGCAAACAGCGTCAGGTCCTGGGCCGTTCTGCTAAGAAGATCTTCACCAGTGGGGCTTTGGCGGGGATAAATTTTGGCTGCGAGATCCACGGAGTCAGCGACGCCGAGCTTGGTCACATCCGCCGTCAAGCGGGTAAGTGTATTAGACCGTCTCGTGGCGGGCGCAGCCTCTCTTCTGCTTTGGTCTGCGAGGACGACCCCACGTACTATGGGATGGTCGCACCTATCGTTCGTTGGGGGAAGGAGGTGTGGGCGGCCCAGTATCACCAGTACTTGGGGGGTATGACTCATAAGGAGCTCAGGAGGTGTTGGTCGTCGGTATTCGAGGGAAAGCTGCAGCCCAAGACATGGCGATCTGTCGCTGGCCCGATTTCTGCCCTCTTCTTGTCTGTCAAGCGCATCGGTTGGTCCATGCCCAACTACGCCACTCTCGCCATGTATGACGGCACACCAGTCTCTCTCACCTTTGTCAGCCCAACCCTCTTGAAGGACATCCTCAGGCGGGCGGTGGTTAGGGACCTGGAAATGCATGTGGGAAGGAGTTTGGATGTTGGGTGGGATCGGGCTTGTTTCGACATCTGCAAGAGCCAGCTTCGTTCGAAGAAATATTCTGCTCTGGAGAAGGGTTCGATCAGGAACCTGTGCTGCGGTGGAGCCTGGACAGCCGACAGAGCCGCTGAGGTGGGCTACCAGCTCAGTGACGAGCAGTTGTTCTGCCCACTATGTCGTGCTCATCCAGACTCTGTGCATCACAGGCTTTATGAGTGCCCAGCGGTGTCTGAGACTCGCAGCGAGCTTATTCCTCCAGAGATCCTTGAGATTGCCCTGGGTCCGCTGTCGGATGGGGATCGCATCCTTTTCGATCGGGGGATATTTGAGCATCCAGAATCGTTCTGGCCAAGGGCCC